>OY856415.1:337285686-337885686 GCA_963693085.1 Alisma plantago-aquatica | reverse complement strand
AAATTTGGTGAAGAAGATAGGAATCTAAGACTTGGGCTTTGTACAGATGGAATGAATCCGTACGGGACATTGAGCAGCCAACATAGCACTTGGCCAGTCATGCTTGTTATATACAATCTTCCTCCCTGGATGTGTATGAAAAATAAGTATGTTATGTTGTCATTGTTGATATCGGGCCCTAAACAACCCGGAAATGATATCGATGTTTATCTTGAACCTTTGATTGATGACTTAAAGAAACTTTGGGCTGAAGGTGTGATGACCTATGATGCTTCAGCAAGAGAGACATTTCGTTTGCACGCTATGTTGTTTTGCACTATTAATGACTTTCCAGCATATGGGAATTTGTCTGGATATAGTGTCAAAGGAGCTAAAGCGTGTCCTATATGTGAAGAAAACACTGATTCAATAAGACTAAAACATGGCGGCAAGACTGTATATCTTGGTCATCGAAGGTTTCTTTCAAAATTCCATCCGTATCGTAGGAAGCGCAAAGCATTCAATGGATGGAATGATGAACGAAGTGCACCTAAACCTATACCAGGGGATGTTGTTTGTGAAAGAGTAAAAGACATTGTCAATGAATTTGGTAAGAAATCACAATGTAGTATGGCCACACGGAGTGACAATTCTTCATTCAAGAAGAAGTCAATATTTTGGGATCTTCCTTATTGGAGTTCTTTGACAGTCAGGCATTGTATCGATGTAATGCACGTTGAGAAAAATGTCTGTGATAGCATCACTGGTACTCTATTAAATATACCAGGTAAGACTAAAGATGGGATAAAATCCAGACTGGACCTACGTGAAATGGGAATAAGGTCAGAATTAACAGAATTACGTGAAATGGGTAATAAAAGAACATACTTACCTCCCGCTTGTTACACGTTGTCTAGAAAGGAGAAGAAAACTTTTTGTGAATGCTTGGTAAATGTTAAGGTGCCACATGGTTACTCATCCAACATCCGTAGATTGGTATCAATGAAAGATCTGAAGTTGATAGGTCTTAAATCTCATGATTGTCACACTCTAATGCAACAAATATTGCCCGTGGCAATTCGATCTATATTGCCGAAGCATGTAAGGTTTGCGATTACCAGACTTTGTTTCTTTTTCAACAGTCTATGCAGCAAAGTTATTGACCCTGATACTCTCGATAATTTGCAAAGAGAAGTGGTTGTTACCCTATGTCAGCTTGAGATGTATTTCCCTCCTTCGTTCTTTGATATCATGGTACATCTTGTTGTCCACTTGACTAGGGAAGTGAAAATGTTGGGACCAGTTTTCTTGCATTGGATGTATCCCTTTGAACGATACATGAGCGTTTTTAAAGGTGATGTTCGAAACCGTTATCGGCCTGAAGGGAGTATTATTGAAGGTTATGTGGCGAGAGAGGTTATGGATTTTTGCAATGACTTTCTCAGTGGTAATGACACTCCTGATAATGACAAGAATATTGAGGAGGGCAAAGGAATTTTGGGATCACGGGTGAAAGTAATCAGCCGTGAGCAGTTGGAACAAGCTCACTTGTATATTTTACACAATATGGATGAAGTGAGTGTTTATATCGAGGAACATACCAATTTCATAAAGAGACAACATCCTCGAGCAAGTTCAATGTGGCTTGCTAGAGAGCATAATAAGACTTTTACTAAGTGGTTTGAAGATAAAGTCTTACATCAACTATCTCAAACACCACATGATATTACAGAAACTATCAAATGCCTCGCCTTTAAACCAAAACCGAATGTTATGTCTTATGAAGGGTTTGACATTAATGGATTCACATATTACACAAAGCGCCAAGATGATAAGAGTGTCGTCCAAAATAGTGGGGTCACTCTTCAAGCGTCGACTATGTACTTTGCAAGTGCAAAGGATAAGAGTCCACGTGAAGCTAAAATGTCATATTACGGTGTCATTGAGGACATTTGGGAGTTTGACTACATAGATTTCAAAATTCCGCTCTTTAAATGTAATTGGGTTGATAACACCAAAGGAGTTATAGTGGATGAATTGGGTTTCACTTTGGTGAACTTTGAAAAGATTGGCGAGAAGGGTGAACCATTCATATTGGCATCACAGGCGAAACAAATATTCTATATCGATGATCCTGCAAATGAGAAATGGTTGGTTGTTCTTCATGGTAAAAGACAGTTCATTGAAGATCCTATAGATGAAGAAGAGTACTATGATAAGTATGATGACTCCAGTCCATTCTCAGTTGGGTTGCCAACTCCACAAAATATTGAAGCTAATGATGACTTATATGTGCGCGGAGATCACAATGAAGGATTGTTAATTGATAAAAGATCACAATTTTAGAGACATGTATGTTTATACAAATGCTAAATGTTTGCCTTTTTCTAGTTAATACAAATGCTAAATGTTTGCCTTTTTCTAGTTAATACAAATGCTAAATGTTTGCCTTTTTCTAGTTAATACAAATGCTAAATGTTTGCCTTTTTAATGACATTTTCATATGGCTGACCATGATGAGCATGATGTCCATGATGAGCATGAAGTCCATGATGAGCATGCTGTCCATGACGAGCATGACGAGGATACTAATGTAAGTTCTAAAAACATATCTTGTATTTCTATAAAATTCATTATCTTCTAGTTATGTCATATATCCTATATTTCTATATTGGGCTAAGTTAGTGTGTTTTATTTTTGTCAAATTTTAGGTTGATGCACCTGTACCCACTGAAGCACTGGAGCAACTTGATGCGCAACACCAGACACTTAACAAGAAAAGGGGCATCACTCTGTTGAAGAAGTTATTAGCGCTAAGTGGTAGTGGATCTAAATTGGTGGTGGAGTTTGATAATGGAGGAAATCCAATTGGAGTGAACCGCAATAATTTTGTGAACTATCTTGGGTGTACCACTCGGAGCCATTGTGGTGTTAAGTATGACAATTGGCATAAAGTTCCTCAAGGGAAAAAAGACTTGATATGGAAGGATTTATGCGTGAGTTATTATTATTTGCAATTCTATTTTGTAGATTACAAATTCTATTATTTGCAATTCTATTTTGGATACTAGTTAATAACATTTCTATTTTACAGAATCTGTTTGCATTGGATGAGAAGTTGCATCGTAAAAATGTGATGCAACGCGCTGGAAAGATGCTTAGGAATTATAGGACAAATCTAAACAGAGAATACATAAAAGAGGGTGATAAGAAGAAGAAGTCAGCCCTTGAACAATGGAACTTCTTGGACAAAGAAGATTGGGACAATTTTGTTGCTTCAAGAAAATCTGAAGAATTCAAGGTATTAGGCGTCACTCCTAATTTAATTAATATACATTGTATTCACCTATTCAAGATTAGCATTTAGTGCTACTAACCAAATCATTAATGTGCATACTAACTAGGCCCTCAGTGACGCACAAAAAGCAAGGCGTGCACTGAATGTGCATGACCACACTATGGGTCCAAAAGGCTATGCAAGCGTTCGCCAAAGACTACAGGCGGAGTCTGCGGCTACTCAGGAGTCTGCTCCTACTCAGGAGTCTGCCACACCCATGCCTCGCCATGATATCTGGATAGCTGGCAGGCAAAACAAGAAGGGTGAAATAAAGAAGCCTGTAACTGCTGAGGCGGCTGCAAAAATGGTAAAATACAACTCTTAGAGAAATCGTTTGAATATTGATTATTTGTGGTGTTAACTTACCAATTTCTATTTATGGTGATTAGCGGGAGCTGCACGAGCAGAGGAAACAAGGCACGTTCATCCCTCAGGGCACAAGGGATGAATTGACAGTTGCTCTGGGTAACCCAGAGCATCCTGGACGTGTTAGAGGTGCCGGCGCTGGTGTTGGCATCAAAGCATTCTTTGGGCCATCCCAGCGCAAACCCAGAGCGGGACTTTCTCAAGAAGAGGTAACCTATTCTTTTTTTAGAATGTTACTGCAAAAGGAAATTCATTAATAAGAAGCTAATGTTTCTTTTATCCATGTATAGGAGAATAAGAGAGTTGAGGATTTAGTTGCTAAGAAGATCAACGATGTAGTTGCTGAGAAGGTCAAGGAAGAATTGCTGCGGTGGCAGGCATCTCAGGCTTCCAATACGCCTATGGCGACCCACTCTTCTCCTGATGCACAGACTGCGAGTAATCCTGGAGACCCATCGCCTAGCACGTCTGCTGTAAGTATTGTTTATGACATTGTAGTTAGTCTTTTCAAGTTGTTATGTTTTCAAGATGATATGTATATATGTATAATATTCTTTACGTAAATTTGTAGGCATTGAAGCCATGCCGCTTAAGAATGCAAGACTACGTTGTTGCAGAGGCGCAGGCTTACCCGTCCCTTCCTGGGGCAATGTTTCACGGGACTCCAATGCCACAGGGCTACGTTCGTGTGAGCCCGATACGTGTGTTACCTGATTGGAGAGAAGCTACATTGCCATATCCCCACCCGGATATTGATAGACTTGCTGATGCAGAAGGCGGGGTGATATTGTGGCCCAAAGCAGATGTCGTCTACACGACTGAAATTGTAAGATAAATTTACATTGATTTAGACTGTTAATGTGTATATATGATGTCAACTGATCTGAAATTATATGTACAGGTTAAAAAGAAGACACCAGGAGCACCTAGGCCTCCACTTCCACTTCCCGCATTACCCGATTGGGTTCCAACTGACCTAACATACCCGTTAGGTCCTGCTTGTAGGGGAATGGCATGTTGGCTACGGGCACATAATGTACATTGCCCTATAATTATTTCTTTAGATGCAGATTATGCAGGTCAATCATACGATAGCTCTTTATTTATACAAGATATTATTGAGCTGTTTATGTATGATTGGCTGAATACATCAATGATAGAGACATGGATAAGGTGAGATCTTGTTTATACATCCATATACCTTGTGTAAGATCCGGTGATCTGGTTTCTTATATATTAATGCATACGCCTATATGTTTTGCAGCTACCTAGTCGAAGATCATTGCAAACAATTTGCATTTGATCATGTGGGATTTTTGATTCCATCATTGATTAGTTTGGTAGCTAAAGACCCTGATAATGTTCAACAATACTGTATAGATGCTTTTACAATTTTTGGTCAGCAAAAGAAGACGATAATAATAGCTCCATTCAATGTCAAGTAAGTTTACTTTATTTATAATTTGGACTTAAGAAAATTCCATTTTTATTTTGCATTTTGAGTTATTAATTGTTAACTTCTTACTTCTAGCGGTAGACATTGGGAGTTACTAGTCATTGTCCCCGGGACATTCACTGTTTATTATCTAGATCCTGCGGGGAGTACATTGAACACTAAAATTGGACACGTAATGAGAATGCCATTATTCTGGTGAGAAATATTTCATTTTTATATCCATTAACATCTTTTATTACATTACTATTTACTTATGCAATTTATTGTGTTATATTAACATGTAGGGGTTTAGATGCATTCAAAAAGGCTGGAGGAACGGTCCCAAGGAAAAAGAACCAGCCAATAAATTGGCAGAACGTACAAGTAAGTTCCCGACTCAAATATATATATTATTGATGTGAATTGTGCTTAGTTGTATTATTTTGTATGTTTCAATTTATAGTGTGCTACACAAGACAATGGATGGGCATGCGCATACTATGTGATGCGATTTATGCAGATGATTATCAAATATGCCGCATTGGACATCGATACCATACATGAGGTATTATATATATTCTCATTAGTTAGTATGCAATATATCAATCTTATATTATTTTTATATTATTACTTATATATATACATCATTCTCTTTGCAGGTGTTTAAAACTGACAACACTACAGGTAAACGTTTAAAAAATATACATGCTCCATATACGATGGAAGCATTAAATGAAGTAAGAGAAGAATGGGCAAAAGCCATACAAGCAGTGGCAACTGTAAGATATAATTGGGATGTTGATAGCGATAATGAATGATACTATGTAAATGAATATTTCTGAATGTTAATACATGTATTTGAATGTTTCTATATGTGTGTGAATGTGAGAATTGAATTGATGTCTGAATGTATGTACTTGTGTAGAATTTTGCTTGTGACTTTTTCAGGTTTGCGGCCTGTTTGTAGGCTGATATCAATGGATGTCGTAAACCTGCAGTTCAGAAAACTGAACTGCAGGTTCTCATCCTGCTGACCAGCCACAGCAGGCCTGCAAACTGATATGAAAAAAAAAAATATAAATAGGCGTCGGTTATTTATAGAAAACCGTCAGGAAAGACCTACAGCGTCGGTTTTTTCAATAAACCGACGCCTGATGTGGCCAAAGCAGTCCTGGAAATGGCGTCGGATATTCATATCAAACCGACGCCTATTTAACATATAGGCGTCGGTCGTTTAGTATATAACCGACGCCAAAAGTGTTCGCGCCACAAAAAATGGCGTCATCTAGGGCACTTTATGCGTCGGTCATCTACTAAAAGACCGACGCTATATTCCATAGTGGCGTCGGTTATTTACTAAAACATCGACGCAGAAAGTGCCCTAGATGATGCCGTTTTCTGTGGCGCGAACCCTTTTGGCGTCGGTTATCTACTAAACGACCGACGCCTATATGTTAAATAGGCGTCGGTTAAAAAACCGACGCCGAAGTGTTCGACCTTTAGCGGCGCCCACATAGGCGTCGGTCGGAAACCGACGCCAAATGGGGTTAAACGACCGACGCCAAAGGCCGTTTCTGTAGTAGTGATTTTTTATAAAATGTAAACCGTTGATCTTCACCTTCATACTATAACTAGGCTACATATAAATTTTGAGCCCATTTGGATGAGTGTAAGTCACTCATCCAAAGGCAACAAAATCGACGCGCGAAACTAATTTGAAATGCATAATTTTTGCGGTCTTCATAACATGAGCTATACATATCCAAATGTGCTCAAATTTTGCGTATGAGTTGTTCACGAGATGTTTAATAAGATCAACAGATTAGATTTTCAAAAAAAAATATTGCATCATGAAAAACTACTTGAGTGTATTCCGCTCCGGATACACTCGAGTGTATTCTAGCCTAACTCTATATATATATATGTGTGTGTATATATATATTGGTATTTTCAATAATGTTGATATGAACAAAGAAGAATTCATCACTAATTATCTATAAGATCAAGTATCCATGTATTCAATGTAGAAACACCAAGTGGCGAAGATTTCCCACTACCCTACAATGATTTACACATGTGCATCTATATAGAAATACAAAAGATTTATCTGCTCTCTAACATCATCAAAAAGTATAGATCTTTAGTTTCTAACTGTGAGGTACTTGTTTACTTAATGTTTTAGCTTAATAAGATCACCATATAAATTGTTATTTAAATTTTTTATAATGGTATATGAGGTTTGTTGGATCCTGGACCATGTCATAATAGGCTATGATTATCATCACAAAATTCTTAAGTATTGCTAACCTATAAGTAGCATTAATACCTTATATATTTATTTTAATCAAGGTAAAAAGATGATAAAATATTTCAAGTGAGAAGTTGTAGTATTTTCAACTTAATGAGCTTACACAGATAAGAATCCATATGAAAATTAAATATTTTTATATCTAGGTATTTAATTAACTTCCTTGTTGGAACAAGTCAGGTACATCCAATATCAAACTACATTAATCAAAAAGTATGATCAAATATTGTTCTCTAATCTTGCCAAGATTACTTAGACAGAGCTTTCTATGAGCCCAGTGAATCAACTATATGCTCTTACATAAGGAATTCGACTTCAATATCTTCCTTCAACACCCCCCACCTAGAAAGAAAGAGATTGGGTTCTTGAGATCACCCACTCAATTAGGGATTGAGAAAGGTTGTCTCACTACAACAAGAATATACGAGGGCAAGAAAATAGTGAGTAGTATACTTATACAAATAATGCATCTTTTTGGAACATGACACCAAAGTTAAAAAAATGAAATCCTAATGCCAACCTGCCACTAGAATGGAGAGCTATGGTTAACCCTAGCAAAAGCACACAACAAATGAACTATAACTCACCATGAATTGAAAATCACGATAGGGAAAAAAACAAACAACTCTATTTTTCACTAAACTCATCTAGACTAGGACACACATACATGCACGACCACCACGAATACAATAAATTGAAGAAAACCAAATAATGAAATTGCAAAAGGAAGACATAAACCAAAAAATAGAAATATGGATACACAATAGGCGAACATTGTTTATTATTAGATATTACACATGTGGTCCTATGTATGGTTGAATACTCAATGTGGTTCATCCCATCAAAATTACAACTAGTAGATATATCTTATTTGCTATTTCATAAAAGCAAAGAACTAAATATTGACAATATCAAGCCCTTCACCTAATATTAAATAGACTCTATAACAGACCTAAACCACCTCTAAGATACTAACTCTAGGTACCTACAAAATTGGTAGTATTTTAAATTGATTGCTACTCAATGATTAGGTACTTAACGCTCACAAGTGAAACAGATTAAGTTGGAGTATGCATATTCTATTATTATGATGCATGGTAGGTTGAATTTAAGATACTAAATACTATTACATATATTTACATCGCCATAAGGAAAACCAAAAGACTCCCATTAAGAATTAAATACTCATTATTCAAATATCAAATATAAAGACACTACATAGCCAAAAAAAGATACAACCATAATATCATATATACTTATGTATCTTATTTATATTATTCTTATTCATCACAAAGTATAATGGTTTCTATTAATATGTGGGAGTTGGGAAGGAGTTGTCTCAATGGTCCAACTCCTCTTCCCTAATCAAAACCTCACGACTATTGAATTTGTTGGCATAACATGAAACCTTTGGGATATGGCTCTTGTAATGGCTTAGCATCCTTTCCCAACTCCGGACAAGGCTTGACACCTCCCTTTGTATATAGCATTGTCCAAGGCCCATCCAAATCAATATAAGTTATATAGGAGCTATGGAGTTGACAAGATTTTTATTGCACAGTTATTTCCTAAGAAAAAATTAATCTAGTTATTAATCCTTTTTCCACGTGCAATGATGCTCACTTGCAAAAAAAGATGAGTCTATAAAAATATAGCTATAGTGTTGAACCCAAAGGACATGTTGATTGAGAAATTGCTCACAAATTAGTTGTTAAAAACAACATCTAAATCTAGTTGTTGGGAGAGTTGATTAATAATGATTGCAATACAATGAAAAATGAATGAAATTAGGGTTGATAACATTATCTAAAAGGTAATGAGACTTATGGAATTCAACACCATCACCGGCCTAATTATTCTAAATATTACAACTTAGCAAGAATGGCTAATTGTACGAGGACCATGTGAATTTATCACTTGTTGAAACACGAATTGGAACAAAATTTCCCATGGGTTCAAGATCTCATTACCCATAGATCATCACCACAATGTCTGATCTCATTTGGAATTCTACACATTCATTCAAGGATCTAACCCTAAATTTTAGGATTTTGACATCTAGAATTATTCTAACATGCAAATCAAATGATCAGTTTTAAGAGCAAGCAATAAAAAAATGAATAATAATCTAATTATCTTAAATATTGAGTTTGACAACATATCGGAAAAAAATTATAGGAGATGGGGCTAGTCACCAGCCCCAGTAATGGAGTCTATTTTCTCATATCCATGGAGAAAAGAATGATTACAAAAGTGGAGAGAAGAGAGCATGTCAAGAAACATGGTGAAGTAGACAACTAGTGTTTCCTGACTACAAATCTTTGTTCTAGAATCACTAGGTCTGGCAATCTCCATGAGGAGGATGACACCCTTCTCTTTTTAAGGTTTTAGTGCCAAAAATGAGGTTGGAACTGAGTGTAGATGAACCCCTCAATGTTAAGTCAAGCTTTTCTTTTAGGATGGATGACTTGGGACCCACAAAATCTAATTTCATTGGGTTGGTGGTTGTCTTTTGTTTCTTTTTCGATTGTGCCAATCGGCCAACTAGATAGGAGGATTAGTTGGTTGGCCTTTAAGTGTAGCTCTGGTTGGGATTCCAATCACCCGATTGGTAAGGAGAGTTGGGAGATGTCTAATGAGTCTTCTAATGGCAAAGTGGGTCAGCCTACTAAAATGTGAGTTAGACGACTAGAGTGTGAGTTTTCCAATGACCCTTCTCTCATATGCACTATGTTATGGGTCATTTTCCTAACTAGTGAAGTGAGTCGGATGACTAGAGAGCCTCCAAAAACTCTGATGATACTAACTTAAGAAGCAATAGCAAGTCAGCTGATTGGCAAGTCACCAAAAATATTGATGGTTACTAACTTCTCGACGATGAATTTCAATTGTCCAACTAGTAACACTAGTTTTCTAATTCACATTTTCTTGGGAGATGTTGTGGTTGGCTAACGCATCTAGTTCATCTAAAAATGTTGATTTCCTTCCTTTTGCTTTCCAATTCCTATTAAACTTGAATGGAATTGGGAATGCACTTCTATCATGATTCTGAGCTGGGGTGGTTCTTTTCCCTACATAAGAGTGAGAAATTCCACCGAAACAACAAAACAAAGCAAGTTAACAGGGAAAAACTAGTTGAACTAAGAAAAACTGGTCTAAAATATGCGATGCAAATGTGATTAATATGCATTCATCAAATAAATTCAAACTTAAACTTTGCTTGTCCTCAAGCAACACAGAGTCAAAAACAACTTGCTAAATAATATTATCGGTCTATGTTTCTCTTTCTATCAACATCATTTCGATCCTTAACCTAACATAACCAAGCAATCCCAAATTCCTAAAATCACTAAATACAACTTCATACTCTCTATGTTGACTTCTCTTTCACAAACACTCTTCTATGTAAAACCTACAAAGTCACAATCATAATTTAGTTGATGCTTCAAAAAGTTTTGTGATTTTCTATGTGATTTGCATAAAGAAAGTGTTCATTTATGGAGTGAACATTTTTGGTGTGACTTGTTGCACTTGGGTTAAAAAGGAGTGAATGTGGGTATTAAATAAAGAATTTTAAATCTCTCCTCTATTTGGCTCAAGATTACCTTTTATTGTACTGAAATCATTGATTGCATTTTTTTCCTTTTTGTGTGTGCATTGACATTATTTATTTTGTGGTATGCACCTATTACATGTGAGGAGTAAGGAACAATAGGTGTAGGTAGAAGGGGTGTACCACCCACTACTTAGATTATGTCATATGTTCTTGGCTTTTAATTGTTTTTGGTGAATGGTGGGGTAAGAAGATGATGGAAGAGTTTAGAAAAGGGTTGAAGTTGTGCAAATTATATATTGGAATTTTGAGAATAGGAACAATTTTGATATCAAATCAATTATGTCTCTTGACTTGCATAGTGATGACATCTCAAAAATAAGTTATGTTAATCATTAGGAGACACACTGCATTTTATTTCTCTCAATCCCGTATGATTTTCCATCTTTTCTAACAAATAATGTTAATTGAGATTATTGGTCAGATTAGGTTCTAGCATTTTTAGTTCATGATTTATCATTACAAATGGATCCACTTCAATTAAGGGGATTACATGATGAATGGCGCAAAATAAAAACTAGATAATATAGAATTTAAAACTAGGACAACTAGGTAATGGGCAATTACATGTAATTCTAATGAGAAACATTTTGAAAGATGACTGCAAAATGAAAAGATGCATAAGCAAATGAGAAATTAAAACAATAAAACATAAAGATGTCATGGGTGGAGTAGAGAAGTATCTCCACTCTCCACCCTAAACTTAAAAACTTTCACATCCTTGAGAAAACCCTAGGTCAAGTATGGTGGGAAAGAGAACTATTATCATGTCCACCAATTGTCATGTTGACCCACTGGTTGTGGCTCCTGGTAAGGTTGATGTAGAGGGTGGTGGGGTTGGGCCTAAAAATATCCCAAGATGGTCAGTCAGACCAATCTCGGATCGTGGATGACCACTAAGGTCCTCATATAGGATTAGTGTATTGTTTCCCTTGTATCTAAGAGTATGGAAATGATATGTATGTTCGGTACCGCAGTCCTTGTAGTAGGTCCAAGCCTACATGTAGTTGTCCCTACCCTTATGCCACTACTTATGGGCATATTGCATTAGGTACATATGGTTGACATGGTGGACCTGGGAACTACTTCTCTCGCTCCATGCAGGTCTGGGTGGTGTCAATGTGGTCAAATGTTGTTGCATCTTAGAGAAATTGAAAGGACCAGATGGCCCTACACTATCTGGTACACATCACTTCGTGCAACATCTAGTAGGTGGTTAATAGGGCCCAGTATCCTCGCCATTTGTTTCCATGGAACCACTAAATCACCTAGACGTGGGATTTAAAATCTCACACTCAATAGGGAATTCTCCCTTAGATGAAGTTGGATGTGCATGTTCAAATCATCAAGGTTGTATACAAGGTTTGGTATTGTGAAATATGTGTGGGTAGGTAGCGCGAGCATGGTTGGGTTGTCACAAAATAGCCAATAGTATATACCAACAACCTTGGCTCTCTTAATTAATGTCAAGGACACCTAATATTAATCAAGTGAGTTAGCTTCAGTGTAGTAACTTCCTTGAATGAATTATTGATGTATCCAAAGTAGGTGGAGATTTCCTTGATTACCCCTCCCTAATAGAATGGAGAATCGATGTTTTGTTGTTGTTGGAGATGTAAATGATCGATAATTGCACCCACCAGTGAACAACATGTTATCTAGGAAGCTCCACAGGTGGTAGAGGTTGATGGTGGTGATGAATCTTGTTGTACCATCCCAATTGAAGATGGAGTAGGTGAGGATATGATGCATGTATTGGACCACTGGGTTGTGGGTGAAGGACGCCTTCACTCTAGGCAGGAAGGTTGGGATTTGTCTAGTGTCCTTGGCCCAAAACTTTCCTAGAATGAATTTCTTGTTGAGATGAGTGTGATTTTCTTTGTCACTCTTGTCCAGCCATTCCTTGTTTGTTTATGTCTAGGATCAAGGTAGTAAGGTCAGTTTTGTCAAGGGGGTGCTCCTCTCCAAACATATAGAAGGAGTAATTGTATTAGTTGTAAGTGGATTAGTACTTAATAAAGTTGGTGAAGAACTCAATGGAGAGCTCCTTGAAGTCTAGCCACACCCATAAGGAAAATAGAGAGATGTGAGAGAAGCATATTAGGGTCTCCATTTCTCCCTAAATGTTTAGTGCCTTGAGAATTGTTGGATACACCCATACAGGAAGGTGTACTCCAAGGGCCTTCGTGGCGTTGTACCTCTATTCCTGCTCATTTGTTACTAATTCCTAACTTTCCTGGAAGAGGGGTTATACAGTCTAGATGATATAGTAGGAAGGCTCACATAATTTCATCTGACTATGAAGGTGTGATGGGAGGGGAAGAAGAAGAAGTCGAGGCATGAAGGACCACAATCCCACATTGAACGACTATGTCTAAATCAACTTCTCAATATCCATTGTGTCATCAGCCACAAGCTCTTAAATATAGGATTTGTCACCCTCCATTGCATATGGCATGTCCATTTGGTCCTAGGTGCACATCTTCTGAAAATGGATGCCTCCTGTGGGAGCAAGATGTGTTGATTGGTAGTGGGAGAGGAAGGGGTGTCTTTTGTTGCTTTACCCTTGCCTTTATTCTTCTTAGAGGAAAAGGGTTGATTTTCTACAAGAAATCCCATCACTGGCTTCATGAAGATTGGTATGATCCACCTCCTCTAGTGTCAGGCATTGTGGTCAGAAGATGGGGTACCAGTCAGCTGAATAGATTTGCAAGTCGGGAAACTGGAATTGTGTGTGCGCATCTAATGCATTCCAGTCTACACTGAGTGGGCGAGGAATGGGTGCCTTGTTTTTCTCATTGAGTGAGTATGTCAGTGGGAATTGGTGACCGTGGGTCTAATGTATTCCAGTTGACCGACTATTCTAGTGATTCAGGTGACCAGCTATGGTGGTGGAGGTGTTGAAGACCGCTAGTCGGTAGATTTTTGTGTGTTGCGTCGGGTGGTTGGGTAGCATAGGATGGTGACATGGTAGCTTGGCTGGAGCTTTGTAGTCGCGTGTCTTTTGATTTTTAGGAAGCAGTTTGGGATAGCCATAGAGGAGAAAATGTGGGAGCAAGGGTCAAGTGGCAAAGAAGGAGTAGCCTTAATTGTCTGCATGGATGGTGTACATCATGTGACTGGGGAATGATAGTGCTACTCATCATGGATGGTGTGGGATGGAGCGAGTGACGAAGCATGTTGTTTGTCCAATCACCATTTATGGTGTTCACCAACACTGGTGAACTGGTCGCTTGTTTGGAAGTAGGGTGTTAGTGATGTGTAGTGAGGAGGCTAAAAAAGTAGGGGGAGCTAGGCACTAGGGAAAGGGAGGAGATGAATTAGTTCCCACTCCCTTTTCCCTTTGGTTTCTTATATGGATGTAGGGTGTCCCATAGTCTGACTTACTAGGTTAGGGTTACACAACTGGTGTCAGTATTCGATGTTGAAGAGAATCAGTGGTTGCTCGACTTGCTTGGCTCAAGTCATCCGAATAGGCTGTTGAAGTGTGAGAAATTGCATTTGCCAATCACCTTGTTGGTGTAACTTGTGTTGTCCGATCGAGCATTTTCATATGTAAGAGGATCCCAGACCAATCGGCTAACTCATTGAACGAGTTAGGTGTTTGGAATTGCATTTTCAAAAATCAGTAGCTACTAGAATGTTATGAGCTGAACCAATTGGTCACCTGGAAAGATGAGTCACTGACTTTAATTATAGGGAGTATCTCTGTTAAAGGTGGGTTGGCTGAGTGGTTTTTCTAATGCACTGACACAACTACAACTCTTCTTTGGTGAAAAGTGACCCTCTTAGATTCTTGATTGAATGGTCCAGTTGCCCTCTTGGGATGTTGGAAAGGTTCCCTTGGTTTGGACTTAAACTTGCAATCAATTTCAAATAAAACATTGGATCAAAAAATTGTTTAACTATGAAATGTAAACTAAGAATATGAATAAATAGAAATCCAATGGAATCTAGCCACTCTTAATGTAAAAAATGAATTTAACTTATATGAATACCGCAGTGCCTCCCAAAAAGTGTGTTGTTTAACATTGTTGACTCAGTGCCTATGGCTCAAATCAATTTTGGGACTGAGAGAGGGAGTGAATTCATGTCTCAGAATGCAAGATCTTCCATTGTGTTGTAGCACTTCAATATTTGTCCATTGACCATGAACTTGCCTTTAATCTTATCCCGGAGTAGGAAGGCACCATGAGGGTACGAGTGCTTTGTAAGATACGCAACGTACGATTGCAACTTTAGTTTTCCTGGGAACATTCTCAATATGGATATGTACACTAAGACTTGATCTCCCACTTGAATGTCCTTCCTCCTAAAGTGGCCGTCGTGCTACATCTTGGTCCACTCCTTATAGATTTATGCTTCTCATAAGTAGACATTCTTAGTTCCTCCAGTTCATGTAATTAGAGGATTCACTTCACTCCAGCAAGTGACATATCAAAGATTAAAGTTTTTATCACCCAACTAGCCTTGTGTTCCATTTCAATCTGAGATTGAATGACTTCCCATGTATGAATTGGTAAGAAATCATTCCCAATGGCATTTTGAAATTTGTCCAGTACACGTAAAGAGCATTGCTGAGCTTCATCGCCCAATATTTCTTTGGATGTCTCATAGCCTTTTTCAATATCACTTTGATTTGCCAATTCAAGCTTTGACTTGGTCACTGGTATTTGGATGATATGGGTATGTGACTTAGTGTACAATCAGTAATTCATCAATAAGGTGTTGAATTTCTGGTCCAAGAAGTGTGAACCACCATCAGATTCACAGTATAAGGCACCTCAAACCTAAGGAAAATAGTATCTTTGAAGAGTTTCATGACAAGCTTAGAGTCACATGAAGTCATGGGCATTGCCTCAACCCACTAGGAGACATAGTCAAATGTTACAAGAATGTATGCAAGAAGGGGGAAATCATCTCAAGTAATCTATCCCCCATACATCAAGGATCTCTACATCTTGCTACAAAGTTAATGTTGTCTTGTATCTCTCTGATATGTTTCCTATTCCATGGCACTGGACACATGTCTTGTATCTCTCTGATAGGCTTCCTTTAACAATGTGGTCCAATAAATCCCACAGTAGAGGACCTTCTCGGATGTCCTCTTTGCACTTAGGTGTCCACTTGTTGGGCCCGAGTGGCATTTCTTAAAAATAAAGTGGCCTTCTTCTTTAGTGCCACATCTACAGTAGAGGCCATCACCATAAAGTCAAAATAGATATGTTTCATCCCAATAGAAACTCCTTGCATTATGCAAGAAATTTTTCCTAGAATTCCATGTGTATTTGGGATGTATGACTCATGTATCCATGTAATTCACAAAATCTACAGACTGTGGGATATCTGAAATCTTCATCAATTGATCATCGACTAAAGAATCATTGTTTGAAACAATTTCTCTAACAACATGGGGTTTGGCTTAAGTGATCGATGTCAACATGTTGGGTTCCTTTTTTATCTCAGACCTCTAGATCAAACTCTTAAAGAAGCAAAATCTACCAGATCAATCTCATCTTAGTTCCCTTCTTTAGCATGTACCAAATGGTTGTGTGGTCGGTGGGGACAATTACCTACAACTCCAATAAGATAAGATCTGACTTTATCAAAAGCATATACAATTACAAGAATCTCCATTTTGTAGAAGCATAGTTCACCATGACATTGTACAAGAGTTGGCAACTTGGAGTATAATGATCTTTTCCCTTGGAAGCTTCACAAAAGATGTTTGTGGACTTAACTTATTGTTGATCATGTTGTTGTTGTCTCCTTCTTTCATAGGTGTTGAAAGAGGATTCTAGTCCTACTTGCTTCAAAACCAACTTCATTAAAGATCAGGCTATGGACTTGAGTCTGGAGTTGTCTTCTACTTTAGCCCCCTTAAGAACACATCCATGTATTCTGCTCGAGTGGGATTGATTTTTTGAAATATCTACTAACAACCTCCCAAGGATTATCGATGTTTTGAAACATAAAATTTCCTCTACATATGGAATTCGGTCACTGCTTGGTGTCATCATCAACACCCCTCTAAAAATTATTTATCAATTTAACTTGGAGGATGTCATGGTGTGGGCATAGACATAGGGCTATTTGAACCTTTCCCAAGCCTCAACAAGGGACTCACCTAGTGCCACAGAGAACTATGTGATCTAGGCCCACAATTGATGTGTAAGAGAGGTGGTAGTATTTCTCTAAAAACCACATTTAAAGACATTCCCAAGTCGTTTGTTATCACCCTCCATGGTTTTCTACCAACTCCTCACATTATTTGTCAATGATTACGTGAATAGATAGAGATTGATAGCATCTTGTGATACTCTAGGTTGCTTGTCCAAGGCACATAAGTCCACAAATTATTGAAAATGGTCTTGGCAATCATTGCCTTTGTTACCCACTAAGCTACCTCTTTGCATCATGATGACCCATTATGAACTGATCTTTAATTGTAGGGTGGTGATAGTTGGAGGAACCATTGGGTCATCTACGTTTGTAGCCCTAGGGATAGATAAGTCCCTATGTTGCTTTTATTGTTCAGCTTCAAGAGAGGAAACATCTCTCGCTCTATTTTCCTTTTCTATTGTGGCTCTTATTTATTTACGGAAGCCTCTCTCTGGGTTTCAAGAACCAAGTTCTCTCATAGGTGATCTTCCTCATCCATCATGTTATTATAAGCTTGGTTCAAGCGATGAAATTCATGTCAATCTCGGGATCAAAGGCTAAGGGTGTGGAAGCAACTCTTGTGAAGTGTCGCATGCACCACTAGTACCTAAAAGGAGAATGAATAAGATTAAATGGAGGAAGAAAAATTCAAGTATATGTGAATGAATATTAGGTGAAAAAAAATCCTAATTGTTAAAAGCAACCAGGTTCATAGGTTATTCCATTGTTCTTAGCAATGACGTCAAAGTTTGTTCTGATTTTTATCACACAAGAAATTCCCTAAGATAAGTTAATCCTAGGTTTTAATTCTTTTCCCATGTGTAATAACAATTACCTACAAACAAATGAGTCTATCATGGTATAGCTAAAGGGTCGAACCCAAAGAACAACTTGATAAAGAAATTGCTCATGAACTGGTTGTAAAAAACACTATTTAAATCCAATTGTTAAATAGTTGATTAACTGAGGTTGGAGTATATGATTGCAAGGCAATAAAAATGGTTGAAATGAGGGTTGATAAAAATATTTTTAAGGTACTGGGACATATATATTTCACTGCCCTCATTTATGTAATTATTCTCGTTGGTGCAACTCAGTAAATGCAACTAACTACACTAGTATCATGTGAATCTGTCTCCTTTCAAATCATGAAATGGAACAATGATCGAATTCCCCATGGGGTGGAGGTCTCATTACCCATGGTACATCATTTAATCATCATGTATAATCCTTTCATGATCTCTCTAGAATTTTATGCATTCACTTGAGGATCTAATCCGAATTTTTAGTGATTATACATGTAGGTTCATATTCAAGATGCAAACCAAATGAATCGGTTTGAAGAACAAACAACAAACAAATAAAGAAAAATGTAGTTATCTAAAATACTAAGTTTCATAATAGAATAGAGAAAAATATCAGCTATGGGGCTGATCCCCATCCCCAGTGATGGAGTCTACTCTCTCATATCCATGGACAAAGGACAAAACAAAAGAGGAGAGAAGAGTTATCACTGAAAATAATGAAGTAGACAACCAATGGTTTCTGATTGTAAATATCCACTCCAATAGCACTAGGTCAACAATATATGTGAATAGGATGGCATCTCTTCTCTTTTTTTCATCTCTAGAACAAAAAATTAAGTTGGAACTGAGTGTAGATGACCGCCTCAATGTTGGGTCAAGTTTTTATTTTATATTGATGGCCCAAGATGCACCAAATCTAATTTGGTTCGCAAACGGTTATCTTTCTTTTACCTATTGATTTCACCAGTTGGTCGACTATCTACAAAGATTGGAAGTCTGGCCTTTAAGTGTGTCACTGGATGGAATTATAGTCGCCTGATTGGTAATGTGGGTTTGGTGACTCACTATCTAATGAGTCTTCTAAAGGTAAACTGGGTCGACCGATTAGAGTGTGAGTTTCTCTACTAGTCTTCTCTCATGGGTACTCAACTACAAGCAAGTCAACTGACTGGTGAAGAGAGTTGAATGACTAGAGGGCCTAAAAAAACTTTGATGCTATTGACTTGAGAAACAATTGAATTACAGTCAATCGACTGGTGAAGCAAGTTGGTTGATCAGCATGTCACCAAAAATATTGATGGTTACTAACTTCTCAAGGAGGAATTCCAATTGCCAAATTGGTAACACCAGTTAACCAATTCACTTTTTCTTGTGAGGTGTTGTGGCTGGTCGTGTCAACTGACCAAATGGCGAACCTAGTCAATCGACTAATCCAGTTGAAAATGTTGATTTTGCTTCTTTTTGCAATTCAATTTCTTTTGAACTTGAGGCATGGAATCAAGTATGCCCCTCTATTATGATTTTGAGTTAGGTGGTGCTTCTTCTTGCATAAGGGTGAGAAATTGTATCAAAATCCTAAACATTTGAGAATAAAAGAGAAACAACGAAACCAAGCAAGTTAACAGGATATAACTAATTCAGTTGAGAAAAACTAGTCTAAAATATGCAATAAAAATGTCATAATTATGCATTCCTCAGAAATAAGGCTTGTCATCTATTATATGCAGTAAGATTGTGGCTATGGCATGTCCTCTCTAAACAAGAAAACATCACAAAGCATGGGGGTTGAGTTGTATCCTAGACCAGAATCCTTGCACTCAATCACAACAAAGAACGATAAAGATTTCACATAGAAACATTATGCACCATGTTGTAGATGATATTAGGGTCATCACTTGGATATATAACTAGACACATTAAGATGAATTCATTACTTTATCTAAGTATATATTACATAATATCAGTTGGTAGTATGTCCTAGGGGTATAATGAATTGTAATGGAACACTTTTTAATTGATATTATTATTAACAAATGCAATTTCATGTATTATGTTGGTTCAATATGAGATAATGAATGATTTTATCAATGTACGAAGAAGTATGACTTGATGAAATTTGATTTTTTGTGGAGGAAGTAAGCATGACGTCATGTGCATGCAAAGAGTATTTATTCTTGTCGAACTTCTTATTTGGAAATTATTATGGAAATTAGGACAATAATAATACATTAAGACTAATATGTGTTAATTGATTAATATGTCTCATTATTTATTATATTGGATATCAATTCAAACACATAGGTACTTGTTTTGAACAAGTCTATCTGACAGGCTCAACTTGAGTATGATATAGGAAGTGAGAAATGGAAGTTAGAATCATATCTCAATGTGACAATGGTGATTGTGATACCTAAACCTAAAGTCAAAAAATTAATTACATGTTGTTCAATATATTCTGAGACTACTCAACTTGACCTTGAATAAGGGTTTTAATACAAGTGGTACTTGAGTGCATTGTAACACATGTGCATCACTTTGAGTGATGTCGATGGAATTTGTGCCTCCCATTACAGTGATATCTCATACACTTGATGAGTGAGACTATGAAATGCATGGGCATGCTCATGTGAGTCAATATATATTATTGAGATAAAATTATCTAGAATGGTCTACTCCTATACAAGAAACAAAGATTTAACATTATGAGTGTGATGTTTTAAAGACTCAGATTAAATCTCGATATTAGAGACAAAGGGATTCTATGATCACTAAACCATTGTTCGCATCACTAGATCAAAGTTTCTATCCATTGTATCCAATTACATGGGTTGTAGTGAAGTCTTGCTATATACCAATCATTTATTGTGAAGTCTTAATATGATTATAGAAATAACTACCAACATAATGTGGAGCCTATATGTTCACATGCATAAGTTGCACAGAGAAGAGGAGTATAACCATGGATAGAAGATTATTTAATTATTAAAATATTTAGGTAATTAAATAGACAAATGATTAATTAACTGGAAGCTAAATTCGTAAATTAAAAAAGTCCATTGACCAATTGGACATGCAGTTCAATTAACTAGTAATTCTAGTTTGTCAAATGAGCTGATATCATCCTAATTGCTTGATTGGCCAAACCAATTGGATGATTGTAAAAGATCATCTGAATCGGTCAATTGGTCTACCTAGTTAGCAAACTAGATAAGATTATGAGTTGGCTGATTAATTCCCAAAAGTTCTAATACATTTCACTCAACTGACTGTACAAGCTAGTTGGCCAACAGGTTGTCCACGAGTGAGCTAGTTAAACATAGTTGATGCCTTTTTGTGTGCTAGGTTCTAGAAACCATGTTTCATTAACTCTCCTATTTGAAGGGTCATGACGGCCAGGGTTTTAGTTATATCTTTTGGTACATGAATCCTAGCCATTGTTACCCACAAGGAAAGAGATAGAAAGATATAAAGTGCAAAGCCAACATGTTGCCAATAGAATGGTTGCTCCTTCCCCTCCTATTCTTTTGGTGTGACATGGAGTGGCTATCATCCACGTGGATTATGTAAAGATGTAGGTGTTATATGAATGTGCTAGGAGAATGTTGTCTACCACCATTAGTGCACCATCGTGGGCATCTATATCTCCACATGAAGAATGTCATTGGATCTACTCCACATACATTTTTGTTCATGAATTTTCTGATGGAAATGTAGAATTTTTTTTGCTTCTATTGTGAATGCTTCCTTCAAAATTCCCAATAATATCATCCCTTATTCATGACTTATGCGTATAAACAAAATGTCTCTTCTTTTATCCTCATCTCAAGGCAAAACATCATATTGTCATATATGCATCCCACTAATCACTACTTTCGGGCATTTCATTGTATTTACCATCTTGATCACATTTATGGAATCATCTATTATATATGAATTTCAATTATGATTTTCATATCACAACTACAACAATAAAGGGACATCACTGCATGAACCTTTGACATATTCATAATTGATTCTTAGTTTCTTAAGAAAATTACATATAATCCCAAAAAAAAACATTTCTAAGATCTCATATCATTAAGAACAGCTTTAATTATGCAATTAGCATTCATCTTGGGTAATAAGAGAAGAATATACACTAGAACAAAATGTATAAGCTAAATCATTGCAATGGTACATCAGATTTGTTAGAACCCACCAACTACTTAAACCATAAGATATCATTGGGATGAATCCTCACAATGAAACCCAACTTAAAACTATCAACTCATAAAAAATCTAAATGATATTCTAAATGTAACGATTCTCATAAATATGCAATTACAAGTGATAATCCTAAAATGTCACATTATGTCATATAAAAGCATACTATTTGTAGTATAAATAATCTTAAGAGTAGACAAGATAGAAGGACCAACTCAAATGTCTTCATTGAATTCAACAAAAAAGGTTTACAAGGTGAATGATATATATATATATATATGAAGACACAATGGTTCAAGATGTATAAGTTAGGTTATAACTCATCCTTGTAAAGAAACATCCAAGAAAGAAACCATCTTGTTTGAGAAAACTTTCCCACCCATCACTCAAAAAAGTGAGAGTATAGGGACAGTCTAGACTCAGCTATTATATATCTTGGTACATCTTGGTCACCATGTCATTTCTACTATGGTAGTGTACCTAAAAACATTGTGGAAGTATCACGTGAGACTCTAAAAGAAGCTTAGAAAGAGGATTACTCCCACTAAGATATAAACATACATAGATAGCTTTTCAGATGGACTATAAGTAACATAGAGAATTTTATTAATCATTTTAGTTTCTAATAATTCATATCACTTTGTAACTCATATTAACGCATCTTTATGATAAGAGTATAAGATATCTCATATGACAACAACAATCTTCTAATAGTATAATCTTCTTAAATGCAATAAAGATAACATTACTATAGTGGTTTAGGATATCCATGTAGTTATATATGATTCATAATGAATCACAAAACTTGCAGATAATAGGAACATAAATGTAATGTTACACCCACATCCCATGATTACCACTAATCATGAGATTAGGACATAAGTTTGAGGATATACTTGATACAAAGTTCACTCCCAACTTTTTCATTGATTTCAAACTCTATGTTTTCTCACATTCAATCACATAAACAAACTTTACAAGGGAAATTGCGAGTTGATTAATCTAGTTTGATGCCAACAATAAAGATACATATTTAAGAATTCATTTTGTTTCTCATATTTCCATGTACACACATCATGATAATTAGATACATTCCGTATTATTAAGGAAACAAAGTTACACATAATCATTTCCAACTTCTCTCAACTCTATACAAGGACCTAGAGTGATAGGGACCAACTAAACTTAACTAATATCATACTTAACTCTTATGGTAGATCTATTCTGATGCATTGACATATCCAATCCATGTTCTATCCCTAAAACTTGTGAGTAGAGGGGTGAGCCTACTCACTCAGTGAATGAGTATTTCAAAGAAATAGTTTAAAGAACTTATATAATTATAGATATACTATTGAGCAACTAATATCAATCAAAACAACAATAACATTTAAAAAGACTAATCATTCACAACATAAATATGGCAGATTACTCTTGACAACTACAAACATTAAATCAATCATTGAACATTCTTAAACAATCACAAAGTATTTAGTAATTTAGAAACATACAAGGAATAATTTAGAAACTAAACACACTTGATTAACCTCTCATTCATATTATTATGCCCTGAACCCACATGACGAGTACCACAATAGTGGAATAATCACAAGAAGTTACGATCTCACTATACCAAGCTTAGAAGCAAGCTCATCTTCCTAAGCCTATGTATCGAGTAAGACCCCGTCTACAGTGGGCCTCGACAAGTCTGCCTCTCAGTTGATAATGGAAGTGATTAGATATCTCAGACTCCACCTCTCAACCTGGGTAGTTCAGTGGTGAGTCAAGCCCTTAGACATGTTGTGCACCGGTGGACCTACCAAAGATGTCCACTGATTGCCACAACTCATATCTTAGGTACCATCGACATCTCTGGTTGGTGTTGGATATCAATCATTTGAGGAGTCCGCCCTCACTAGCCTAGACTCCCGCACCCCATAATGATGTGCTCTGACTTACCTTGACCTACGTGGGACCTCCCCTCGGGAAGTCGTTTCCTCACATCGAAGGTCTCCTATGAAGGATTCTACAGTTTTAAGGGCATCTAAAAGTCTATTTCACTCTTTAGATTTATAGTTCAATCACCACATCAACATTTCTTAATTTGACCTCATAAACAGTCGTTTCCATACATTATCAGCAATTTGTATTGTAAACTGAGCAACTGTGCAACACCACTTATCTCACTAAAGAACACAATTGAAAGCACTTTATTTATTGAATGCCCTATCCTTAGGGTCTCTTTCACCTCATTCAAAAATCACACAACTCACATAAGGACTTTATGCATCCTAACATTTCACTGATAAAAGATTGCCTTCAACAATTGACATCCAATCAATATTTATATGAAACCCTAGAATTGAACTAAATTAGGGTATCCACACCATCACTGAGATATCATGTATCAAGAATAACATTGAATAAATAAAGTCTATGATGTCAAAGATAATCACTTCAAATGGATTTCACAATATCTATTCACAAATGTCCAACTTTCCATTCATTTAGGGATTCACCCCTTTATTTAGATATCAAATAAACATTGATAACATCATGTGAAATCCAACATAGTATATCACATATATGTACTATGCATTCATATGAACAATCATTCATAAACAAGGAGATTCAAATAGGTAATGTTCTCTATTCAATTATATAGCAATTTTAGGCATAACTGAAAGCCCTAAATTTTAGTATGTTCTTTAACCTCTGCAATTACTTTTAGGAATTCTCTTTAAGATGATTTGTGTATTTATAACATGGTTTTATCATCTGAAATTCATATAGAGAAATAATCCATTTCAAACCATATTGCAAAAGCTAGAACTCAAAGGCAGTTTTGGGTTTACTGTCGCATATAAGAGAATTGAAGATTATTGATGCTTTATCATGATTTCGTGCAATCTACTATTTAAAGGAAGTACCCACTCACCCTAAGGAGTGAAAACACCTTAAAAATGCATCTCATCTCTGAAATTCTCAAATCCATATCAAAACCCCAACAAATCACCCATTTCTTCTTTCTTTCAACTCGGAAACTCTAGAACTGGGGGATTATGGAGAAAGAGTGAGAAGAAGGAGAGATTTGATATCATTTCAAATAAAATCAGAGAAGGGGAGGAATCATGGCATGTGAGAGAAGATTCACCATGAAAGGTTATGCAAAGAAGCTAAACTTACTTGATTTCATCATATCTCGGATAGCAAAACCCTAGGTCAACATCTCCACCACTTTCTCCTCTCTATCTAGAATTTTGTTTCTCTAGAATGGATTACAAAATATGAGAACTCCTTGTGTATTAGCTTGGTCATATAGAGAAATTGAGGTTCTCAGAAAATTTGCACATTGACCCTTCACTATACTTCCTCTTATTTCAGTAGATTTTCTATCACAAACATGTTTGTGTAATTCATTTATTTTAGATGTAAAAAATCCTCCAAAAATTATGAAAATTTAGCATGTTGTTTATAATTGAGTTTCAAATCTTCAGTTAAATTTTTAGATTGAGCTACCTATATATAAACAAAAATCAAACAGTGCACTGCTATAATGTAGTCTGTAGAACAGTCAGTTGAAGAGAAAATGGGCCAAAACGGTCGTGCAAGGTATCATGTATGTGCTAAGGTGGACCCAACATGGTCGTTCTAACTACCACAGCCGTGGTGCATTGGTTTCATCAGATTTGAGTGCAAAAGTGCTCAGTACTTTTATTTCTTCCAAAATGGTGGTGTGGCCAAGAATGCATGTGCCACCAACAACCCTACATGGTCGTTCTACACACCATAGACATTCTAACCAACACTTCAATTCTTATTTTCACTATTCTTTACTCACTTTTCCTGTTCCACCCCAGCACGAGCATGTTGGGAAAAAAGCATAATTTCAACCGACTAAGGTTTATACTTCTCAACCATGGTTATTCAAAATGAAGATAAGCTTAGATTTCTCATAGATATAACACATCATCATTGAGTTATCATCCTTAATCATGTTTAAGAAATGATCAATCTAACTAAGCATGTAATAATCTAGGTAAACCCTAGTTTACCAATTAAGCTCAGATGCGGTCATAACAAGTAACATCCAATTTGATTTTTGAATAAGATCCTAACTATATATATTCATGACTAAGTTATGTATTTTATTAAGGTTTAGGTAGTTTGAGGTATAGCACTCAAACTACTAGTTGACAAGTGCAACTTTTAAGGTGTACCACTCAAACTTTTAGTTGGTCACTGCAATGTCACAATCATCCTTGTATAAGATCTTAGGATTACTAGACTCCTATATATCAGTTTCCCTTGGTCAGTACAAGTAACAAACTATAGTGTCACAATGGCTCAACTACTAGTAGGGGAACAATGTCTATCCCACTTAACATATGGTATGTCTTGGGTTCACAGGACATGACACCAAAAACCAAAGTATACAATTCTACTAATTTGAGTTATGACTGCAACTACTCTCAATCACATATAAATCATGTCACAATTGTAGTTGTTCACAAACACCAAAAACCAGAGTATACAATCCTGATTGAACCTGTATATACTCAATAGTATACGACTTTGAGCTTCTTCTAACAATATAAGATTGCTATAAGGGAACTTGTTTCATTTTCCAATAAGTTCTGACACAGAGATATCTCGAGAGTCAAAGGGCATTACAACATTAGGGTTACACTTCACTAATTAAACCAATTACTCATTTTCCAACTTTGTCAAACAAGGCATAGAGATGTATCGCTGAAAAGTATAACAACTACATTATATACCATAAGCATATTCCCAACTACACAAAACATGTTTGATATTCCATCCTTGGTCATAACAAGGCAGCTTGTATCCCAAACCACAGAAAACATGGTTCATGTTCCATCCTTTTCCATAACAAGGCATCCACATATTGAAAATCACACAAAAATAGTTCATGTTCCATTCTTGATCATAACAAGGCCCCAATTCAACAATTGTTAGGACCAATAAGGCTCAAAATACCATTAAGATCAAAACAAGAGTAAGTCCTGACAGAATCTCAATTTAACTTGGAATTTTACACATTTAATTTTAAAGACATAACCAAATAGTAACTACAATTTTAGATAAAAACTCCACAGGATGAAATAGTTATTATTGAGTCAATATTATGGCACTTGAAGACCAAAACTAATCTTAGATGAGTCATCTTGACATATCAAGCCTACTTGAAACTAGATTCCAGCAGCATAACTATTAGTAAAAAGATTTGTCATTTCTATAAAAACATCACATCTAATTTTCCTTTTACTAAAATTTTATTCAAATGTATTCAAACCACATCACACATATCCTCTAAGGCCTACTTAATTGTTTTAGATCATATCTCATCATTTCAAGAGAAGGTGCATCAACCACATAAAAATCCATATTAAGGAATGATAATCTTTCTCATTATCTTGTAATTCACTTATATACAATCATGAATTAAAGTCCAACCATTGGATCTTACCATCATCTCAATGATGGTATCCACATCATTATATTCAATGTAAAAGCTTCAAGATGTTAAGTTTACCCCTAAATCTGATATCTAAAATACATCATGCAATGTCACATTTCATGTCATACTTATTTAAATATATATAATTTTAAGAAGATAAGATACAAAAGTATATATATTAATATAAGAAGGTGATATATACCATTAGGTGACATTTTTCAATTAAGGTTATCATCAAGTACATAAAGTCCATGTTTGATTTGTAAACTCCCAAGCACTTCATGTTTACTTTGTAATTTATGATCCCATAATGAGAAATTATGCATGTAAGTATTTTACTTCTAGATTTTTTCATAATTTGTTATGTGTATAGGAAGATTTAGATTATATAAATCACCCTAAAACGCATATATATATATACATACACAGATATATATATATATATATATATATATATATATATAAGTATCTATTTGGGAACAAGTTACTATAATAATGTCCAAATAACCACATTGGCCATATCAGTACTGAGTTCACAAAGTGGTTGTACATTAGTTTACAAGTATTTAACCATGTATAAGGGTGTGTTTTGATGAGGGTTATGTATAGAAAATCATGGGAGTAAAAGAAGGTTCACAACATCCTTCAAAGTACTCATCTACCATAGAGAAAATTATTTTCAGACATATAGAGGTTTAACATTAGCAAGGATTTGTTTTAATCATGAAAAGTATACTTCTCTTCATATTATGGTTATGTAACACCATTTATAGATTCATAGTCAAACTCCAAATAATGAACAAGTTATGGCTAAAACAATATTAATCACATATATGTCATTTTAAGTCTAGATGAGCTACTTTTAGGTATGTGACCTATGTTCATTACATTACTGATAGCATAAAAGTTGTAGAAACATACTATATAAACTGTAGGTCATATCCATACATAAATAATGATCATATAATTTTTCCATCAATATGGTATCCCAATAGTCATAAATGAGTCATTCTTAGGGGAAAAACACATATATTATGGGTTTTTAACCTTAAGGCCACAATCAAGTACCATATTAACACTATGAATCAACACTAAAATATATAGGGTAGCAATAAATTTTTATATAATTCCATAAGGATGCAACCAATCAACAAAATCACACATTTATGCATCTAGATGAATATCTAGGTATGTAAGGTGTGATTTAAGCATTTCCCTATTATTTAGGATATGAATGCATGATTAATAAAAGTAGTAAGGAACTCGCATAAAAACTGTCTTGGAAGGAGTCTCCTATTCTAGGCCACACGGATCGTCCTTTGAACATCACCATCAACCTCTTGAATCTCCATCTAGGCTCCATCTAGCTAGATTTAGTCTCGCCTAGGTCAAAGAGAGCGAAGGTGTGATTTTTAGCTCTAGAAAGCTAAAAACAAAAGAGAGCGAAAGGAGGGATTTTTATCTCTAGAAAGATAAAAACAACATGGGTGACCATAAATCTCATCTAAGGAGTAATAGGAACAAAGATTAGAAAGAAAAATAGATAGAAAATAGTTCATCTTTCATGCTTAAGGATAGAAATAAAGCTTTCAAGCTTTGGGTTGTCCTATGGAAGTTTGATCATCAACATGCATAAACATACAAACATATGCAACCATGACACACTTAAACTATGCATGTAAAATGCAACTGCACACATCATGTAATAAGGCATATGAGGCTCAATTATCAAACTTAGGAAGCATTCACCAAAGACTACTATAACTAAAACCTAATCATCTATCCATAGAAAAAATGGTTGGTTGATTGTTTTATAACTGAGAGCAGAGAATTAGATCTAAATTAAGTGAGTGTGATCAAGAATGTATGGATTCCTCATGACTATGATTTCACCATGATATGCATTGCATTCAAGTTCTATTTCATTGATAATTGTTAACTCTTAACCCTAGACTGAAGACATGTAGAAAGTATTACCCACTATCGTAGTATAATACACTACCTAAACTAAAACAAACCCAATTTCATATTAGTTTAGGAATTAGTTAGGTTTATTATTGATATCTTTAGGTTGTTCTTTCACATTTTAAGCCCTTTCCTGAGGCGTGATATAGGTTATGTAAATCTACAATTTGTCCAACCCATAATCCCTTTCCCAAAGCAATTAGTGGCCTATTACTTTAACTATGATGATCAAGAATAAACAAATTGATAGGAGATATTAAAATCACATCCAAAATGAAGTAGATAAACCATCTACTCATAAAACTCAAATACAAAGCAATTCTGATCTACTCCCAGATCTTATGAAATATGGGGTCTAGCCCACATGATTTCTATCATTGTATAAAGAGAGGAAAAGGGAGAAAATAGGCGAAACATTCGAAAACCAATGTAAGAACCCCTAGAGAAACTCGTCTATCCCCTCTGGTTAAAAACCTTGATCTGCAGCGTTCTGAACACAAATATGTCCTCCATAAGTGCCTGGAGCATCCTACATGTTTCTATCTCCTTCATCTCCACCTCTCCAGGCTTCACACTCTGTTGCAACGTGATAGAATCTAACCCCTCCTTTTGGCCACACTCCCCCTTAGGTGATAAGTGGGGCTTTGCCTGTCATTAACTCGCAACCATTAGATCTGACTGAATCTCAAATCTACCCAAATCGCAGAGAGCCCGTACCACCAATAGAGTGTCAGTGGCACTGAGTTGATGGTTGATTTATGAACCTTGAACTGTGTTGCTACATTGATAGGATGGTCGGTGGCACCAAGACAATTAACCTCAGTTTCTCATGCTCTCTAGATGATGAGTTGGAAGGACCAAGTAGAAGCTTTAGTAGCATTGACTCCATTCTTGATAGTACCAAGAGCTATCTTGCTAGCATCAGGATTTGTAAATTTTCTTGTTGAAACTTTGTGTCATGCCGGTACCACTGACATAGGTTTCGATAGCACTAAGCTATCATATAGGTTCCTAATTTACCTCAAACAAGGGAAAATAATATAAGTCTAAATTAAGAGGGATAATTTTACATCATTCAATATAAATACTCAACAATTGATTAAATTTTGGTTCACATGCTAATAGTGGGAAACAATGCATACATATATCTCTGTATGAACAAATATGTAATAGATGTACGGAAAATACCATGTGGAAAAGATTGAAAATCAATGCATCAAACATCCTTCCTCGAGTTGATGATGTTTCATAGATGATGAACTAAAGATCCATATTATAAAGCCATGACTCAACACCACACCTCATGAACAACCTTCCAAAGGCTCCAAAGAATCTCCTTCAAGCAAGATCTAGGACAAAGCTTGGGCAAAAGAGTAGAATAGAGGTTACTTTGATTGTTTAGAGCAAGAAATACCTTGGGAATCCATGAAGCTCATCATAAGGAAGAATAAGAGAGTGAATATAGAAGATAAGAGAGACAATAAATGATACCTTATATGGATGGGGGTGAAAACAAAGTTGTAAGGCCAAAGATCCTCCACAGAAGTTGCATACCCAACATACACAATATGCTATCACAAAACTATGTCCATTGAGGTTCATGGGTCTCTTGTAGGTTCCCAGCCTTCTTCTCGTTGAAGGTCCATTGGTTGAAAAATGGAAGAGATAGTTTTGGGGATTTGGTAGAATCAATTAAGAGGTAAAAACACTAAAGTAGCTAGCCCACAAATTAAGTGAGTTTTCTAGACCCAAGGCAAGGAGGGAAAATTTAACCTTAACTAGGCCAAAAGCAATCAAACTCAACAAATACAATACAGTTATTGGAAACAAATGTACTTCGCTATTTACTGTATAAATTTCAATTAAGTCCTCTATTTTTTTGAAATTTCACATTAGTCCACAAACACACATGTAATTACATGATCAAGGAAACAACGTCCAATTGAAATCATCTTAGATTAAAATCTTAACCAATTCATTTGAGACTCGAATAAGTATCAATATCAAGGAAGATGCATAGTTATATATCTTTCACATAATTTGAAAATAGGTCCTCCTACTATGTTGAATTTAAAATTAGGTCTATTACTTGGAAGGAAACTTATAACTGTGCCAAACAGAGTGTATTTTGAACCAAATTAATGGTTTATCTTTAATCGCTTAGTCTTAAAAATATATTAAGCAAAATGTTATGATAATAAATAAGGATTAGAGTGGAATTAAGGTTAAGCTAGGTTCATGGTCTCACAAGATCACAAGGAGATGACATACTAGGCTTTTAACACCATTAGTAGAGAGATGATGAAGTTTTGATTTCCTTAATCATAACATGTGCAAAGTAATGAATTCATATTCATTTAATGTTTCTATAGTAAGAACAAGATAGATAATCAACTGATTGCAAATACCATGAATTCCACAATATTCTAGCATCATTAGTCCTTAACCAAAAACTGTAACACATTTCATCTTATATTGGTGTAGAACTAAAAGTAGGGAATGTACATTGACATGAAAAGAGAAAGGTAAGATCATGTCCTAGATCTACCAAAGATCATCCACAAGAAAAATACCCACCAACATACTTCCTTTATCCTCTATTAGGTGTCCTACCCAAGAAGAAGAACAACAAATAATGACACAAGGGGTTGTTCAGTCATGGATAATATATCTTATAGTTGTATAAGGTTTTGAGACAGTGATCCAAAAATAAGGGACCATGAAGAAAAGAAATAAACTACCCCAAAACTAATCGAATTGTGAGATTGAGCTCCACCTAGGTGAACGAAGGAAAGAGATGGTGAATGCCCTAAAGATTGCCTTCCCAATTATGAAAGAGAACTCTGGCAGGTAAAAGATAATGAAAATACATCATACTCATGATTTTAGGAAAAGGGAATCTAGATAGGTGGGTTAAAATAATTAAAAATCCTCATATAAAAATAGCCTACATCATATTGAGTAGTTGATTGATTTATCATATGTTGGGATGGCCCATATGGTCGATCTATTGGCTTGGTCAATTGTCTTATATAACATGAAAACTCTAAAGATCATGAAAGATTGAATAGCATGTAGCTCAAGTTTGGATAAAGTCTACTAGAGCTTTCCATAAGTTGTAATGGATCCAACCAAACCCAATGGAAGATACCTAACTTGAATCTAGGGTGCATCTAACCATAAAAAGAAGACTCTACATACTTATGATAAACTCTCCAATGAATAAACATATCCAAATCATATTAAACACCCATAAAATTATAAAAATCACCCAAATTTATGCAAAATCATGGTTGCTAGAAGAACCCTTCACAAAAAACATGAAATTTGGTATATGAAACATCACAAAGCATTGTGTAAGAATATTTCACATAATTTTTATTGCATATTCACTAAAATATGTAGATCACAATAAAGTATGGTTCAATGAGGAGATTAAGGTTTTATTAAAGGTTTATCTAAAAACATTAGCATTATATGACTTGAAACTAATTAAGATATAAATATATCATATTCGGTTTTCAATGTGCACGTTAACTTTTAAACATTATATTTGGGTTTTGCCATAGATAGATGATATTTTCAACTAGAAAATCATATCGCGATGACATTTAGTACTAAAGAATGATTAGTAATTTAAACTTAAATTGATTCTCACTTCTAACTCCAGTCTACTGCCTATGTTTTGGTTTTCTATTCATCTCTTAAGCTCCACAAATTTTTGGGACCAATGTTGGTTGCAAATATTGAGTTTGAATATTCATTATAACCCCTCATTTTTTCCCTCATTTCATTAGAAGTTTTGATTGTTGCTGGTCAATATTTACCAAGTAACTCATGATGAGGAATAGGGAATGAAATTTTATAAAATCTTTTAAAATTATTGAAAATTGGTGTAACTGAAACATCATAAACAAACATGGCCTTTGGTATGACATAACCATTAGGGTCTAGTCATGACCATGCTAAGGGCATTTCCTCAATTTCAATAAGTTGGAATTGTTCTTCTATTCACAATGAATGAAAACTATCAATTACAAACATGGCCCAATTCGACCCTAATATGAATTTAGAAAAGTTTGGATTGCTACTAATGCTTGGGAAATCACCATTGGTGACACAAGTGGTACAATACATAATCATATAATAGTTTTGATGCCCTTGTTCCAAACACAATGTATGAATTTAGTTACTATGAAGATTCGTAATGAAGAGAATTATAAGGTTATCTTCATTAAATAATAGGTTGGTTGTCCACGAGTGACATAAGAACATGTCTTTACCAATTGTTTATAGAATATAGTTCTTCCTATGTCCTCCTACAAGATGTAAATAATACATTATATTATTTTTGGCAATCATTATTTTTACAAATGAACGTTAGTTGTTCTTATTTCAATATTTCTCTTAACTCACTTCTTTGGTTTGCATAATTTTTGGTGTAGATTGTGCTAATTTTTCTTATGATAGTAGATTTTAATGCTTTCTTATGTATTTGTTCTATGGTTTGTACTACTAATTTTCCACTTGAAATAAAATACTTCATGTAATCCATCTAAGGTTCATGAAACTTATATAATTGAATTCTTCTTGATTCTAAGAACATGAGTATAAGAAAGAATCATAATATAAACTTCATTGATTTCAAACAACTTCTAAAGTTCTCTTTCAAAAATCAAAACAAGGATCCTTTCTTGTAGTCCATCAAAAAAGGCAAAGAATTATAAAAAAACAATAAATCATACGATGGAAAAAGATCTCACATGTCTAAATAACTCTAATGGAGGAAATAGTTTCATAATACATCATTGCATGACCACATATCATTTCTTCCCTTTTTCTCTTGGATCATGCCCTTATATGTATTGTTTATGATAAACAATTTGTGCTTCACCAATGAAAAACTATGATTCCCATACTTCCTCTAACAAGTTTCTTTGAAGAGAAAAGGTCTTCTAACAATTTAGTAGTCCTTTATCTATCAATTTATCACTATTAGGGTTGATGCATGTCATGGGCCATGGTCCTTAAATCACATGGGAGGATCTCATAGGGAGGTTCTTTATGGAATACTTCACACCAAAAAATATAAAGATATTCTCTCATAGATCATTAGCTTGCATGAGATTATGGAACACCTAGTGCAGAATCAAATAATTTTATACAACAATTTTTGAACAACCATAGTTATTATGACATGGTGGAAGTATACAAAAAAATGTCACTAAAATTATGGTAACCAATCAATAATAGTAGGGTGTAGACTGATATTATAAGTTTGTTAGGAGAATAAAAGCAATACTTCATTGGGATTCAACCAAGAAAAATAATGTTCTCACAAAATAAATATATAAAATGATTATAACTTATCATCTAGTATGTTATTTCTTCATGTCTTCATAGTGCCATCGATTTCCAAGTCAGAGAACTAGAAAATGTGAACTTTGTTTGGAATACCAGTAATCCACATTCTTGTACCTATAGCCCTTCATAACCCAATCTCATTGTTTTCTAGGATAATTGAAAATTATGCAATATAGTTAAATATGATTGTAACTATTCTTATGCACTCACTCAACTCACTAAGCAACATGATCAATGAACTTTTCAAGGCTTACGAAAAATGAATCAAAACTTTAGAAGACTCATAACGTGAACTAGATGTCCATATGGAAACCCTAATATAACTCTTCAAGTATTATTAAAATTTTGTGTGTCTATTCTGTAGATTACTAAGTAAATCCTTGAGACAAGATAAATACCATCATTTCAATAGTGGGAAGCAACTTGGGCCACATATTGCTAAGTTGTTACAAGTTTCTACATCTTCTATGGTTACCAAAGTAATTAAATGATCATATGTCAAAACACATTTTGACATATGTGATTTAGTGTTATAAATGGGTATGATATTACCCATTTACCCAATACGCATATCATATTACCCATTTACCCACTACCCATATCATATAGGATAGGGTAAGGGTAAGAATAGTTTTTCCTATAGAGCAAGGGTAAGAATAATTTTTATTGAACATCCATTTACCCATTACGCGCTTACCCTCGTTGAGAAAGGAAAGGGTAATGGGAAAATTATTTTCCTACATATTTACCGAATATATCTGATGAAAGTAATAGTTTTGGTCTCTAACACATATAAAATATCACAAACAAATATCACCACTACTAGCTTAATATACATTGTATTGTTTTCTATGAAAATTATTAAGTAATTTGTAAAACTTTGAAGTTTTTTATATAAGATATTAGCAAAATTAATGAATTCCTCAAAAGAAATTATAGAAGAATGTGCATATATACACTTCTATTTTAGAATTTTTAGGATATCTTTTAGTACTCTAGATGTATAGTGCCATATATATCACATATTAAAATATAAAAATTTGCTTTTGGACTCCATTGTATTTTTTATTATGAAGTGTCATGCAAAATATAATATCATATATATCTGTTTGTGTTACTTTTCCCATTTTACATGTTATCCTACCCATTTACCGTGTGGGTAAGTGAATGAGGGTAAGGGAGGATAAAGGTTTTTGGAAGCGGGTATTACCCTACCCCTTACCCAAAACTCTGATGGGGTAAGGATACATGTAATCTTTTATCCTACCCGATCTTACCCATTTACATCCATAATGAGAATGAGTGAATATAATTAAAATCCATGGAAAATATGATGAAATTAGTTATGAATTTATTAGATTGGCTTAATCATATTAAGCTAGTTCAAGAAACAAATATGGGGTGTAGAGCGACACCAAGGGAGATTGCTGATGCTATCCCTTCCAAATGAAGATTTCAATCAGTCACCTGAAGTGCCACAAATGATTGAATGTGTTTTAAATTAGAACTTTGGATTAGTGAAATAATGGAAATGATTTAGGTTACCTGACATGATTGAAGATTCCTTGAACCTAAAGGAACAAAATCTGAACAAGGATTCTTATACATATGTTCCTCTCCATAAAAGAAATGCAACCAAGGTAAAATTTATTGATTGCTTAAGATGTAATGTAGATGAGACCCAATGCAATAAGTTCTACAAAAAAAAGATTTAGAAAGTGAATATAAATAGTCTTTGTTGATGATTTTATGGAGATTATATGTGTTCAAAATAAATTTATAAAATAAAGATTGGCTAGACTAAGAAATTTTAAAGGAAATATCAATGGTGTCTATCTTAACATAAATGACATGTCTTTTAAGTAACATGTCTAAACACCATTATCATGTATCATTTCAAGGGAACATGCAAATATGATTATCACTTTACAGAATGATTTCTTCATTGAGTCTTAGCATGAACCTGATTCACCCACTTTTGAATTATAAAATATCTATTCTTATAACAATTTCATTAAAGAGGTAGGAAATTCCATTAGATGACTAAAATCCATTTTGTAGAACATGCTCATAATGAGGAATGACTTCCTTTTCCTAATAGATTTTATTGTTGACAAGAATATCACATAATTCGCATCAATGAATTGGGCCAATGATGGAAAGTAAAAATATTATGTAACTATAGAGAAAATCTCCTCAACACAATATACACATGTCATAATAATTCTCTCAAGACCATTGAGAATGGTTATGGACTTGGTAATTAATATAATTCTACAACATTGCATCAAACATACAAGAATTTCCCTCACTTTCATAGTGCATTAAACACATGGTGATGTATGGATTTGGACTGATGAAATAAGGAAAGGAGATAAATCATTAGTTAGTTCATTATTTATTTTCTCATCACGATGTGTCGCATATTTCACATTGATTTTCATTTTAGTTGTTTATATGAAATATTTATTTACTTGTTATACACATAGATATTTTCTCTTATTTGAGCTTAGTGCATGGTTATTGATGGCCATTTTCAATGACATATTATATGTCTTACAATCATATAGTATTAAATGGATTTCATATTTTCAAGTATTTATTATGGATTACAAATTATATATTTTGATAATTAATTGATTATTTTTCTTTGGATATATATGTATAGGAAAATATGGAAAGCTATACTAATATTGATCATTTCCACTTTACATGTTGTGCATTAACCTTTTGATAAATCAACTATTAATGATGATGCATGAACAAAAGTCACCTCCAACTTTGGTTTCACTTGAGGATGAATAGAGTCCATATCATGATAATGATAAATTTACTTCATTGTCATGTTAGACTTTTTACTTTATCAGCCTAATTTATGTTTCCTATTTCATTTTTCTCAATTATAGGGAAAAAATTAGACCCTATAGAATTTGTATAACATGGGTATTCATTCACTTATATGTATATCAAATTAACCCTTGGATGACATAATTTTACCAAATTTTTTCCTTTTTTATCTCCATGATAAGTTTTATATCTTTTTTTTCATATTCCTCCCTCAGTTAAAGAACTTATGGTCAAGATTGTTTTAGAGACACGATGGTAAATATTTTGAGTAATTCCTTAATAAATGTATAGTCCAAGTTAAGATCCACAATTTAACAATTGGTGATAAAAATAGATTTTCAAATCCACAAATTCTCAAATTGAAATCAATCATCCCAAAGAATTAACATATTTGGTTCCCCAATATGGAAACATTGAATCAACTAAAATAAATTTACTAAAATCACTTTAGCTTTAACAATCATTAATATGTGATTATTCATGTGGTTTAGTCCATTTGAGTATAATAGTTGGTAACATTAGCTAAAGAACATTGCACACCTTGTATTGTTTCTTGGATCTTCATTATTACTTAATCATGGACAACCATCAAGTAATGCTTACATATGAGGTGGATTTGTTCAAATACCCCTAATAAAGACTTATTGTTGGAATATTCCTTGTTTTAACAAGCCATTATAAGATCATGACTTTCACTAGCGACAACCACATGCCGCAATTATGCATACAAATTTAAGGATCTTGGGAGAGATCTTTAACATGGTTAGATTTTAAATCTATTTGTATTCAAATACACATTCTTCGTACAACTTCATAGAGTGTCCCCATCTAAATATTGACTTATCTTGACTTAATTGGTCATTATATAACTAATCTTTGCATTATTTGGCATAATAATATTCTTGAATATGGTGATACGCTACCATCCCATTAACCACCCATTTAAGTTAACGTAGACATTCTCCCGAACTAGTCACCTAGCTAATTATAGACATTAATTAAATTCCCATCATGGTATGTATAGGTTATTCTAGTTTGAATTAAGTAATCCAATATCATCCGATCTTTTCATGTTTCTCCCGCCACTCATCAAACATCTCTATCTCCATTCAAGCCATATCCATACACATTGGCCTAGAAAGATGAAAAAAGGAGGCCACTTGGGAGGAGGAAAAAATGCCCTATTCATTCAAATTTGAAGGTCATCGGGAGATTAGTTCTTTAGTTGATAGTGGGTTGTATGAGATTAAAGCATTATCTATCTTCTAAAACAACTACTCTTCCTTCTATCTAATTCATCGAATTCCTTTTTCTAGGTACATTATGTCATTGCAATAATTCAAACTACTTTCAATTTCATGGAAGAATGGAATAGCTTCTAATAAGGAAATCGTAAATATTGGCATATTCTGTAATATTTTTTACATTTGCATTTAATGTTTAGTTTTCATTACTATATTCCATTTTGTGTGTTCTTAATTTGTAGATCACTATGAAACAACCATGCATAATTATGACTTGAATCTAACCTATGATATGTCTTATAATAAGAACTTGGGCAATGAGTTTTTTTTTAAGAGTGACAAGAGTCGAGCTTTGGGTTATGTTTCCTATAGTTCATAATATTTCTATATATTCTTTATCATAATAGTGATTAAATTTCCAATCTCAACATACTTTCCTTTAGCTAAGGGTGGATTTCAAATACATCTCTGAAATCCTCAATAAAGTTTTATTTTTTACATGTTGCATATTTCTCATAATGGATATGTTATCCCATAGGTCCTATCTATCTCTTGTGTTCATTTTTTTCTTATTTATGAACTCTTCCTCTAAGTTAATATGGTTGGGTTGGTTGAAATTCTATCCCTCAATGTTCGATTTTGAGGCTAGTTGAACTTTGATTTCTCGATGGATGATTTTCCCATTAGAGGACAACATTAGTTACCATAAAACACTAACCCTTGCTATAACTAATTGTTGTTGTGTTATTTAATTATCTAAAAATATATGTTGGACCTCCATTTTATATTAGTAGTCATCCCAACCTAGTCTATAGGAAAAATATCCATCCAATCAAAGTTAAGTAGTTTCCTATGAATGTTCAAGTGGTCCAAATAGCATCTAATTATTGACCACTCATGTTAGGAAGTGACATTTACCATGTATTTGAATGAATCTAGTCATGAGAACAATTAGTTCAACTTGCCATAGACTCTTAAGGAAATAGTGATGAAGAGCTCATTTGCTACCTACACCACACAATTGTAAATGGAAGTCTGATGGGCTTAATAGAATACTTTATTAATACAATCGGGTCTATCTTATTTTAGAACATTTTATAGTTTAATTCAATGAAATCCTTGATATTTATCAATGGGCCCTCAAGATGAAACAATATGGTCAATCAAATACCTCTTACATTTTATTAAAAAAATATAATTATAAAAAACCTATAATACACTCAAATATATGTCATCATGTTGTACAAAAAAATCTTCAAGAAAAATAATTACTACAACGGTACTAATTATCTTCACTCATTTATTATTCTAATATTATAGCAAATGTTCTCTACCCTATTTGAATCTTCCTAAATATTCTATATTAGTAAAGTGAAATAGGAATAACTAAATATTTCACACTATTTATGGAAGAATTGTTTATCAAGTTTGTAATGTTGTGCTTCCATCTATGGTGCTCTTGTCTCATTGTTTTTAGTGGATTCTATGTAGAACCTCAAACCCAATATAAGACATAGATTCTCTTATTTAAAATTTCATGTGTGCTTATTCTCATGTACCCTCCTAGAGTTTCTTTAAGAAAGTGGTGCAAATCCTCATATGTCTGATGCACTACTCGCTTGCCATGAAAAATGGATTAAGGTTATAAATTATGAATCAACCAACAATAAAATATCATGTACAATTTAAAATAAAGATCCAAAAATTCATATAGTGTGTTCTAGATCCATTTACTAAATAATGACAAGATTGAGAAAATATAAATGTGTTCCATGATGTATCATTTCATATATTCTAGTGAAAATCACTTATGCTACGATGTGAGAGTGTGTACATACCCTTTCCTAATTACAATCTTAGTGTTTATTTGAGGAGTGGAATTTATATTCATTAGAACACAATTATTACACTATCAATCCTCTCATATGCATTTGTGCAAAAATGGTGTACATACAACTTCCAACAAAACCTATTGTACATAAATCTCCATATATAAAATCACTAGGTAAAAAATGACATTTGAATCTTTACTCATGCATTCTCCATTTATTCTCTTCTAGGTCACTCACATAGCTCATGATATGTGATAAATAAGGTTCTTTAAGTGAACTTATCAGTAGAAACTCTAAAGAAAATTGTAGTTCTCACCCATGTTGGAGGAATATATAAATAAGTCAACTAATCACTCATGTACAGGTTTGCAATGCATAAATAATCCAATAGTGTTGGAAAATGTGTCTCCATGCACACTATGAATGCAATTCTACAATTTCACCACATAGTCATGTTTCATGCCCCTAATCCTAAGGGTGGATATACATTATGTCTACAATCTAAAATCAATGTTCTTCAACCAATCATCTTACATTCCTAGAGTTTCTTGCAAAAATTGTTTAGTCATACTCATAAAACTCTCACATGAAACCTTCAGAGTATGGATCGGCTTTATTAGTGTTAATTGAAGAGAAATGATTTGAATGACAAAATGGTGGACCACCACCAAACATTTCCAAGTGTAGGGTTTCAGGAATCTTTCCCCTTGGGGTGTGTATGACTTCTCTAAACATCCAGAGAGATAATTTGCATGTTTCATAGACTTCACGTAGTTAAACAATCTGAATAAAAATTTGTGTGGCTTGTTGCGTGGAGCATACATGTAAGATTTTGTAGCAAACGAGTGAAAGCTTCCTCCCCTAAGCACCAAACATGACATATAATTCCTTTAGAGGCTGACAATCTCAATGATTGGCAAGTTCAACTATTTAAAAAAGTTGAGAGCTAATAATAATTATATTTGAAATGAAACATAACCCAAAAAATAGATATGCAGAGGAATATCGTTCTGGTCCTATTTAAGATGCAAAGATGATATGAGAATGTGTTTCTCTAGTTTTGAATGACAATCCATATGTAAGGAAATACTTAATGTATAGCTAAAGTGCACACATAATGATTCGATCGTCAACTAAATACCCAAGAAATATACACACTTCTGATAATGAGTATAGGAATGGTTCTTAAGTGATTAGTCAAATTTATATAAAGGCAATGTGCCAAAGTCATTGAACTATTGTAACAACCCTACCTCCTAGTAACCCCCAATTAAGGAAGACCAAGAGGTCAGAGCCATTATCCCAATTTCCGGATCAAAGGTTCGACAAATAATCAATAATAATTACTAAATTCTACCATACTATACTGAAAAGCTATAATAAAATAAAACTTTGCATACCTTTTTAAAAACTTGGATATCTAACTTCTATCCATAACAACAGTCTATTCTAACTAATCCTCCTTGCTCTTTAATTCATAAATTCACAATGTAACACTTTATTGTTTGTCCTTTTCCATGTTGTACCTAAAACACCGACAAACAAAACGTCAGTCAGCATAAATGAATATGCCAGTATGTGGGGGGAACAATAATCATGCAATTAACTATAACAACATATTGCAAGCAATTATTGTTTAGCAAGAAAACTTTACATCTTAAACATAACTACTCAATCACTACATACCCTAACCTCTCCGTTGTCCCTACAGTGGACCTAGATACTACCTCTCATATGGTAGATCCCAATTAACCCCCATGATCCTACCTAACAGGTAGATCAATATCTAGGGTTGATGATTCGCATGGAACTACCCATAGGTAGCCCAATTCCTAACTCATGATATGCTAAAGAGTCGCATGGGACTACACATAGGTAGTCCAATTCCTAACTCATGACAACCTGATGGTCCTACCTAAAAGTTAGACCATGTACTAGGTTACCCTTTTCATCATTAGCAAAGCCACAGAGGAGGACTAGGATCTGATCTAGTTAGGTATACATATTTATGGTTATAATCATAGTCACTTTATAGTTGCATGAAATAAAAGTCATCCAAGTAGTTATTTTTAGGCAACCGATAAAACATCTGGGAATCTCTGTGAAACTAAAGTGATTAACCATAAGCGTAACCACATACCCGTCAGGCTGATTTGGGACAGAAATAATCCAATCAATGTAAGAAATCCAATAGGCAAGCAAGCACACAAAGAGATCTTGAAATATGCATATAATGTCTTATCATAAATCATGTCATCAAGATCTATTAAACCTTGCTTGCTTCCTAGGGTTTCTAGTCCACTTTTAGGGTTTCCATTGCAGTTAGGGTCTTTCTTGTACTTTTGTCACTACAAACCCTAGTTAGGCAAAATTGCTCTTAAACCCTAATGATTCTAACCTATTTCATTTAACACGATTAGGATCATCTTCCAACAGTATATTATCCCATATATCAAATTAAAAGTGATCTTTTTCTATTTTACCCTAAATTAGGGTTTCCAAGTGCTTAATCATTCTTATTTGGTGTAAAACCCTAAATCATGCAAGAAACGTCTAGATCAGGTTCAAGTTCATTATTAACTAACCAAAAGGTTGCTAATACTCAATTTGAATAATTAGGTAACATGAAATCAACCAATATGCTCAATTAGGGTTTCAAGGTCCATTAAAGAATATTCATGTATATGGAATCTTAAATTAATTAAACTATGCATAATCATTATCCTTTTGGATATAATGTGTCCTTTTATAATAAACAGGTTAATATCAACTTTAAGCATCCATATAACCCTTCCCAAGCCATTAATCATCATAGATTAGTGTTTCTTAATCATTAATGCATTAAAGTTGATAACTTCAACTACTTGTCAAACTATGATTCGACTCAGGCTCTAAAACTATTTTTAAAGGACTCCTTGCATTTTTCTGATCAATTTTCATATATAAAGTTTATTCATCAGAGCTTCCTATCAATAGTTATGATTTTCACAAAGAGAAGCATTTTTTTGGATTATCTATTATTTTTAGAAAAACAACGGCCGCTCGATCCATGGTCCATCAGACCATGTAGGATCCAACGACGTACGATCCGTGCACCTAACTTACAATCAAAAGGAGCAAAAGGAAACTTTACCCTTACCTCATCACTGCCCATACAAGGGAAAGGGTGTAAATGCACATCAAGGTTGCCTTCAACCTCGCGATCTTTGTCTTTCGCGTGAGCAAAGCCTAGCCTGGTCAACCGGACCGTTGACTTCGGGCCATCATCCTCCAAACCTCAAGGTGATGGTGCGTCCACCTTCTCTAGACACCGTCGGACTAGCCTGCACTCCCAATTCCTCTGGAGGTACGCCAAAATGTTGGGACGAGGATGGTGTTTTCCGACGAGCTGCTAGGCTAGGGCGGCAGCAAAGATCATCGTATGAGGTAAAATTGGTTTCGGAAAAATGACTGCAAGAGTCGGATGAAGCTTTGTCAGTAATCGGTGGTCTCGCAGGGATTCTAGGACCCCATATATATATCCTCCAAGGGTGGCGGGGTTAGCTCTAACTTGGGATCTTGGGTGAATCTTATGGAGATCTCCAAACTAGGTAAAACCTAGGGTAGGTGTGTGTGCCCTGGTATCTTGAATCTAAAGGAAAGGTTTTCGAGTTTGTCTATACATTCAATCGTGAGAAAATCCCCTTGGAAACCTCTGCTACTTTCCTTAGATGGCCCAAGGTGGGTGACGATGCAGAGGTCATCAGATCTTAGATCAACAGTTGTCATGCCATGTGCATTAGCAAATAATAATCTTAGTAGAAATAAAAAAACTGTGACTTTTTATACTTTCCTCTACACTTTATGGATTGGATTTTTGTAAAATCCATATCTCCCAAACCACTCATCCAATTAACCCCAAATTTTAAGGGAAACTCTATAAAGACTTAATCTACTTATATTCCAAGTTTTAAGCCGAAATTCAAAACGAATAACTCCTTTTATTTATTTGCAAGTTATCCTTTAATAAAACCAAATTAAGTGATATTTCCTCTTTCTTTTGCCATTATCTTGGTATCTTGGACTCCTTGGTCCTCAAGAAATCCTAAGGCACGAAATTTACTTTTTGGGAGGCTACCTCTTAGCCTTCTAGAGGATTCTATCTCTATTTTTTCTCTTTTTCTTACTTATTAAATAATTCCTTTTTCTTTTATTTTCATTTTCTTGTTATTGGGCTCAATAGCCAATAAAGCCCACAAAGAAACCAACAAGGCTATTATAAACGAAATTCATTCATTCAAATCAGATCACACCATTATTTTTTCATATATCTTTATTAAGAGAAATCACATTTCTCACCAAAAGAACACAAAATTGGGGTTGTAACATCCTTCCCCTCTTATAGGAATTTTGCCCTCAAAATTCCACCAAGCATTCAAACAAACAGGATAAGACTTTCTCATGTCCATCATGGCTCCCATGTGGCTTCACCCTCTCCATAATGCTTCACAAGAACCTTCATCATCTTATATTCTTACATATGAGTGCTCTCTCACCTTAGTATCTCGTACCCTTATAGGTGACTCAGGGTAAGTTAGCCTCCCTTAGGAGCTCACTAGGTTCATTGCTCAGCCCATGGCTTGGGTACCTCACATAGTGCACTAGATTGGACTCATAGAACACATCATACATCACTTTATCCTGAGAGCTAAGGCTACACACAAACATCTCCACCAATCCATCTCAAATGGACCCATGTATCGGGGACTCAGCTTTCTCAGCTATAGCTGAGAGGGGTCGGATTTTCATATCACATATTCTCCCACAGTGAACTACATGTCAGTCTTCTTTGCATCAGCTCATGACTCATGTCGCCCCAGGGCTCTCTCATCCATCGCATGATCAAAGCGACTTCATCTTCACACACTGTGGTCTTTTTCAGACCTTCGAGAGGTCCCTTCACCAACATCATCTTAATGAAGCAGTGACCGACACACCCTCCCTTATAGAGCTTCTTACATACCGATACTGGCTATGGTGGCTATCATCACATCTTACATAGGACAGGAACTGTCTCCATATATCACCCTACACGAGAACACGTGCTCTCATCAAACCCTCTAGTCCAGATCATGCTAACCATCAGTTAGGGGTGATAAGCTGTAATAGCATCGAGTTCTTCATGTACCTACTTCCACCACATGGAAGTGAAACTTTAGTTCATACTCAAGAACCTTTGAACTCACATCATGGTGTAGTTGAATCATCTCTCTCTCTTATATGTAGTTCAATTGGATTTGTCCCTTGATAGTACTCTTTCTCTTAGATCATGTCATATAGGTAACGCAATCTTACCATAACCCATATTGCATCTTGACCTCCCTTGGTCTATGGGAGACTTACCACCACATCCATAGTGATGAACTCCCATCCCCCCTCGGGGACTCTTTACCCTCTGTATCATCTCACTGGGTTATTGGTGTTCGTCCTTTACCTTCTAGCATACATGGCGACAAGCCACATGCAACTTCATCTTAGGCATCCAAAGTACTACTGCCACTTACTATCTCAATAGTATCATGGTGTGTCATGATCTCTTGTACATCATGATTCCTCAAGGTTGATTCCTCAGAAACCCTAAAACACTCTAGTCGGGGTTTCATCACCTTCTTTTCCAGAGAAGTGCATCTTAGGTTCTACAACCATCCTTCTATCACAACAAGCCCTAGGCTGGCTAACCAAGCAACCACTAACTCAATCAACGAATCTTGTTACATCTGAGTGTTAGCCAACCATATCTCATAGACTTAGGGTTCACCTAACCACCTCTTCGAGCCTTTCCACTAGCTAGACTAGGCAGCTGCATCTCAACAAGAGAATCCATTACCACCTTTAATCCTTATGTTCTAGGTAATAGTGAAGACATATACCTCCATGTATTCCACTTATCATCTCATCTTGGATTTTAGGTCTATCTTCATCAAGAAAACTCATATCTCATCTTCTTGGTTATCAAACTCAAACTTATATATCTCATAAATTCCATACAACTCATAATAAGAACATCCTTATAATATGACTACTTTAGTTCTCTTGGTGTTTGTAAACCATCCACACATCATACACTCCACAAGGGTACGCTACTATCTCTATTCCCATAAATCGTAGCAACGTTTCAGTTCACATCATCATTATCCTTAGTGTATGGCATGCATTCTACCCTATCTCTCACCCCCATAACGAGAGGAAATAAGCATTTGGCGGTTGTCCAAACACAAAGTTATTCCTATTCCAAGAGTAGAGATGGTGCATCCCACATTGCTGATACACCTTCCAATATAATTTGAAACATGTAACACATGTCTCCACATCATGAACATCTCGACATTAGGGTTACTTCCGTGGAAAACTGGTCTCCAACATACTTGGGTTGTCACACAATCCTTAGTCATATCCTCTAGGTTTGTAGGGTGGTGACACTTTTGGGGTCATCCCTCTTCCCTTATGCATCCAAGGAGTGCCCTCCTCATCTGCCCTTTGGGTCCCATGAGTTCATGAAGGTGATCAATCTCCTAACCCATGGCCCTCAGAAAATGATAGTTGTTACCTCCCGACCCTATGGTCATGTGCAACTAGGGAATTAGGCAACTCCTACTCCATCGGTCTTATCCCTACCTGACCCTAGAATGGACTTAGGATTCTAACATAATACATATCCAACTTGAAACCTTACCCAAGTCTCCATCATCTCTCTCGGCATTCGTGGTCTAACTTACATCCTTTCATAGGGATCATGGTGACCTACCTGCCTCGGTCAGGCCCCATCCCCATGCACTTAGAGATGATTATCTATGGGTCTATAGGTTCATTCTCTTACTATGTACTCTACACTTAGCTTCTCAAGATCCTATGAGACCTCTTTGGGTTACCTGAACCCAACAAAAACTGGTATATACCCTACAAAAGGGTCCCTCTCCTAGGATGGGAGGAAATTATCTCTTGATAGCAACAACGGTCACAAACATCCCTATGTCCAGGGTTTACATCCACATGAGCATGTTTAGCCTCAGCAAGCTACTAAGGCATGTAGCTAATGAGCAGACTACCTACTACACCATACTAGATCTCCATGGTAGGTCATACATGTTCTCGTTCCTTAACATTGGACCATCATCACACATTCCCATGTCACCAACCTATATATATATATATATATATATATATATATATATGAGGGGTTCATTAAACATATACCTTAATCTTAGGGGTTCCCATTCCTCTAAGCATGAGGAGTGCCATTATCGAATCTATAGAAACTCAAATCTCATCATGAGCATCAGGTACACTACTTCCCCTCTTAGGTACAGGAACCCTAGGTTCACTTTTCTGATGTCCAACTGCATGCTCAACCTTTTAACCACGAACCATTCATGTACAAGGTGTGGCATGCACTTCCTATTATCCTTCTACTCGAGCAACACCTCAGAGTTGAGTCCTCCTCAAGGACAACCACCTAGGTATAAGGCCTCACAACTTGTTACTAAACTTCCTCAGGGTCTAAGGAACTCTTCTTCCTATCCTTAGAAGATAAGCACCTATATCATCTGCACATAGGTACTAGCAGCCTCATCCTTCTTCTAGGTTTTAATTCTTCTAAAGGCAACCAAGAAACCACAAGGACCCTACACGAGGCAACCACAACCATCCACTTAGGTCGCAACATACCCAACTTCTCAAGGTTCCTCATATCCCGGAGTCTAAGCTTCCAACCTTCTTGCTTGGGTCCTGCTATCTCTCTCTACAGCTAACCCTACAACCAACCTCACTACTAAAGGTTCTCTCTCCAAGAAGGTGGATCAAGCTCTCATGCATACACCTATAGGGGTGAAACATATGATCAAACCTATGTTCGCTCAAGATTATCCAGAGCTCTTCATGCTTATCTCATAAGCTATCCATCATGTTCTTCAGGCCTAGGTCTCAACCTACTGCTAACACTACTATCATGTCATCTCTCATAGGCACATGCCTCATCCTGGCTCATATATGCCTATAAGGGTTTCTATATGGTCATCACTAACCTCATCAATGAAGGAGTTATCCTTCACCCTAACATGCACGACCCTACCAGGGTTGGGTCACCAAAAGGTACTAGGTAAGCCAACCTCACATAGCTCATACTTCTCATAGGTATCCAAAACCAAAAGCATGTCAACCTACGCAAATGTTCGACCATGACATCTAACTCATCATGCCATCTCTCTCTATCCACCACTTAGGGTTAGCATCATCCTCATAGGATGTGCCAGGTCTCTACCTTTAATGGAGGTTTCTACCTCCAAGGCCAACTCTCTCTATTCATCCTCCTGACAAGAGGGTCTATCCTCAAGTCTCTCCTGAGGGCATGACAACACATGTCATACAACCTAAGCATGCGACAATTCTTTAGTTTACGCTTATAAACTATTAAGCGTATGTCCATGCCATCTTGTTTACATGCTTTTTATTAATTTGGTGGAGGATTCCTTAACCTTATCATACATACCCTATCCTCAAGAGGGTGAGGAAGAGAGAGAAAACCCTAAACCTTAGAATCTTAACTGAATTAGGGTTGAGAAGGGATGAAAATAGATGAGAGAGTCCTAAAGGTATCTTATTTCTAGTCAAAACCTCAGACATTTGGCCAGGAAGTCACACTGCATATGGGAGTCCTCATGATAGACAAGTGGGATGGAGGAAAATCTTGCCAGCCCTCAGACCATGATCCTTTCTAGACACCTCCGTCATCAGAAAATCCTTTAATAACTCCCTTGGGTTCTACAGAGTTTGTAAAATTTAATAATTACTAAGGATTAAATGAGGAACCAATGTTCTGATACCAAATGTAACGACCCGACCTCTCGGTAACCCCCAATTAAGGGAGACCAAGAGGTCAGAGCCATTCTCCCAATTTCTCGAATCAAAGGTTTGACAAATAATCAATAATAATTACTAAGTTCTGTGATACTATACTGAAAAGCTGTAATAAAACAAAACTTTGCATACCTTTTTAAAAACTTGGATATCTAACTTCTATCCACAACAGTAGTCTATTCTAACTAATCCTTCTTGCACTTTAATTCATAAATTCACAATGTAACACTTTACTATTTGTCCTTTTCCATGTCGTACCTAAAATGCCTACAAACAAAATGTCAGTCAGCATAAATGAATATGTTGGTATGTGGGGGAAACAATAATCGTGTAATTAACTATAACAACATATTGCAAGCAATTATGATTTAGCAAGAAAACTTTACATATTAAACATAACTACTCAATCCCTACATACCCTAACCTCTGTGTTGTCCCTGCAGTGGACCTAGATACTACCTCTCATATGGTAGATCCTAATTAACCCCCATGATCCTACCTAACAGGTAGATAAATATCTAGGGTTGATGAGTCGCATGGCACTACCCATGGGTAGGCCAATTCCTAACTCATGATATGCTAAAGAGTCGCATGGCACTACACATAGGTAGTCCAATTACGAACTCATGATAACCTGATGGTCCTACCTAAAAGGTAGACCATGTACTAGGTTACCCTTTTCATCATTAACAAAGCCACATAGGAGGACTAGGATCTGAGCTAGTTAGGTGTACATATTTATGGTGATAATCATAGTCACTTTATAGTTGCATGAAATAAAAGTCATCCAAGTAGTTATTTTCAGGCAACCGATAAAACATCCGAGAATCACCGTGAAACTAAAGTGATTAACCATAAGTGTAACCACATACCTATCAGGATGATTTGGGACAGAAATAATCCAATCAATGTAAGAAATCCAATAGGCAAGCAAGCACACAAAGAGATCCTGAAATATGCATATAATTTCTTATCATAAATCATGTCATCAAGATCTATTAAACCTAGCTTGCTTCCTAGGGTTTCTAGTCCACTTTTAGGGTTTCCATTGCAATTAGGGTCTTTCTGGTACTTTTGTCACTACAAACCCTTGTTAGGAAAAATTGCTCTTAAACCCTAATGATTCTAACCTATTTCATTGAATAGGATTAGGATCATCTTCCAATAGCATAGTACCCCATATATCAAATTAAAAGTGATATTTTTCTCTTTTACCCTAAATTAGGGTTTCTAAGTGCTTAATCATTCTTATTTGGTGTAAAACCCTAAATCATGCAAGAAACATCTAGATCAGGTTTAAGTTTGTTATTAACTAACCAACAGGTTGCTAATACTCAATTTCAATAATTAAGTAACATGAACTGAACCAATATGCTCAATTAGGGTTTCAAGGTCCATTAAAGCATATTTGTGTATATGGAACCTTAATTAATTAAACTATGCATAATCATTATCCTTTTGGATCTAATGTGTCCTTTTATAATCAACAGGTTAATATCAACTTTAAGCATCCATATAACCCTTCCCAATCCATTAATCATCATAGATTAGAGTTTCTTAATCATTAATGCATTAAATTTGATAAATTCAACTACTTTTTGAACTATGATTAGACTCATGCTCTAAAATTATTTTTAAAGGACTCCTTGCATTTTTTGATCAATTTTCATATATAAATTTTATTCATCAGAGCTTCCTATCAATAGTTATGATTTTTGCAAAGAGAAGCATTTTTCTAGATTATCTATTATTTTAAAAAAAACAACGGTCGCTCGATCTGTGGTCCATCAGACCACGCAGGATCCAATGACCTACGATCTGTGCGCCTAACTCATGATCAAAAGGAGCAAAAGTCAACTTTGCCCTTACCTCATCGCTGCCCGTACAAGGGCAAGGGTGTAAATGTGCGTCAAGGTTGTATTCAACCTCGCGATCATTGTCTTCCGCATGAGCAAAGCCCAGCCTGGTCAACCAGACCATTGACTTTGGGCCCTCATCCTCCAAACCTCAAGGTGATGGCGCGTCCACCTTCTCCAAACACCGTCAGACTAGCCTGCACTCCCAATTCCTCTGGAGGTACGCCGAAATGTCGGGATGAGGATGGTATTTTTTGGCAAGCTGCTAGGCTAGGGCGGCGGTGAAGATCATCGTATGAGGCAAAATTGGTTTTGGAAAAATGATTGCATGAGCCAGCCGAAGCTTTGTGAGTAATCGGTGGTCTCGCAAGGAGTAGGACCCCATATATATATCCTCCAAGGGCAGCGGGGTTAGCTCTAAGTTGGGATCTTGGGCGAATCTTGTGGAGATCTCCAAACTAGGTAAAACCTAGGGTAGGTGTGTGCACCCTGGTCTATTGAATCTAAAGGAAAGGTTTCCGAGTTTGTCTATGCATTCAATCGCGAGAAAATCCCCTTGGAAACCTCTTCTACTTTCCTTAGATGGCCCGAGGTGGGTGATGATGCAGACGTCATCGGATCTTAGATCAACGACTGTCATCCCACGCACATTAGCAAATAATAATCCTAGTAGAAATCAAAAATCGTGACTTTTAATACTTTCCTCTACACTTTATGAATTTGATTTTTGTAAAATCCATATCTCCCAAACCACTAATCCAATTAATCCCAAATTTTGCAGAAAACTCTATAAAGACTTAATCTACTTATATTTTAAGTTTGAAGATGAAACTCAAAAGGAATAACTCCTTTTCTTTATTTGCAAGTTATCCTTTAATAAAACTAAATCAAGTGATATTTCCTCTTTCCTTTGCCATTATCTTGGTATCTTGGACTCCTTAGTCCTCAAGAAATCCTAAGGCACGAAATTTACTTTTTGGGAGACTACCTTTTAGCCTTCTAGAGGCTTCTATCTCTATCTTTTCACTTTTTCTTACTTATTAAATAATTCCTTTTTCTTTTATTTTCATTTTCTTGTTATTGGGCTCAATAGCCAATAAAGCCCACAAAGCAACCAACAAGACTATTGTAAATGAAATTCATTCATTCAAATCAAATCACATCATTATTTGTTCATATATCTTTATTAAGAGAAATCACATTTCTCACCAAAAGAACCCAAAATTGGGGTTGTACCAACTATTCACTGGTGTAGAGCTTCCTCCCAAGGCATGGGGTTCCAGAATCATGAACATTGCACCATGACTAGTAGATTTCACATTAGGTCCTAAAACAAGACTTAAGCATTATAAGTTGATAAATCTGTATTGCGGATTCTAACCCTACACCCCAATAAGAAAATGGAACCATGACTTCTATATCGAATTTTCTGTCAATAGTTTGTTCAAAGAGATTAAGATGTGTATTTGGAGGAGAACGCTAAAGTTTGAACAACCTTTGTCTTGAAAATCATGAAGAAAATGCTCTTCTAGCATGCACTCATTATAGTTGTAAGTGTTGTCAAACTGTAGAAAACTCATAATAGGGAGATGTACCGTTTCTACCCTAGAGAGAGGGTAAGAGGGGGGATATTGTACTTGAATATAAAAAATATGCATCTAATTCAGATAGGATTCAGAGTTGGATACTGTCATATATGAAGTCTTTACATGTATACTGCAAACCAAGTTTTCTTACGGTGTAAATTTGAGCAATTGCATCATATTAATCCGCCCGATAAGCAACAAGCTTAAATGATATATTTTTCTATATGAACAAGATTACGCTCATGAAACTAGTTGGTACCAATATAATTGCCATAATCGAAACGGATGGCTATTTCAATAATTAATTGGCAAATAATTGCCACATTTACATACTCTAGAATGTGATTGACAGACATATACTGAATCGAAGCAGCCTAGTGCTATTATTGTTAGACTGCAGCCACATGGCACTTTGAACACTAGAACAACACGCGCCTGCCACTCGGGCTTCTTTTTTGTTTCTAGATCCACGAAGCAAGGGCGCCTAAACCATAACAGCCAATATTTATTACATTCTCGTTCCTCTACTTGGCTCCGCATTCGTCATGCGTCAGGGAGAATCTAGCTCGACTAGAAGCAACGGGCTTCAAGCTCTTCAACTGAAAAAACCAACTTCCAAACGGTGCGCAACCTCTCTTCCTAATTATGATATTCTCTCACATAAATACAAATCTTTAGCATAGATACGGTCTTGTAACGATCATAAGAGGCATGACAGGTACATGATAAACAATAATAATTTGTTGCAGGTGTTGCAGGTGAAAGGCTATATGTCCACTCATCCAACAACATCAATGGAGTTTTGGTAGACTGGCTATTTAGAATGTTTATCAATTAAGGTGCACAAAATAATATAGATGCATCAAGGCAGCAACTAGGGAGGGTTGTCAACAGGGTTCAACCATCCAAACTGCAATTTGGTATGTCCAGTGTTGATGTATATTGGCCGCAACTCTGTTCAGAATCATAACCGTAAACTAGCCTGATTGTTTATATTCTTAAAAAATTCAGCCTATCGGGCATCTCCTAGGGCCACAAAAAGAGACGAACGAGCACGTTGTAGTGGATCATGCATGGGAATATGGACGTTGCATATGCCTGTTCATGAAGAGCATCAAGTTGGTGGTTAAGAAATCTCTGCCATCCCATGATTGAAACAATCATACTAACTGCAAACTATTGAATAAGTAGTCTTTAATAACATATCGTGGTCTTCCAAAACCAGGGGCAAGAGCTAGGAGATCCAGTGTCCAGTGACAAAAGGCAGATGCGCAGTTTCGATTCTTACCTGAGTTGAATAAACCAGTGGCATAAATTATGTCGTGGGACAAAAGGCAGATAGATAGCATCCTTGTTTGTCCGTTCTATACGCAGGCAGGTCGGGATCCTGCGGCTCAGCTTTTAGTTGATTCAATGGTCAATTTATCAACAAGTTGTCTGAAAAAATGCAGTACGAAGGAACCGCCAAATGTAAATTTGTTTATTTTAAAAAATTATATATCCGTGGTCACATGCATTTACCTGAGAAGTCAGTTGAAGCCGATTTAAACTTGTGCTACCAACTTGATAGGATCAAGCAATAGCTCATATCCACTAGAAAACGTCAGTAAACAGCATCGAACAAATATATGTATAGACAATTCGTTTATTTAAATAAGGCGCCAAGTAAATGGCCTGCTAGTTGGTATAGGGCCAACTTGGAGATAGACCGTCATAGGGGTGTCATAACTCAAAGGATACTACTGAGCCGTGCCCGTGAGTCTAGTCCTTTCCAATGGTGGGCTGTTAACGCTGCAAACTTGGACCGATATATAAAGGCCGAGGGGCGGGAAAGTATGTTAAAAGGGAGTGTGAGGCCGACCCATCTTATAGTTTTTTTTTTATAACGAGGAACCCCTCCCGGGATCGGCCACTATTGGACCCCACCCAGTCAAGGGTAAACCCCAGAACCAGCCACATATATGGGGGCACCACGACGCGTTCAGTAGTGTGGGGCCTTTATTGCACCATGAGGGTTTTCGCCTACTCCCTCGCCCCCGGCCCACATTATTGTTAGATTAAGATTTCACCTATATTGGAGTTTTGTATTTCTTAAAGAGTGAGAAACCCAAGCGGTAATGGAGATGGTCTTCGATTAATGTATCTTGGTGTTCGTGGATCTTGACCAGTACTATTACTTATGTTAGACTTCAAATATGCAAGTGTATACATTAAGGCCTACAATTAGAGACATGAGGGAGCTAGTGAGACATCACCTTAGGTTCACCACCATCTTGAGTGAAGAGAATGTTAACAGCTCCAATCCTCAAACTTTGCTTAGGTAGAAAAGCAGTTATAAGAGGCACTTAAAGCGAGGAGAGGGTTAGCAATTCTACTCCTCATAGTTCAATCAAAAGGATCGGTGGTCAATATCACCAACCATCTATTCATTCAACATATTTGTTCAACATAATCTCTTAAATAAAGACAAGAACAATAACTATTCATTAGAAGCATAGTAGTAACTGAAAGCAAGTTAATTGTTGTTAATCTCACAATAATGGCAAGGAAATAGTATATTAACACTTAGTCCCTCGATTGATATTGCTTATGAAATTCCAAACAAAATAATAACCCCCCAAACCCCTAAACTTTATGAAGATCATGCATGAGGGAATAGGGCAACACAATCTGCCAAAGGTGCAAACCATGGCATTAATGATAAAATCCCTCATTTACTTAATCCATTTGGAATAAACCTAAGACCTAGAAATTGTCAAGTAGACCAATGTTGAAGTAGTAATAAGTGACTAATAGTAAATTGTGGTTGGAGGAGTTATAATGATTGTTGACTAGCAAGAAATGATTTTTGGCAGGTGGTGAGCACACTTATAAGCGAGGATTGTGTCTAGTACGTGGTAGCAAGGTGGTACGAGGATGAAGTTTTCCTATATTAGAAATGTATCTTATTCTAGTGAAAAAAATTTCTCCTTGTGTTCACCTCAAGGTGAGATCTCCTTCCAATTTATGGGCAATCAAATTGGAGTGGTGTGAGTTGTGAATTTCATTATAAAGTTATTTCTTTCCTTATTACTCTTGGTTTCTTCTCATTCATGATAAGGAATGAGTTTACTGCATTAAATCTTGTGTTCTCCCATTTGTCATATTGAGTTTGGAAGACCAAGGGAGAGTTTATTTCTTTCTATTCTTGTAAATCATGCTTTCTTATCACTAAAGTTAAATCTACTTATTGCCGAATTAATATTCAAGAATGATACTATTGCAGCCCCTAGGTTGGGTTCATCTGGCTAGTTTCATACCCTACTTGGTTGAACAACATCATCCCATTACTAAAAAAGATAGATGTGTTAAAATGTGCATTAACTATAGGGACCTCAAAATCACTAGTCTAACGAGATTTCCCACTACCACACATTGATATGTCAATAGACATATAGTTGGACTTGTTCTCCGCATCTTCATGGAAATATTCTTAGGCTACAACTAGATAATGTCATCATTCTACATGGAAAAGACCCCATTCACTTTAAAATGCAATATTTTATTATTACTTCATATCATTCAAGCTAAAAAAGGTAGGTGTTGCGTATCAGCTTATCATGGTGGGTCTTTTCCATATCCTTGTGAATATAGGTATCAAGTATGCCTTGATTACACAATCACCAAATCAAATCAAGTTAAATATCATGCATCCAGTTTGGAAAAGTTGTTTTGTATATTATGACACTTTTTCCTTCCAGTAAATCTAGAAAAGTGCACTTCCGGTGTCACCTCTAGTAATATGTTAGATTGCATCATTGAACAACATGCCACTAAATTAGGTCTTGGGAAATCTCAAGATATCGCCACCTACCCCCTCCTAATATCAAGAAAGATATTTAATAGTTAAAGGTAGGATGCAATATCAACTAATTTATTGAGAGAACTGATTCTAGTGTGTGAAATAATTAATGAACTATTGTGAGAAAACTCCAACAATCATTGGAATGGTCAATGTGAAGTTAAATTGAAAAAATCAAATAAGTACATGTCCAATCTTATGGTCCTTCATTTATCTCCACCATAGTATCCCTTGAGGATACATTTATTTGTGAAATAAATATCCGTTGGAGGTATTCTGATCCAACAAGTCAACAACAATGAACATGCCATCAACTATGAGTCAAGAAATTTCTCAGAGACTAAAAGAAAGTATACCTTAGTTGAAAAACATTACCTCTCTTTTGCTCACATCACCAAATATATGTGCTTTGTTCAGGCAATGTGTCATATGGAAAGTCTTGTTATCCAAATTTACAACACATATTTACCAACGAAGGTTGGCAATGATGAAGTCTTGAAATATGAATTGGTCAAATATATATAGATTTGCAAACTACCATGAAAATTTTGACTTACTTGATAAGGAAATTAACATGGTTGCACTTCTACAACTAAAGGGGTAGAAAATATGGATGCATGAACTTCATTTTATGATGATCATAGAACAATATTGAAGATAATTTTATGGTATTATAATTGACCCCACTGGAGAACATGTACAAATACATAAATAATTGAAATTCGACATCATAAGCAATGTGATTGAATATGAGTTGTGTATCACGGGTCTACAAGTGGTTGCCCATAAATGAGTGCACAAGCTCAATCTCATAGAGATTTATTACAATTTGTACACAACTCATTCAGGAATGGAAGACCGAGAAAGTGAATCTCATTCAATGTATAGAGTACTTTGAGGACTTTGACAAAATCAAGTTCACCTATTCTAACCAAGAGTGAAACACTTATGCAGGCATACTTCCTATACTCACCTCTTGGGTCAAGATCCAAGATTCAATAATCTTCATAGTTGAGGTAAAGATATAGTCAAACTAGCTACTATACGATGATAAAAAAATGGTGGTCAATAATGGTTTCACTACGTCAAGTATTTCTAGAAGGATATCCCTTCCTAGATGCAACTTCCAAGTTTGAGAAACATTTGATCAGATGTGCTTCCCTTGTGGGCATAAGAGAACTTGACTAAGATTTTGTCCTCATACGTAATGTCATTTTGTAACCTAGTAGGAGGCCAAGGAAGTCACAAAGAGGTGCATGAAGGCATCTCTCATAATAACACGGGTGGCTAATCTCTTGCAAAATGAATATATTATTTGGTATGATTCTAGATGATCATTGAGATTAAATACTATGACTTAGTTCTAATTCAATTGCTAATTTTCTAGTTATGAAAACCTAGTCTCTATTTACAATAAAGTGTGATTACTTACAAGATTTTTGGCTCATTAACGATTGATAAGTTTAAATAATATATTTCTAATGAGTAATTCAATTTTAGTAATAGAATTTTTAATTCATTTCTTGATGGTTACAAAATTGTAGATTTTTTATTGACTCTCAATTTGGTTTAACTAGTTTCAATATTTGATATGCTTTTTGAAGTTGAGTACTTCTATATGAGAGGAAATTTAAATTTGATACAAAAGAGAAAATGAAAGTAGGATTTAATATACATATATAAATAACAAAATGTGAACAATAAAGCATATATAGTTTGAAAACTTACTTGATTTTACGTACATGACTAAGTTAGTCAAACGATGGATGAGGTTAGTAAACCAACTCACCAAAAGTGGGGGCACAGTCATTCACTTTTGAGTGAGGGTTGTTTCGTGATCGATAGTGAGAATCGCTTATGTAGAAGGCATATAACATCCTAAAATTTAATTAAAAATAGAAATTTTTCCACAAATTAATAATACATCATGGAACTTGATGTAATTAACCCAAATAATAAATATTTCATCCTAAATGTAATATAAAAAGAGAGAAAATGAAATGTGCTTTTTCTATTATTTCTTTATGCATATATGAGGTCGATGTATACACGAAAGAAATAATTTGAACTTTTTCTCTCTCCTCCATAACTCCAAAGTCATCACATAATGGAAAACCCTAATCAATAGAAAGTGATTTTGATATATGAAATAAAGATGGACTTTGTTGGCCATTAATTGATTAGGAAACTGATTCCAGAAAATTAAAGTACTTTAATCAATTAATATGTACTTTAAGGTAACTCCTCTTTAATTTATTATCAAATTATGAAATTAATAATCCAAGATTGATCTAGACCCAATTATAAATTTCTAATCCAAATTTAAGATCAACAATTTTGGAAATTTTCTATATAGTATAAGGTTCTAGTAACGCTGATATGTGAATTAATTACATTGACTACATATAGAATTAGACTTTCTCTAACATGCATTTGTGTGTCACGAGTGGAGTCCTACTCTGGTTTGGACTGTCAAACTTTTGAAACAACACGTCTTCTCCCTCACATGACTCCAGGGTAGGGTGGACTCTATAGAACGCATGAGATCCTCCCCTCCCACAATCAACCTCTATATTGAATCGTTGTCCAAAAGGAATCACCTACCATCTTCTACGCACCCTCAGAGAGCCTAGGTTTATCTAGGATTCAAGCACAGCAATGCCCAATCAATGAAAGCATTTTTCGTCCCATTAGAACTCAAACTCCCCTGGCCTCTAGACACCTCATAACCCTCAACCTCTTAATACAAGCCCCCGAGAAGAATCAATGAACACCTAGAAAATTAAAATCCACCATCATCTTGCCTACAATTGCCACACGTAGGCATCCCACCCCATCTACATTTGTCTATAAAATTGACTACGGCCCAACATATCTCGCTCCTCAGTTGCCAAATTTGTTGAAGATTATCTTTGTCTATCCTACACGAGCTCTCCACCAGACTAATTGGAGTCTCGGCGAGTAACTATGAATTTCCTCTTTCTTCATGCTTTCATTTCCATTCATGAACCTAGATAAATTCTCATCCTATTTTTGGAAGCTTTACCGATGACTATAGTCGACAAACTATTTTTGCGTAAATATTTTGTTTCCTGCTCTATCATTGTTGTGGCTCTCACTAAATGTTGGTTCCCTTTTGAGCCTACTCCTTCCAGTATTGGTGGAAGCTACTACAGATGATTCAGGACACCTTGTGACCCTTCTGAGGGCTAGATGAGTTCGGTTAACGCCAAGGAATCCATTGGTGGAGTCTTTCGGTCATGTTGACAAGGTCATTGTTTTTCATTTCCTATTGATAATAAAGGTCCTAGGGGATGTATTACCATTATTGCCCCTATTCAGTTGTTTTTGTGTGGCACACCCTCATGGGCATATTTGGGATTTTGTCATCTCAATTTCTTTTTATCATAGCATTGGGTTTTGGGGAGACCATGGCCATTTGGACAGCTCCTCTTAAACTAGCTAAGCAAGGACCCCTACCTACTAGATAATGTATATGTACATGTATATATTGAGTTTTTTTATTGGCTGGAAATAAGAAAATTCTTAGTAACAAAATACTTTGTTAGAAAAATTCTAGTAAATATGCATTATAAAGATTAAAAAAAATGAATAATATAGAACTGGTTTGAAGCTTACTTTTATCTCAAATCCCCACTGATAACTAAAGAACCCTAAAATCAAAGAAATCAAATTTTATTATTAATTACTAATGAATGAGAATTTTTGTCTTTTTCCTATGATGGTTTATATATGAACTTTAATATTATGCAATGAATATCCTAATTATGACATCCCCCTTGAAGTAAATGTGATTTATGTTTTAGCTCTATGTTGTGTATCCTTTTACAAATTGGGTTACACATTCCTAGTTATTTGACCTTTGACAAGTCATGTTGGTTGTTAAGTTACGTGGGGAGTAGTGGTTTTATATAACAATAGTCATGTTGATATTGGAAAGCAAATAGTCGGCCTACTAATCCCTAGTTGGGTTGATATGCGAACTATCTTCTCAATAATTTCTTTAATCTATCTATTTGACACTTACATATGTTACTGATGTAAAAGTGGCATGGCATGGTGAGTTAGTGTGAAACCCCGTATTAGTTAATGTTCACCTCAAAGTTGTGCTCAAATGAGAACCCCCATCATATATGATAGTAACAAGGAATTTGAAGTGGGGGGCTTGAAGAGCTTGATTTGAATGTCTATAAACTATGGGGTTGGCTTCAACCCACATATAGACATCATCCACATTGACTAGAATGTAAGAAAACATAGGATGATAGTAATGGACACAAATAGTCCACTCGCCATGCTTTGCACCTCCTACCCGAGTTGGGGGCATCTCATCTCTCTTTGAGATATCACTAGTCCTTTGACATTGTCCACATGACTAGTGAAGTTGTGTGAATCAATACAAAGGTTATCTAATAGAATATGCACTGAAGAACCTTTGTTTTGGACTTGATGGAGCTCATGTTGATGCATAAGAAGACACAGTGTCACCGTTCCAAGACGGATTGCATCTCCTCCTCGTTTTTCCACATGTGATGTCAATTATTTGAGCATAACTTTAACATATATGTCTCATTCAAGTCGAAGTGGAACATGTCAAATAAAAATTTATTATCGGTGTTTGTTATGCAGTCAAGTTGCACAGTACTAGCTGCTAAATAGTTGATTGTGTTTGCACTGAAGTGCATACCCTCCCATGGGTAACAGTATGACCTTCATTAGTTGGTCATGTGGTTGTGCTTCATTGATGTGGGCCATGTTAGATCCTCATATTGCAGTCTTCTTAGGTTTTATACCACCACATTCTTACATCCTTTCTTGTCTTGGAAGTCTAAACCAAAACATTTCAAGAGAAGAATCCACTAGATAAGCCTTAGTTTTGCCTCCTTTTTGACGTCAAATATTTGATGATTGCATTATCAGTGTATACAATGACTTGTAAACACACTACAATTTTCAGATGTGTATATGATGGTGAGAAGCTTCTTCTCATTTTTCACAAAATTCCTCTATGCTTTGTCCACATCGTACTAGTGTAGTAGATGGCGTGATGATTCTTCTCTGTGTACTATCCCAAAATAACCTTAAATGCATAATCATTGGTGTTATACATGATCTCAAGTGAAAGAGACTAATTAAAAGTTTGCATCATAGGATTACAAACTAGAACCTCATTTAGGCATGTGAAACTTTTGAGGTATTATCTTACTTGTGTAGTAGATGATGTGATGATTATTCTCCACACACTATCGCAAAGCACATTAAGTGCATAATCATTGGCATCAGACATGACCTCAAGTGGTAGAGACTAGTGAAAATGTGCATCATGTGATTAGATACTAGAACCTCATTTAGGCATGTGAAACTTTTGAGGCAATCATCGTTGGAACAAATTCATGAAATGGGTTTTCTATTTTGCTAATGTCTCAATTACAATGGTTGTAGCAGCCAATTTTACCTAAGAGTGATCTTACTTGATTCACTAGAGGGCTAAATTGGTAATAATTTTTATCTTTGTCTTGTTGACCTCAATCTCCCTAGATATGATCGAATGTCCCAATACAATGTCCTCCATCTTTGTAATTTTGTATTTTTCCCAATTAAGCTCCAGGTGTTCTTCTTTGCAATGTTCAAGCACTACATTAAGGTGGTGGTAGGCAAGTCTCAAATGAATATCCATTGATAAAACAAGTATCCATGTAGATATCCATGATGGTTTGTATGTAACCTATGAAACTAGATGACATGCAGTGTTTGAAATGTGGTTGAGGCAATGCAAAGCATGAAAGGCATTTACATATTGTACGTGTCCTGAAGTATTGAACGAAGGTAGTATTCTCCTAAAGACATGAGTGTATGGGCATCTGATAAAACTCAGAGTAACCATTAAGGTAGCATAAATTTCTTGATGAGCTAGATGCCTTAGCACATGATCAATAAATGGAATTAGGGAGGTGGTCTTTCCTTGTAGCCATATTCATATTTATGTAGTCAATACATGTTCACCTCTCATTCATTATATGACCTAGGATCAACTCATTATTTTTACTTCAAAATCATTGGCTTATCCCTTTATTAGGTACAATCTGCATGGATTCACACATAGTGACTCGATATTTTTGATACATGATCTTATTTGTCAGTCTCTTGATGAATTCTTTGCAAACAACTTCATTCATATTCGGATTCCATCATAATTGTTAATAAACTAAAGGCTTGTATACATCCATCATTATCTAATTGTGCATACATGGAATTAGTTGAAACATACCAAATTATCAATTTGTAACTTTTTTTCTCAATTTACTAAGAAATATATCTTCCTCTTAGTTTTTGACACTAGCATAGACACTACCTCTATCATCGGTTAAAACATACATATAATGTTGGTTAAAAAGAGACAACTAAGTAAGCGACACTAGAGTTAGAGGCCTAAGACGTCAGTTCTATGAGGATGCAAAAACCGAAAACCAAGATATTCATCCTTGTTTGATAGGATAAAAAAGCAACACATCAAGTCTCATAGTCATTGGTTGTGGTTTGTCCATACCAAGTTACATTTGTAAATGGAAAATGTCTCTTTTTTTGTCTGGTAGAAAAAGGAACCGACACCTATTATGTGTCATAGTCGTCGGTCTCTCCACTTTAACTGAAGATCAAGATATTCAGTGACAGTTCCTTCATAGAAACCGATGACTAAGATCATGATGACCAGAACAGTCATGTTGTCTGACACGCCCATTCTAGTTTAGTCCTACAATGTTAGTTTTGCACCCTAAACCAATGTTGAAGACCTTAGCTGTCGATTTTTTTGGAACAACTAACGACTAACTTTTCTTTTTTTAAATAGCAGGTCTATAGACATGCTATCCGACTGGTAAGTAGGATGTAGAACCTGTAGCTCTGAACTGTAGGTTAACATCATCTACGATTTCAGCTAAAGAGCATGCCAACAAACAACCTACAAAACATGTAATAAAAAACACAATCCACCTACATTCAATATCCATTCTCCAATTCCATTCTCATCACATGTGCAAACATAATTCTATTCATTCATTTCAACATTCATTCACACACATGATACTCCATTCACACACATGATACTTCATTCACATATGCACCAACTTCATTCTCATGACATGAAAAAACATAATTCTCATTGTATTCATTCATCTTCACATTCACATACATTATATATTTATACATATGCACCAACAATTCACTCGCATCAAATTTAAAGTTGCAAGAAGTCATAAGCACCACATATATAGAGAGTTGACATACTTAATGAAGCCTTCTACCCATTGTTCTCATATCTCATATAGTTGTTCTGTCATATAGGGATTTTTTTTATCTCATCTTGCTTTTCCATTGTAGGAGAGTCAGATTTGGACTTCCCCAAAGTCATCATTTTATACCTTGATGCCCCACATTTTGGGCAATTTTTCAAATTGACATAGTCCTTTTGAAATTACACAAAGTCATTCATGCATGCATGTATCTTCTTAGCCTTCATTCCCATTGGGCTTAAAATTTTCTTTAATTCGTATGTTGAGATTGGAAGCTCATTGCCTTCAAGAAGAAATTTTTTTTCAACAAAGACAATAATGGCATAAAGCTTTTGTTGCTCAATCTATTGTTATCCTTCAGAGTATACAATCTCAACACAGTGCCCAAGTTCGTAAACTTAGTAAAACCTATGTATAACAGTCTTTCATCATCATGCATAATGTTTCTAAATAAGGAAGGTGGATTGGTGTGCTCTACCCTAAAACTATCTAGCATAACATTAGCCATGTCTATCAGAATCAATTAATCCACATCTACATCACTGGTGGAAATTTCTTCTTCAACACAAGTACTTCTATTGATATCTACTGTTCTCATGTCGGAATATCTCCATACCAGTGCCATTTTGTATAGCCTTGTACAATCTCGTTGCACATTACATGACTTTTAATTTTGTCTGCAATGTCAACTTTCAAGTTGTTACTTCAACGCCTACATCGACAATTGAACTCATCGCTAGGTCATTTCCTATGTTCCTCCTTACAAATTGGTCAAGACCAGTAATAAACTTCGGGGTTTAGCGATTGGGAATGGACCTCCATGATCTATCCATTCTATAATCAAATAGAAAATAAGTACTAGGGTTTAGGGTTTACATGATTAGGGTTTATATTACAAATTAGGATTTATAATTTAGGATTTAGGGATAAGGGTTTATAATGGTTTACAAATTAAGGTTTTAGGTTTAGGGTTCCGTAATGAATGTGTGTACCACCTATCTCATTCTTAAACACTTAATATCACTAGTAAGTGTATAATTTGTATTCAACTTTCAAGAAAATTTTGACAACATTTCCTCGCAAATCTCCAAGTACACCAATGTAGATGGGAAAATGTCCACCAACATATGTACTTAGAGAAAAAATGGGGAAGTACTGATGAAACATATTGAAAACCAAATATAAATTATACACTTACATCATAAGTGAGATTAAGTGTTCAAGAATATTCCCAAATCGAGGACTATCCAAGATTTACTCCTAATGAGTAAATTTTGAACGGGTTTCTAGGACAACATATATATATGTCCAAAATTTAGGTTTACGATTCATATCAATTCCTTGTAGTTCTCAATCTTATGTTATCTTCTCTCATCAAGTATTTATGTTTCTCCTTAGACAACACCAATCTAATAAGATTTCAGTTATTAATAACCCAAACATAAATCATGCAACATTGTATATAAACAACAATCAATAAGGTACACACTATTAGAGATAACATAAGATAATTTCCCACTCAATTTCATACTAGTTATGCAACTTAATAGAGAGCTATGTCACTAGTGTTTAGTAAGCATTTCTAAGCATGATCATGGAGTACATTATAAGGATTCATCATCCCATATGTATCACAAAGTCACAGTAAAAACAAAATTCTCGTAGAAACCCTAAATTATAGTTTATCATTTAGGAATCCTACCTAATTATATAACCAACACATGGTAGGGTCATGCATATGAGTATATATGTATTTAATTCTCCTCATTAGTATATCCAGCAATTAGGGAATGCGTAATGATGTGTATATTCCATAGATTATCTCATCATCTTATTCAATTTATTGATTTACCAAATGTGATTCAAAGAGGCAGGGGGGTACCTTTTGGTAGTTGGTTGTGGATCCTTCAAGCTTGGTCGAAGCAACCCGACTGGTGGTGAAGGTGGTTCTAGGTGGTGATGGTGGTTCCATACTTACAGCTACTGGTCAATGTTTTCATACACTAGCATCACTATAAGTAGAAGAGGAGAGGAGGTGGTGGCTTCATGCGATTGTGAGGTGGCTCTACCTTGGATCCCTGAGTCGAACTCAGTGGAGAAGCACGACAGAAGCAACGACAACGAAGGCAGTAGGTGACAGTGGCGCAGTAGTTGTAGGAGGTAGGGACCAAAGTCAGCAGCGAAGGCAATAGGTGGCAGTGATGACAACTGGAGCAAAAGAAGGATCAGAGGTTGTTGTTGCTGGAGCTAGAGAAAAATTGAGCAGTAGTGAATAATGAAATACAGATTGGGGGGAAAGAAATTGCATGTGTGGTAGTAAGTAGGACATATTCGTTAGTTGTTTAAAAAAATTGACAACTAAGAAAATAGACATCAGTTTCAATAAAAGAAATGATACCTAACCTAGCGACATAGACGTTGGTAGCAACTAAATACCGATGCAAAAGACCATTATTAGAATGAAAAAAAAATGGCTTGAGTAATGGTGATAGTCATCAGTTGCAGCTAAAAAACTAACACCAAACCAAGTGACTTAGACGTCAGTTTTAGCTGAAAAACAGATGCAAGAGATTATTATTTGAATGAAAAAAATCAGCCTTAGTAGGTCCCATGTCGTCGGTTTCTTCTAGAAGAACTGTTACTAGAGTGTAATTTGGGGGGAACAATTTTTTTGTGGGTACGTGGCACGAACCCTAGGACATCGGTTTTTAGCTGAAAAACTGACACTTGTTGTGCAACTTTTCATGCTTTTTAGTGATAAAAAATGTCATTTTTTGTAGGAAAAACTGAAAAAATAAGTATTTTGGAGGTAATATTTATTCCGTGTGAAGGTGTCTGTCGATGGTTAACTCATAACCGACGCGCGTCTTAAAATTTTTGGAGGCGAATATTTTTTCCTAAAAATTGTATTTTATGGGTTATTTTAGACATTGGTTTCTTTAAAATGTAAATGGCGTTAAAGCAAAAGCGGTACCCATGTCTTCTCTTAATCAGAAGGACTTGATCAATAGTGACATTTGTACTAGGTAAACGACGTTGAATTGTATATACTGTCATTTTTTTCGTGTAACTGACATCAGGAAAAGTGACATTAGATGCCATAAATTTACTAGTGTGAGATCAACACTATAGGGCATAATCATTGCTCTTCTAAAAATATAGATTTCAACCTAGCTTATATTGGCTTCATATATGGTGCTTCAAGTGCTTTTTCCTTATCCTTGACCACAAAAATCATTTTAGTTTTCAAACTCATTGGTTTGTTCCTCCTCTATAGTGTCAAAGTGGAAGATGATCAAATTAATCATTGCATATTCATGGCCATAGGTATGTGGATATATAAATGCAGTCACCAAAGGGTCATTCAAATGGTGAGTCAACTATTGTATAACAAACCAAACCTAGCATTCTAACTATAGAAACCATAATCACATGATTAGGAGGTTAGTATGTTTGGTTCTTTATAATTGACCAAACAAGGGTGGATTTATATTATAATGTAGTTATTTTTTACCCCAATGAATATAATAAATGAACATAACATGAATAACTCAAAAGTAACCCTAACATGTATAAGTTTAAATGCATATATAATACATTAAGTGGCATTAGGTTCTATAGTCAACATTACATATCATGATACACTTATATTAACCTAATGACCTAAACATGTGCTAACATGTAACTAAGTTCATGAAATATGTCACATTTGTTTCCTTTTCTAACTAATATACACATAATGTCTAAGATATGTCTAATAATAGGTATAAAGTTCTTAATACACAAATTGGAATAGCAGTTGGAATTTTCATGTCCATTGATATGAATAGTGTGCCATTATATAAGTTAATGTCAAACTAAGAAATTTAATGGGATATAAATACAATATGGAAATTCGTGCAATATAATACACTATAACCCTTTTTATAATGATATGATGAAAATATGACTCGAACTAATTAATGTTTTTTATCATTGTGTAATACAATTATACATATTTAAATAATTTAGGCTAAATCATGATTCTATTAGAACTGATAAAAAGAAGTTTCAAAAGTGAAATATATAATCTCAAAATCAGATTCATTGGGTACCAATTAGCTAACCTACCCAATTTCAATGAATTCATACATTAAATGCTTAACCAATTTCATTGACATAAGAAAATGGAGTTAAAACTAAAATTGGACAAGTCACAAAATTAATGTGGCAGATTGTGTATAGTGTGGGGCCAGAGAACATGGTTAAGCCTCCTTCTTCTTCACCTCCAAGCTTCTTTAGCACGAGATCCTTCCTCCAAGGTGGGTAAATGGCATGGAAGTATGAGGTTTGGTGGTGGAAATCATAGAAACTAGGGTTTTGAACTAGTGGAAGGTGGAAATGGAGTAGGGGTGGATGAAAGTAGGTGAGATCTCTTAAATTCTAAGGGGGGTGTAATAAAGGATATCCTTCATGTTATATACTCTACCTTAGGTTATATAGGTGGTAGGTAAGCACTACGGTAAGTGAGGGCAAAATGGGGAAAACGGTGCAGAAAAAGTTGGGTTTTGGGTGCAGCACAACCGTGGTGGGTGAAGTGTAGAATGACCATGGTGGTAGGGAATGGTCGTGCTGGGTGGAGGAAACGTTATAGTATGAATGTGGGAAAATGGAGGTTGATAGCACGGTCGTGTAGGGAAGCACAATCATGGTGGGGCCTAGGTAGCACGGTCATGTTGGGTGACTTGATTACAGGTTGTTCTCTTCAACTCGCCCGTTCTAATCTTTAGCAGTACGATCGTGCTGGTAGCATAGCCATTTTGGGGTCTCCTCGGCACAAGTGTGCTAGATAGCATGGTCTTTCTGCTGAGGTTTATGTAGCTTGTTAAAACTTGTGATGCTACTGTGACTTTGGCATCTGTCAACGTGGTCGTTCCTTGGCACAACAATCATACTAGGGTCTTCACTAACATTTGTACTTCATTCTTTGAGTTCCATGTACTTCTTTGCTTGGTCTGACTCTTGGCAATTAGGGCTAGGTTGAGTGAGATTTAGGCCTTCTTGGGATCCCTCCATGGGTGGAGGAATCCTAGAACGTCTTCCTTCTCTCTCGTCCATTCAAGGCATGATCTAAGTACCTAAAAAATATGCAAAGAACATCCATAAGTGCATTTGATAGAAATATGCATATTGAGGGAACAAACTTCCATTCTAAATGTTTAAATGTGATTAAGATGCAAAAAGACACAAGATTGAGCCCTAAAATAGGGCCACATCACCACCCCAAACTTAAAACATACTTGTGCTCAAGTATGCTCCAACTTAATATCTCTTTATTTTCTTTCTGCAAATAAGAATGACAAATGCATTGCAACATGTGATTATTGACTAAATGGGCTTAAAGATGACTAAGTACATGTGTTCCACCTCTCTCCTTTCCACTTTCACAAACCAATCATGAAAAGAGAACTGAGCATACAAACTTCAAATATAAGGCAAAGAACACACAATCAATACATATGGCTTTCATGTAGCTCTGGGTAGACCGTTTCATGGTGGCTTTAATCAATGATGAATAGAAGTCTTGTCCCAGTTTCATGCATTCAATTTCATGCTCAAAACACTAAGTGACCCACATGGTTGCGGAAAAGGTGAAGTGAGCTAGGTTTGATGTAACCTAGATCAATGGGTATGAAAATAGAAGAAAGGATTGTAGTGAGAGGTCGGAGTGATATTACATAGAGCACTCATCTTTTCTTTATTTGGATGCTATTCTATAAGAGCATCTTTTATTTTCTTTTTGCATTTTCTTTTTCTTCTCTTTTTTTTATTTGCCCCATGTGTAAGGAGGTCATATGGTGGTGAGAGTGAAGCGGTGAGATATAGATGTGGCCACCCCAAATTTTTAGAGGGGACAACAGTTGAATATGTACACTTTGGAATCCTTTCATGAGGCATAGAGGTAAGAAGATGATGAAAGAAAAGTCACTTAAAATAGGGGTCACTAGTGTGGTTCTCAACATAAAATATCCTACATGAAAATTATTCCAACACTTCAACATATAATATGACACCTCATGAGTGAACAACATAAGATTCATACTTATATCATGTGATTCCATAAGCCATTCACACTTCTATCATGTGATTCCATAAGCCATAAGCGTTCATAGCATACTAACATCACAATTCAACCAAACCATTTACAAACCTAAGAGAAGTGACTCACATGTAGAAAGTCAAAAATTAAGTTCATTTAGAAATAGAACAGAGAAACTTAGCATGCCTTTGTCATAGATCAACATTTTCACATCAATAGGTGGAGATGAAGTCAAAACATGCTTTTTAGGCAAGAAGTTCCAAATTTGAGAAAAATTGGTCAAAATGGTGCCAATTTGCACTAAATCACATCCAAACTACAATTAGGGAAAAGACAACATTAAGCAAGAAAATCCTAACTACAACACACAAGAATTACCAAAAATACATGAGATGCAATGCATGAGATGGAATGGCAAAAGGATCAAAAATTTTGAAAAATTACTCAAAAATGCATGAAATTAACTACATGTTATGCATGAATGCAAAACAAGAACACATAGTTAGGATAGATAAGTATAAGGGTTAGTCAATGATAACACACTTTTTTGTGGCTATCAGATCTCATATTCCATCGTTAAATTAGCCTCCAAACTCGATTTCCTCTCTTTTATGTTCTATTTATCTTGGAAAATCATGTCCAGTGTTCCTGACAATATTTCCTATTTTTTTGAAGGAATTTCCTATTTTTCTACAAGAAAGGGCTCATATATTCTCAAAGAACGGGACAAGTCACAACCTGCTAGGGTTTTTACCCGTCATGGTGTCAACCCAACACGGTGGCAGCCCGATACAGTTGGAACCTGATATGGTCAACAACCCGGCACAATCGTATCCCGATATGACTACAACCTGGTATCATGTTAGCATTGTCTCGGGTGGTCAGCTGCTATACATACCGGTTTCCTAAATCAAGTCGGTCGATACCTATCTTCCTTTTACAACATTTGCTTTTATTCAGTATAGCATTGTAACCAAATTGTTATATGATTAGTGGAATCTATGGAGCATTTCTCATATCATTTTGTGTATGAATTTATTCCATTGAATGATCTCTTCCTAGCATCTGAATTCTAGTTCTTTCTGTTACACATTTTTTACTAGCTATCGAATCGTGTTTCTTGTTTTGACTTCTTCGAGAGAGGAAAGTTATGAACTTCTAGAGATCGGTATGGTTCAGGTGTATGAGAGTACTTGGGACTAGAGCTACATTCGGTTTATTTCCCGTGCGAGTCCATATCTGGCCCCCTTGAGAGAGGTTTCCAGTATACGGATCGTTGGCACCTTCTTTGAGAGAAGAGGGCATCGAGTGTAGACCGCTTCTGCTTGTTTTGTTAAAAGTTTTCTTTCTTTGTGCCTGCCCAGGTGATTGTTCTCTCTCTTTAGTTTTTCTTGTATGCAAAACTAGCCTAAAAATTGCTAAACCCCAAAATACCTAAGCCCTTTATCGTTCTGGTAACTCCCCTTAGAGATAGATTTTAATTTAATTCTTTCAAATTCTAGTTATGGTTTCTTACAACAAACCTTATCCCTTAGCTTTCTGACAACTTAGACAAGTAGAGCTCAGGTTCCAAAGTGATTTTCCCCCCTAGTCCTCGTGTTCGACCCCGAACTGCTACCACGACCCCGTGCTAGTTGTGGGTGTCTTAAACATTCAATTATTATAAATCATAAAAGTCGGATGACCTAGACCTACTTCCTTCTCCTTTTTGGACCCACGTTTAATGTTGATCAACTTTTTGGTGTTGTTGTCGGGGACTAGGCAACAAATACCGTTCAACGAACCTGAGTTTTATTTGCACTTTGTCAAAAACTTTGTATAGATATATATAAAACTACAGATACATACTACACATATCTACTTCACCACCCTTATCCTTTTTATATTTCTTTCTTTTAGGTACTTGCATCCCATTCCTCTCACAAACATGGCTGATCAGGCTCCTGAGGCTATATCCCTTCGATCTTTTGTTCAAGTGAGGGCAAATAAGGAAAGGAACCCAGTGGTGGAGCAACTTCTCAATGTAACAAACTTTGAGCTAAAGACAGGTTTTCTCCAGTTGTTGTAGCACAATCGCTTTGGAGGAAATAGCAGCAAAGAGAACCCTTACAATCATCTCACGACATTCAAGATGACTTGTAAGACTTTCAAGATCAACAGGGTCCCAAAAACTTATATTTACACATAGTGCTTCCCTTTTTCTCTAAAGGACAAGGCACTGGAGTGGTACTCAAGCCTACAGGACGAGAGTGTCCAAAATTGGGAGCATCTCGATAATGCCTTCATACCCAAGTTCTTCCCTATTGAGAGAACTATAAAGTGTCAAAACAAGATTAGTCGATACTCGTAGAAGAATCTAGAGAATCTGCATGATACATGGAAGCAATTCCAAGGCTATCAGCGTGAATGTCCACACCACGACTTTTCTGAGCTAACCTTGATTACCACCTTCTATAATGGTCTGTGTATCGGTGAAAGGAAATCTTTGAACGTTACAGCAGGCAGCGATTTCTTGGGGCTCAATGCTCAGAGAGATAGGGAGATTATCGACAACATGGCTACAAATCAACAAGATAGCGAGTACGATAGAGAATCATCTAGTCATTCTACCCCAAGGGAATCAAAGGAATGGAAACACTATCATCCAAGCTAGACAAGATAGTGACCGATGTTGAAACCTTGAAGGAACAGAGCTACAAAAGCAAAATCTGACAAGAAATGGTTAGGAGTTGTGTCACGTGTGGGGAGCCTGATCATCTTTCAAACTTCTGCCCGTACACAGCTGTATAGGGAGACCCTGATGAGGAAAGCATAGAAAATGTAAGCTATGGTCAGTACCGACGACCTTACCACCCTGGGTTCTCCTATAGTAACACCAGTGATGTGGAAAATTCATACCAACTAATCGGAGGAACCTTTTTTAGTGGTATGCAGAATTAGCAACGCCAGGCTAACTTCCGGCAACAAAGAAGTTACCAGAATACGCAGCAAAATCAATAGTAGCGGCCATCAATGATGACCAAATTAATGACTTTCACTAAAAAATAGAACGACCTAAATGAGAAGCTACATAAGAGCTCGGTGGATAGCACAACGTTGCTCAATCTCATTCACTGTCAACGTTGCTCAATCTCATGCAACAGCAGATGGAAGGTTTCTCGTCCCAGATCGGGGAGCTCTAGCAGCATAACAAACAGATTGACCAGTAGTTGGCAAGTTTGGCTCAAAGCATCAACCATCAGGTGGGATGATTCCCTTCCAGTACCGAGGCAAATTCTAGAGGAAATGAGACTGCAAAAATGGCCATCCTGAGATCGCATTCTGCTGATGAGCAAAGGGCAAAAACCAACTATATATACCAAAGCACCGGTAAAAGATGTAACATATGAAGAGTCTACAAAAGAACCTACCAAGCAAAAGAAAGTAGCAAATAAGGGAAGCAATGAAGAGACCTTTGAAGAGCGTCCGGATAGATATGCACCTCACATACCCTTCCCACACAAGCTAGTGAAGGCCCAGTTAAAGAAGATATATGAGAAGTTTATAGTTGTAGTAAAAAAACTACACCTCGACATACCTTTCTTGGATGCCATTGAAGATATGCCCACCTATGCCAAGTTCTTCAAAGATTTGATTTCAAAGAAAAGGAGAGGTGAGGACATCGAAACGATGAAGTTAGCCCAGATGTCCAACTCTTTCGTGAAGGCAAGCATGCCTACTAAGAAAAAGGACCCTGGCACTTTTATAATCCCCTTCCAACTTGGAGATGACGTCACCCAAAAAGGACTAGCAGATCTGGGGGTGAGAACCGGTGTCATACCGCTCTCTCTTGCAAGAAGATTGGGGCTTACTGATATAGTAAGAACCAACATGATGATCCAGCTGGCAGACCATACCTTTACCAAACCAGTCAGAATGGTAGAAGATGTACCCATCAGGGTTGGGAGTTTCTTTATACCATGTGATATCATCCTCATTGACACCTTGGAGGATCCTAGCTACCCAATGATTTTTGGGAGACCCTTCCTTACGACTGGGAGAGCACTCATTGATGTGGAGGTAGGGATGATAACCATCAGAGTTGGGAAAGAACACATTGATTTCAACATCTGTGACTGAATGAAAACCCCCTCATTCCTTGAATCGTCTTACTTTATCGAGAGTGACCAACAATTTTGTGATGAAGTAAGAAATGAAAAGGCTATGATGGACCTGTTTATGCACGCTTTGGTGAATGAAGCAAAAGTTATTGAGGGCCCAGAAGTGCAAGAGCTCCTGGATCTTCTAGAAGAAATGGAGTCAGATGAATCAGACAGTCCTGTTGAAACCGCAATGTATGTCACACTACAAAGCAGTCTCACCAAAGAGCCTGAGAAGAAGACTCCACCTGAGTTAAAGGATCTACCGAATGGTCTAGAATACCAAGTCTTAGATGAGGAGAGAATGAACCCAATCATTATCAATTCTAATTTAACTGATGTGCAAAAAGAGTAGCTACTAGACGAGTTGAGGTCACAGAATAAAACTTTGGGTTATTCCATTGAAGACCTAAGGGGTGTAAGTCCCTCTGTGTGCATGCACAGAATACATCTTGAGGAGGATGCCAAACCATGCACACAACCGTAGCGGAAGCTCAATGAGAAGTTGCAAGAGGTAGTCAGCAATGAAGTTGTCAATCTTTGTGACATTGGCATCATCTACTCTATCAGCGATAGCACCTGGGTAAGCCCCATCCAGGTGGTACCCAAGAAAGGAGGAATCACGGTGGTCAAGGAGGATAATGGTGTTGAAGTCGCAACAAAAATTGTCACAGGATGGTAGATGTGTATTGATTATAGAAAGCTAACCGCTGCCACTTGGAAAGACCATTTTCCACTCCCTTTCATCGATCAGATGCTTGAGTGTTTAGCACACCACTCGTATTTTTGTTGGTTAGATGGGTACTCAAGATTTTATCAAATGCCAATTCACCTAGATGACCAAGAGAAAACAACGTTCACTTGCATCTATGGAACCTACGCTTTTCGTAGAATGCCCTTTGGGCTCTGTAACACACCTGCAACCTTTCAAAGATGTATAAACGCCATCTTCACCGATTTCTTAGAGGACAAAATGGAAGTTTTCATGGACGACTTTAGTGTCTATGGAAGCTCCTTCGAGGACTGCTTGTAGAATCTGTCCCTCGTAATGAAGACATGCGAAGAGCAGAGCCTGGCCCTCAACTGGGGAAAATGTCACTTTATGGTGCAAGAAGGCATTGTGTTGGGACATAAGATATCAAACAGAGGAATCGAAGTCAACCAGTCAAAGGTTGAAGCTATTACAAAACTTTTCACGCCCACATCTATGATGGGAGTTTGCAGTTTCTTGGGACACGCTGGGTATTATCGGAGATTTATTAAAGATTTTTCGAAGATAGAGAAACCTTTATCCAACCTCCTAATGAAAGAAGTAAAGTTTGAGTTCACCAACGAATGTCTTGTGGCATTCTCTACCTTGAAGGATGCATTGGTCTCTGCCCCCATCATCCAATCACTCGGTTGGACCTCCCATTCGAGTTGATGTGTGATGCCAATGATTATGCGATAGGCGCAGTCATCGGACTAAAGAAGGATAAGAAGCACCATGTAATCTATTACACTAGAAAGAAATTAGATGAATCCCAAATCAACTACACCACAACAAAAAAAGAGATGCTAGCCATCATATATGAATTCGATAAGTTTCGTTCATATCTTGTGGGTTCTAAGGTAATTGTCTACACGAACCACGGAGCCATCAAATATCTAATGCAAAAGAAATATGCCAAGCCTAGGCTGCTACGCTAGGTGTTGCTTCTTCAAGAGTTTGATCATGAAATTGTGGACAAGAAGGGTACTGAGAATGTAGTTGCAGACCATCTCTCCATAATTAGGATGGAGGATGACCACTTGTTACCAGTGAATGACAGCTACGTCGATGAGGCGATCTACTCTGCCAGAGCAGATGGCCCAAAAGGACCATGGTAGCAGATATCTACAATTATCAAGCCTACAAACAGCTCCCCCCAGAAATTACTTATAATCAGAAGAAGAAATTCTTTTCTGACTTGAAGTACTATTACTGGCACGACCCTCTGCTGTTTAGGCGTTGTTCCGATAACCTCTATAGGAGGTGTATACCCGAATATGAAGCCCCAAAGATTCTGTATGAATGTCACACCTCTCCTTATGGAGGACATCTGGGAGCAGAAAGGACGGCGACCAAGGTCCTGCAATTAGGATTTTATTGGCCCTCTTTGTTTAAGGATGCTAACGCTTATGTTAAGGCATGCAGTGAATGCCAGTGGACTGGGAATATCTACCATAGGAATGAGATGCCATTGTTCGATTGGATAGAAGTTGAGATATTCAACGTCTGGGGAATTGACTACATGGGACCTTTTCCCTCATCATATGGTTTTCAGTATATCCTAGTTGCAGTAGACTATGTTTCAAATTGGGTGGAAGTTGTGGCCACTAACACTTGTGACACAAAATCTTTAATAAAGCTTTTTACAAAAGTTATCTTCCTAAGGTATGGGGTCCCCAAAACTGTGATCAGTGATGGAGGATCAAATTTGGCCGAAAAATAGTTTGAGTTGTTGCTAAAGAAATATGGGGTTAGACATAAAGTTGCCACCCCTTATAATCCCCAAACTTCTGGACATGTAGAGGTCACGAATAGACACATTAAACAGATCATGGAGAAGATTGTTGGAAAAGCATTCAAAGATTGGTCTACAAAGTTAGACGATGCCCTCTGGGCCTACAGGACAACTTTTAAGACACCAATCAGCACCAAGCGATACCATTCAATTAATGGGAAGGTGTGTCATCTCCCATTTGAGCTAGAGCATAAAGTTTTTTGGGCCATCAAACGTCTGAACATGGACCCAACCCTGGATGGAAAGAAAATATTCTTACAATTCCAGGAGCTCGAGGAGCTTAGGATTCATGCCTATGAGAATGCAAGGATCTATAAGCAAAGGACTAAAGTCTGGCACGATTCTCACCTGAAGAAGAAGGATGTCAAAGATGGTGACAAAGTTATACTTTTTAAATCTTCCATTCGACTTTTTCCAGGTAAACTGCAAACTCGTTGGTTAGGACCGTTCATGGTAGCAAAGATTTACCCATCCAGAATGATTGATTTGTTCGACAAAGATGACCCCACAAAAGTCTTCCCGGTCAATGGACATCGTGTGAAAAGATTCTATGCAGATGAAGCTTTCATAAGATGCTCTAAATTGGCCCTAACCGATGTTGAAGCCACACCCAAAGAAGTAGTCTAAGTGGGAATGAAGACTTTGAGCTAACGACAAAAACCATAGTGCTCCTTGGGAGGTAGCCCAAGTTTACTTTCCTAGAATAGGAATGGTATTTCCTTTCCTTACAAAGAACATTCTAAACATTATTGTTGTAATAAGGCTCGAGTCTGTGCACACGCCCCGCGTACGGACTCTCGTGTTTTATGGGCCACCGACTTTGCTTTCTTCGCCTTGATCTATAATACTAGTTGAGGCTGGAGATCTACAACTTAGTCCAGTGATGTCTTACAAATCAAGAACTTCCTACTTCCTTTCTAAAGTAATCACCTTGGTCCTAGACGATCAAGGTGAGGTGGCACCTAAAAGAGGCTCCATAATGGTTTTTCAATGTACTGGGCAACGTATCGTGTTGCCCATAAGCATGCCACGCACAAAGGCATACCAGGGACTTCCCTCATGTTGTCCTATCCCCAGTTCTTGCACGATATCAGGAGCTTAATATGCTCAACCTGATACCAATGTTGGGTGATATCGACCAACTGTGTCGGGCAGCAGGACATACCACCCCTCTTAATGTATCTCTTGTACGCATGTCAGGTTGCAGAATTTCTCGTTCCCATGTCGCGTAAGCGTGTGTTGCCCGCCGGTATCGGTTTCAATGTATCAGGTAATGTGTCTCTTTTTCAACCTCGCGACGCGACATGCTCAACCCAATTTTGCCTTGCTTAGTAAGGCGATTTGTGTAGCTACGCGACACATGCCCACGTCTTTCTTCTTGCACCACCTTTCGTGAATGGCTATATAAGTCTTGTGAGGTTAGCCGTGACGGGTTACCAACTTTCACTCTCACATCGTGCAAGCTCTTGTATCGCCCAGTGTAACTTCCTCTCCCGTATTGGGTTCCCGACTACTCTCCTCCGCATGACATGTTTGAACTCTTCTTCCCCAATAAGGAAAAACTTGATATCGTGCAGTATTGCTTGTATCGCGTCCCTCTATATCATGTTACATATCGTGCAACAATCTTCTTATGGGGCCTTGGCCTATCGGTTTGCACCTGCGTCATGACCATGCATGACAGGCAACACAATATCGGGTCTTGGCTACTCCGAAGCACCGGTATCGGGCAAGCCATACATTTTGAGTTTTGATAGTATCGTGTGAAACATATTGGGTAGGAACCCTTCCAGCTTTCCTCGTGTTCCTCTGTGTCATGTTACCATATCGTGCACACGAGGTTTGCTCAATACTAACCCAACATCACACTTTTTTTCGTAAACAAATATCGGTTTACTCATATCACCCAAGCCATATCGGGTTGTCTGATTCATGTTGGGTTTTGCCTATGTCGCCTTTGTGTGTTGGGTTGGCCTTCTTTAAAACATCTAACCTGATATATGATACAGAATGTCACTTAAATATTTGAGTTTCTTTATTTTTCAGATAATGGCATGCACCAAGGAGACCGTTGTCCAGATCGACCAACACAGCAACATGATCCCTTCTGAGGATACCACAAGGGACACTATAGGGTATATGTGCCCTAACCCAAAATCCACACAACCCCCACTACTGAAAACATGCCCCGCATCAAAGCAGAAACAACGCTTCAGGTTGCACCAGCAGGACCAAAGTCTTAACCGACTCCCCAGGGCGCTTCACTCCAAAGGACGCAGAGCATCAATGTCAGTACACTGAATTGGCAGTAAAGGTCTACCACCCGATGAGGTTCTTCCATGAAGCCTCCTCTCAGCAGATTGGGATCTTTAAGACGATGAAGAATGTCCTCAGTTGACCAAAGAATTCATCTCCTCCCTTCGACGCGTGTCAAACAACCCCGAAGAGAGCAAAAGATATGGTGGTAGTGACCAGTTGTAGGCCTAGTTATACAACGCGGAATAGATATCATCAAAAAACTGCTCAACAAGATCTTCTCCAAGAATGAAGACGAGCAGAAACTACTAGATGAGGGTGCCAAAATAAGCGAGAATGACGGCTTCGACCAGGTGAAACTATGGAAGAAGCTTCCCGACGAGTCTGCTTTCAAACTTGGTAGCAAAGTGGTTGTAGTCCATTCCTGTTTTTGGAGGATCATCCGCAAGATAGTGGTCAGCCTCCTCTTCAGCAAGTTCGAGACCAGCAATCTCTACACTGAAGAGATGCATATGATATGGTATATAATGGTAGGGAAGCAAATAAATTTGAGGTGTTTCCTCACCAACAGGCTCCATCCGATTAAGGCCGCCACCAAAGAATACAATATGGGAGGGATTGTCAACCTGATCACGGTAGGGATGGGATATCCAAAGGAACCACGAAGCCTGTCGTGAACTCCGGGCAAAGACAGGATAGATATCAAGTTCCTCACGAGAGAGATTGTTCACAAGAATCAACACTCTGCTCCCGCTACCAATTTGTGTCAACTACGACGCACAGAAGCTGTTATTTATGCCAGTAGAGATTGAGGCTCTATAGGTCGACGCAGCCTACACAGCCCATCCTGCCACCCACAAAAAGGCAGTTGCAAAGAAGAAGGGGACCTCGAAGGCTTCTAGCTGACAAAAATCCTTAGTGGCTGGTGCAATAGAAGCAGTTGTGCCAATATAAGCAGTTGCGCCAATATAAGCACATGCACCAAATGAAATGGTTGTCCCAACAAGCATAGTTGTACTAGTGGAAATAGTCGCGGCTACAACGACAGCCACACCCACTGTAGCATCCATACCAGTCACATCAATGGTGGATGAACCTTCCACATCATGCTCGGACACCTCTCACAATAGCGAGGAGGCCCTCATAGAGCTCCTGAATAACGAGCTTCGGTCCACCCAACAAACCCCCCACCAACCTGGTGATGGTGGAAATCGCTTTGTTGGTAGATGAGGCCGAGAGCCATGTAGTTGATGACCATCCCCAAATGTTGCTACTTCACACCCACACCCACATTGAAGCAGAAGCTACCACAGTAAGAGTACCCACACCATACCCCGAGGCCATGCCAGCACACACCGTCATGCTAGAATCACCTCTGTCTGAAGGCATACATTCTACATGCCATGCGGCTAGAACAACGAGCCACTCAAGAAGCCATCACCATTTGCCTGCTCCTTCCTCTTTGGGGCACGCCTTTGGTTATGAATTCGATAGTATGAGGGAGGTAACCTATAATCATAGGGCAAATTTTTGCTTCCTCACATAAAAATTTTAGGTTTTCCAGCAGTGACTGGGAGTGCAGGAGCAACAACTGCTAACTCTGGTCAGTCTATACAACTGGCTAGATGCAATGAGCTAGACAATGGAGGCTGCATTTCAGCACCTGGAAGCTATCGAGCATAGACATCAGAAGAGGAGCAGACGCCACCACTCCAAAAGGTCCCGAAGATCACCAGCACTGCCACTGTCCTCAACATCGCCATCATCTTTTTCTTCATCTTTGCCATACTCCAACTCTAGCGGGCCCTCCAAGGTTCTAGAAATGCCCGAGGAGGAGATGACAAGGAAGACCGTGGGCGGGTCCCTTAGAGAGAAAAGAAACAGCCACGGCGTCGACAGCATAGCTGGTAGCGACACTACGACAGGGGTAATGGGTGAAGCTCATGAAGACATTGAAACAAGCAACCCAGAGTGGGGGTTACATCATATCCCAGAGATCCCAGAGGGTTTTGACCTCCATGCCGACGTCTTTCCAGATATACATGAGTGGATGAATCTAATAGGAAGTGAGCCAGTGACAGCTGACACGGCGGCTCCACTATACCCACTCAAGCCAACCGATGCCACAAAAGACCTCTTTGGCAGTCTGATAGATGACCCCTCAGAAGGAGAAGAAGGTGACTTGTACAACTCACTGGCAACACAACCCCCTCGAGGGAAGAATTCAGCAGTTGAGTGATTTTCTGAGCCGTTTGAAATACCACTATTCGAGATGCCTGACCTCGATAGACGTGATATAGGCTATCTAACTACTCACAACCAATGCATACTGAACATGGTGCTTAGACCACAGCTGGATGTGAAGACCGTCATCTGGAACAATGGCTACTTCTTCCTACAATGTTGAGTGCTTAAAGGAATATTCTGATCAGAGGTTGTAGTAGGAAAGATTCTCTTTCACATCATAGAAGACGCAATGATTGAAAATATCATGCTAAATATATGCGGGAAGCCAATCGACAATGCTACCCATGCCCTGGCTAGGTGACTACTAGCAGGAGCATACGAATCACAACCGGTGGTCGACATGTTAAAGCATATTGAAGAACACAACCCCAAACTAGTTGTAGCTCCTCATAAGCACAAGCAGCATTGGTTCCTCTATGTCATGGACCTTTTCTCCCACGACGTCATGCTCTTCAACTGTTGTGCAGGGGAGATCCCTCACCTGGATCAGGACTTCATTCATCATGAAGACAAATTCCTAAAGCTTCTGCCACTCCGTCTTCACCGGGTCATCAAACAAAGCATCAAATGCCACAGTGGCATTTGGAATTTTTATGCAATAAGAGACTTCCTTATCCAATAAGACCCGAGAAGTGGTAACAGTGACTTCATCGTGCTTCGTGCCATGGAGCTCTTGAACATCTTTAGATACATGTTGCAGCTCCAAGACATGAATTTCTACTAGATGAGGAGCATCTATACACTACTGTTCATTAAAGACGGGCGCTATTTCTTAGACCCCGAGCTCCCCAAGGACTTCCTGTAAGCAGAATCAGATGCCCTATGCTCACAACTAGGCAGCCAACCAAGGGAAGAGGCCACACACTCTCACATGCAATATCGTGGTAGGCTGGGCAAATAGCTATGAGACCTCCACATCCTGCACGACAAGGACGGAGTGCCTGTTTCACCCTCAGCCATTAGCAACTTTGACCATTCTGCCTGCAATTCTCTATCTCAGGAATAGGTCAATCACATCCTGATACATCTTGTTAATTCCAACACTACAGACGTCATTTATTGAAAAGACTCTGTAGTGGTCCCCATTGATGGTCTCAGGGACTTAGTCAAAATTGGTGGGTGATTAGATATGACAGTAGCACTAGCATACATTCCTCTTCTACAAGCAAAGATCAGTCAGTTATACATCGACCATCCCATGAAGTTTAATGATCTTTGTCAAGCTAACAAAATAGGGGCACACCAAGTATTTCAACAATAAATCCATGAGTAGTTGTCGTGCATTATCTTTCTGCCGATGTTGCATGACAATCGCTTGATACTCATTATGCTCTACACCCACGCTCGTGTCAGAATCTTTTACAACAGTTTAGATGCCCATATTGACTGGCCTACTGAGTGTGCTACCATGCCACAAACACCTCTAGAATGACTAGCAAGAAAATTCTACCACAAGGTGATTGCCATGGTAAGGCCATATACTGAAGATCCTGGGGCAACCTGGTGCGATCTCTGTCTCTGCCACTATAGTCCACAACAAACTCCTCTATCAAATGATTGCAGAATATACATGCTCCACTAGATATACAATGAAGCAGAGCTAAAACAACAACCTGAAATGCTTCATGACATGGACTATCACAGTCAGCAAGGACAATACGCCATGGAGCTCCTATCTACTGAAGGTGCACACATCCACTGAACCCTCATTGATCTGTAACTGTTCTCTCCTATTTACCTCACTACTCTGGGACAGAGTGTGGGATGAGTTTGGTGGGGGACTTTATAGCATCAGCGAGGGAGGTATTCTAAAAAATTTCCCCTATTATTTTCCATCTTTTCCTTCAGCATACTCCATGTATACATTGTATATAAATGTTTGATAGTTAGCAATATATACACACACCATCTGTTTCTCCAAACTTGTAAAAATTACTTTATCTTAAATACTCAGTACAACTTCCAATTTCTTCTCTCCACTCCTAACGTTGTGTACATTTCTACTATGCTCTCTTGAATGCGTAGTCTTAAATGACAAAGACTATAACAATTCTATGCCAACCTTGAAAAATAATTTCCCTCCAGTTAAGAGATGTGCATGAGAAGGAAAGAGCTACCCGAACAGCAAAACTTCCCATTTCCCCCACCCACCTAAACCCCAAAAGAGAGAAAAGCCTTATGAGAGTGAATAAAAGCATGAGAGTTGTGCCCAAAAAAAATACTTGTCTTCCCAAAGGTACCCATCTTTAGGCATGGTAGATTCGGGGTAGTGGTACGTTGGATGTGAAATCACTGCTCTAAAGCCTAAAGGCTTGGACTGCAAGGACCACTTGCCCGTTAATGGACCCATACCTGGATGGCCCGATAAGAAGCAAGAAAAACCCAAAAGCCTTAAGCCTTCCTGAAAACTCCACTCCATACCTCCATGATGCAAAATATTGGTGTGAAAGCTAACTTCAAATAACATGCACCAAAAATCTCACAAAAGCTGGGAGAGATTTCCATTCAAGTAAGGCAAGGGAAAAGTCAATTTGCTCGCGCTCGAATGTAATTTTCCTTGGGACATTTCAAAAATCTACTTAACCTTTACCCGAAGACAACCCCTGGTGGCTAAAAATACTGCAAATGAAAGTCTCAAAATCAGTTAGTTGATTGAGGACAATCAAATTGCTAAGTTTGGGAGAGGTTGATAACACCCTTTTTTGTGGCTATCAAAGATCATATCCATCATTAAATTAGCCTCCAAACTCGATTTCCTCTCCTTTATGTTATATGTATCCTAAAAAATCATGTCCATTGTGTTCCTAACAATATTTCCTATTTTTTTGAAGGTCTTTCCTATTTTTCTACAAGAAAGGGCTCAGCTATTCTCAAAGCACGGGACAAGTCACAACCTGCTATGGTTTTTACCCATCCTGGTGTCAACCCAACACGGTGGTAGCCCGATACAGTTGGAACCTGATATGGTCAACAACTCAGCATGATCATATCTCGATATGACTACAACCCGATATCAGGTTAGCATTGTCCCAGGAAATCAGTTGTTGTACATACCGGTTTCCTTAATCAATGAGGTTGATGCCTATCTTACTTTTACAACATTTACTTTCATTCAGTATAGCATTTTAACCAAATCATTATGTGATTAGTGGAATATGTGGAACGTTTCTCATATCGTTCTGTATATGACTTTATTCTGTTGAATGATCTCTTCCTAGCATCTGAATTCTAGTTCTTTTTGTTACACAATTTTAACTAGCTATCAAATCGTGTTTCCTATTTTGACTTCTTTGAGAGAGGAAAGTTATGAACATCTAGAGCTCAGTCTGGTTCAGGTGTACGAGAGTACCTGGGACCAGAGCTACATCTGGTTTATTTCCTGTGCGAGTCCATATCTACCCCCCTTGAGAGAGGTTTCCAGTACACATTCGTTGGCACCTTCTTTGAGAGAAGAGGGCATTGGGTGTAGACTGAGGCTGCTTGTTTTATTAAAAGTTTTATTTCTTTGTGCCTGCCCAGATGATTGTTCTCTCTCTTCAATTTTTCATGTATTCAAAACTAACCTAAAAATACATAAGCCATTTATCTTTCTGGTAACTCCACTTGGAGATAGATTTTAGTTTAATTCTTTCAAATTCTAGTTATGCTTTATTACAAGAAACCTTATCCCTTGGCTTTCTGACGACTTAGACAAGTAGAGCTTAGGTTCTAAATTGCTTTTTTCCCTAGTCCCCATGTTCGACCCCAAACTATTACCTCGACCCCGTGCTAGTTGCGGGCATCTTAAACATTCAGGTATTATAAATCATAAAAGTCTAATGACCTAGACCTACTTCCTTCTCTTTTTTGGACCCACGTTTAAGGTTGATCAGTCAAACGGTTGGATCATCTTGACAAAAATGTAGAACAAGGTATATAGAGGCAAATGAGTTAGAGGAAGGGCTTACCTCCCTACCATCCCAAACTTTTAAATCATGTTGTCCTCAACATGAAATAGAAGTTTAAAATAGTAGGGTAGAGGGCATGGAGTCATGGTCGAAAACTACCAAGAGATGGAGTGATCAACATTGTACTCAGTGAGCAAGTTAGGTCCACCACAGACATGTTGAGAAACATGGCCATTTTGACTTGCCAGCCACACAGCTGTGCTGCATAGCATGGCCATTATGGACTCCATCATGTCACTCTTCTACTGATTTGTAATGTTTTTCTTTTCAAATTTTTATCTTCTCCTTGGCTATCTCCATCATGTGTCATCTTTCCTTCATTGTACCTACTCTAACATGATTCATAAATAGAGAACTATCAAGTATGTTGTGTGTGTATATTTCTAAGAAGAAACTAAAGTGTAATAAAATAAGAAAGTTTTGAGAATCTCAAGCCACGTGGGTTGCCTCCCACCAGCAAAAAATTTAGAGCCTTCATCCAGGATTGTTGTTCTATTCCCATAAAGTATTCACACTAAAGGAGTCTCCTTCCTCTTCTAAAGTGACTCTTTCCAAAGCTCTGACTACATGGTCTTCATCCCAAGGAACATGCATGCTTATGTAACTATTGTTTGCCAACTACTGCTCACTAAAGTCGCTATAATCCAAGTTGGTACACAGATTTATCCCTCTTCTTTGTCTTTCCTCCTCTATGAACATTAAAACATCTATCTTCTTTCTATTATAGGTGATCATCATAGAACCGATGCACACTTTGATCTCCACATCCATTGTAGATAGAAAGGGTCTCCCCAAGATGATGTATTCATTTCCAATGAAAGGCTTGAAATCTATAACTAGAAGATCTGTAGGTAGGTAGCATTCATTCCATTATCAACTGACACCATCTAATTGTGCAAGATGCTAATAGGAAATTCCCTAGACCCATCAGCTAGCAACAGAACATAATTTTCTAGCTTCATTGTCTCTATACCTAGCCACAAAACCATGTTGTAGGATATGATACTCACACTGGAGACCAAATTTAGAAGTGCACATTCGACACCCTGATAGTTGATATAACATTGGACATAGGGTATCCCTAGGTCTCCCCTCTTTTTAGGGAATTATATGCTCAAAATGACGTCCACTCGCTCTATAGCAATGACCTCTTTGGTTACTTCTTTGGATACTCTTCTCTTACTGGTGAATGCATTTCTAATCAGGGACATGAAGGTTGATAAATGTGTTCTTTCTTTCTTTGGGACTCAGCCTGTAATCTGGATCCTTTGGGAGATGGGGATTCTCTAAGTCACCACAAACCGACTGTAGTGGTACTCAGAGAGTTATCATCTTAGGAAAATGTGGAGAAGCTCTTGTTATCTCATCATGGGATGGGGAGAAAACTGAATCTTCATTGCCCTTGGCATGTACATGTAATGATGGGACAGTTGGTCTCATGACCTCCACTGGGGTAGGATGAGTGACTTGTCCTTCTCAAACAGCGGTGGGACATTGTGTGGTATTTTCTCAAGAGTAACGGGGGAAGCAAGTGTTTGAGTGCACTTGGCACATTCAAGAAAAAAGGGGAAAGTAGAATCATTGATGCTCTCATCATCTCCACAAGACTTTTCTGGCAATGTTTCTTCATCAAAAACCTTGGTCATCTTATCTTCCCTTTCCATGAATTCCTCAATCGCCTTCCTTCTCCATATGATGGACACCATGTTCAGTTTCTCATGGGAAGATGGGGGAGCTCATGAGGATGGTGGTGGTGGTATTTGGTGAGGTGGATTAGAATTTTGGATGATGTAAGTTGTTTGTTGGGGAGTTTGTTATGGAGGTGGTTGTTGAGGAGGTAGTTTATATGGTTATTGTGGAGAGGGTTGATATTAGGGAGGGGGTTGTTGGTAAGAATGTGGTGGAAGTGGGGTGTATTGGTAGTTGAATGGGGGTTGTGGAGGTGGATGCACATAGGGATTAGGAGGCCCTTTGAATTGTTGCAAAGTTGCAACTTGCCCTAGTGGTGGGACATAGGAACCTTGAGGAGTGCTCATAGAATCACAATCATTGTTCGGGTTGGCCATGGCTTGGGAAGGGAGTCTTCCCTCCTCACGACAGGCAAGTGAAAGATAGATTCAATCTAGTATTTCCTCAAGGTGGTTAATCGTTTAACCATGGGAGGACACATCCCTCTTCACGGCATCTAAGGTTTGCAATCTTCCAAGGACTTATTCTTCAAGCCTTATACTATTACTTGGTCCTTGATGTTGTCTTGGTTTCCCTTTACCTTCTTCACCTTGTTGCTTCCAAGAAAAATTGGGATGATTCCTCCATTATGGAGTGTAGGAGTTTGGCATGGGGCCTTGGTTATTGCATTTCCCAAAAGATTGCAAGGCTTGCACTTCTTAACAAATAGCCTCCACAAAGTTGATGGAGTGTCTAGAAGTGCCTCCAACTTGATATTTCATCTATTCATCATGTTAACAAGCACTACTATAGATATGACATATTGTGTCTGTTGTTTTTTCTAGAAAAAATGATGGTTTTATCTTTGGCTTAGGTTCTTTATAGATAACTGTCATGGTTTAGCAAGCTGAGAAAACATGGGCTGCATTTTCTTTTTGTCGTCGGTCGCTTCTAAATACAACAGATGTTATACATCATCCACGCAAGTATAATTTCATGCAAAAATTTTGTGAGTCATTTCATTTGCCTCAAAAAACATACATCGTTAGTTCTTGTCATCATAACCGATGGGATAAAATAATGAACGCATCATGTATCCCACAGAAACCAATGTGTGTTTCTCATTGGTTGTACCTATATGACCGACAAGAAAGGTATACACACCATGTTTCCCGTGAAAATTTCCCCACCCCCAATTTGTGTTTCTCGTTGGGTTTTTTCACCATATCCGATGACGTAGGTATCGTTGGGTTTCATCTAGGATGTTGAATTAGGCGTCAATTTTTGCTAGACAACCACCGAAGAAGGTAGTTTTTTTGTCATTGGTCTTGTACCTGTAACCGACATCCTACATTCTATATAGTCGATTTTTTAAACAACCAGTAAGGTAGGTCTTACTTAACCCATGAGAAACCCTTTTCCTTTTCTTTCCCATATCTGTGTTTCTCTAGATTAATTAGGTCTAGAGATTTTCCAGCGATCCTCCTCTTTTGCCTCCAATGTTGTTGCTACCTACTGAGTTCACTGTTGATTGCTTCTCCTCTGATGATTTCTCATCCACTGATGACTAGTGATTGGTGATCCACCGGCTTATTTGCAACTCCTCCATCTGTACTCTATTGCTTCTCCAATCATAGAGCTCCTCACCAATGCCACTGCTTCCTCCTCTAGTCATGCTCCTTTGGCGACGACATTGCTATCTCCTCCTCTAGTCATGCTTGTGACACTAACCACCTCTGACACAGGTAGCTTCATGTATTCCTTGCTCCTCTATCATCCCTTAGATCTCCATCTCTATTTCCCCTCTCCTTCTTCCTCCTTCTCCTCCTTCCTTTACCCAATGATTTCTTCTCAATATTGAGAAGAAATTGTGAGGGGCGGGGGAAGGAGGAGAGAGGAGGAAGGAGGAGAGGGGGAAGGGAGATGGAGATTGATATAAAATAATGTTAATGTTTGTAATTATGTTAGTATGGTGGATAATGTCAGCTTATGTTAGTAAGGATAAATCACCTTCAAGTGGATCTCATCTATGCTCTAAAGATTACACTTGCATGAAAATGACTCTAAATTATCTTGAATTGACAATTTAGATGTTTATGTTGACTATATTGCTCGAATCATATGATTTCCCTTTTTTATGTAGATATACTAATAATTAGATCATTGATTCAACTATAATGTGTCACTCTATGTCTAAATTAAATTCATGTTGTATGATGTAGCATCGTAACGAACATGCATGACCTAGTTTAACATATCAAAACTAATATGTGGACAAACTTTAATTTGTGAATTTGAATATGAAAATAAACCCAAATATGTATATATAAATGTAATCGATAAACCCTAGATTCCAAACCCTAGTTCCTAAATTGTGTTCTTGGCCTAGAAACTCGTCTAAGTTTTACTCATTAGGAGTAAACCTTGGGTAGTCCCCAATTTGGGACTGTTCTTGAATGTAAGTGTATAATGTGTGTTCAATTTCAATAAATTTTGGCAGCATTTCCCCTTTTTGTTCTCTGGCTACATATGTAGGTGGGTATTTGCCCATGTACATCGGTGTACTTGGAGAACTACGGGGAAATGTTGTTGAAATTTGTTGAAATTGAACATGCATTATACACTTACTAATGAAATGAAGTGCTCAAGAATGGAATAGGTGGTACACATTCATGAGTTTGAATGCTACTAGATGATTAGGGATCAAATTCAAACATATTTTTTCTTGAAATTAACTTAGTAGATAGAACCTAATGAGCAATTGGCTCCCATCTGATTACAAAAATGGACCGATCATGGATGTCTGTACTAAATTGTTGCACTCTGGAGTTTATAAATGGTCTCAACGAGTTTTAATATTTGCAAAGGAACGTAGAAAACAACCTATATATAGGTTATATTGCCCATGTAGGAATTGTAGTAACAACTTAAAAGTTGAAATTGTTGACACGATCAAAGATCATGTCATGTACAATGGGATTGTGCAGGGTTGTACATAATGGTACTAGCATGGAGAGATTCCTAGTATGTGATCAGTAGATGTCGATAGTGGTAGTTGTGTCGAAGAAGAAATGGTCGATGATGTTGATGAGAATGAACCAATTCCAACAGTCATGGTTGATGAGATGCTAGATAGTTGTGGGGTAAATGTTACAGACCCACTGGCCTTATTTAGAAACGTTGTGCATGATTTTGAGAAACTATTATTCTTAGATTGTACTAAGTTTACAAAGTTAATTGTTGTGCTGAGATTTATACTTTGAAGGATAAAAATACATGGAGTGAAAAAACTTCACTTCTCTATTGTATTTGTTGAAAGAAATTTTCTTTAAAAGCAACAACCTTCCAATCTCAACATACAAAATGAAAAAGATGTTGTGCCCAATGGGAATGGAGGCGAAGAAGATACATGCATGCCCGAATGACTGTGTTTTGTTTCAAAAGGACTATATTAATCTGAAAGAATGTCCAAAATGTGGGGAATCTAGGTACAAAAAGACGACATGGATTAAGACCAAAATTGAGTCTCCTGCCAAGGTGATGTGGTATCTTCCTATAATACCCCAATTTCAATGCTAGTTTGCTAATAATAGATGCAAAAAAATTATCTTGGCCTACAGAGGTAAAGAAAAACAATGATGGTATTCTATGTCATGCATATAATTCCTAAAATGTAAGAAAATTGATTTATTCTATCACAAATTTGTTGAAGAAGCTAGGAATTTAAGACTTGGACTTTGTACTAACGTGATGAATCCATATGGAACATTAATGTAAGGCCACTAAACTTGCTAAATAAGTTAAATAAGCTTAATTATCATAATTTAATTCTTATTACCCTAATATAACCTTGTGATATGTTTTGAAATCATAATAAAAGCTTAATTTTCAAATTTGGTCCAATTTGGACACTGTTTGAGCAAGTTATGCAATTTTATGCACATTTTGGACTTTTCTACAATTTACCCAATTGAGAGGTTTTCTTTGAAATTTATCACTTTCATTATGTTCCTTGGATATTCTCTCATCATTCTTGAGCTTTTTGAGCCATGGGGTGCCTATTTAAACCTTGGTTTGAAGGTGTTTTCCTCAAGGGTATTTTAGGGTTCACCCCTTCATGGATGAGCTACCTATAGTAGCTATCAACTAATGAATTATTTGTTTTGCTTGGAAATTCAAGAAACAAGGGATAAGCATGTCTCTATGGACAGTGGGGGAGCTGTTTGTATGTGTGTTCTTGTATATTCTTAATATTTTAAGGCCATGGACACTTGGAAAGATACTAGAACTTCAACTTTTTCTTTTTCTATATCTTAAAGTTTCATATACTTATCCCTAAGCACCAAAATGAGCCATTTTCTCTCCACCACTTCCCTCCTTCTATGAAACTCGTTCTCCCTCTGTGATTCTACATATTTCATATCCAAGGAAAAAGAAAGAGGGGATCTTCTTGGAAAAAGAATCTAGGGTTGCAATTGACTTCCTTTTAGGGTTTGAAAAGCTTCCTGCTAGTAATCTTGACCTAAAAGAGTAAGAATCCCCTTCTTTCCTCTGTTTATTTCTTTGTTATCCTTCTTCCTACCTTTATCTAGGTTGGAACCTTTCTGTTCCATGGTAGAAATTGCTCTAAAGCTCTAAAACCCTACCTTTCTTGCTCCTTATGCTTAGGGTTTGCTCATTTGATGAAGAAAGGTGCTAGATGGATGAGTTCACAGCTTATACTTGAATTTTGTACCCTACCTGCTCGAGCTTTCTTCTGTTTGGGATTTCATCTTCTCATTAGAGGCAATTTTTATAACGTGCTCCACGTTTATTGCTTACCATAAGCTTTCTAGCTCATGTTCTTGCTTGAAAATGATGATCCATGCACTATAAAGCTATGCTTGACTTGGATTTCAATTTCTATAATGTTTCCTATTCTGATTTCAGTTCTAGATGAACCTGTGAATATGTTTACATTTTCCTAAGGTATGATATGACTTGGATCAGGTTGGTTTGACAACCTATGGTGCTAAGCACCTATCAACCAATGGTCAATTTTAGTGTTTTAGGCTGATTTTTTCTATAAACCCATGACCCGATGATGGTACCATTGCAAAAACCCTATGGTGTTGTCTTCATGACAACTGATGGTCAGGATCAAAGGTTTCATATTATGGTGACAACCTATGGTCACCTCCTTAGGTCATGTTTTGGATCAGTTAGAAGTTTAATGATCAACCATTAAGTACCCAACTGAAGTTATCAATTAATGATGACATTAGCTTAATATTTGATGTTGATTAATGAATATAGTGTTGATCTAACAACCTATGGTGACTTAATGGTAACAAATGATGGTGGATCAGGTCTCAAAAACCTTTGGTTAGTTAATCATATAGTTGTAGCATCAATTAATCCTTAGACCAATTGTTTCTTGGGTCACTTTAAGCAATGGTCGGACCTATACTGCAATCGATGGTTTTAACATATGAACTTGACCCAATAGTCAAGATCTAAGCCCATGTTTGGAAACGGACTGGGATTTCATAGTCTGGACTGGATTAGACAGGGTTAGTCTGGATTCAGTCTGATTCTATTTGGCAACCCAGTATGATTCTGTTTGGCAACCGAGTCTGATTCTGGTCAGCTGGTCTGATTTGAGTCTGATTGCAGTCTGATTCTGTTTGGCTACTAGACTGGATTCAGTCTGATTTTGTTTGGCAATGTAGTCAGTATCTGCTGATTCTGTCCTGATGTTGTAGAACTGTTTTAACAAGAATAATGAATGAGTAGTTGTGCTGCCGCTTAAGAAGAAGTTGGCCGAAGTATATTATATACTAAATAATAAATACATAATATAATTAATGTATTTAAATGAAATAGTAGCAAACGTGAGTAGCATGTCTTTAGCAGAACGTAATACCACATAAATAAAAAGATAATATTATATTGGTTCTCGGGCAAATAAATACAAACTGAAATGAGAGGTCTGCCCTGGACCTAGACAAAGACAAAGCTACACAATCTAATAAGTTGGTGAGCAAGCAGCCAACTTCATGCCTTGTCGGACTCGTCGGCCAACTTCATGGCCTCGTCATACTCTTCCCACAACACAGGACAGGGTTCGTCCAACACCTGATTTGTTTCCTGTTTGCTGGCGTCTTTTGGCCACTCGAACAGCAACGGCAGATGGTGAATAGGAGGAAACAAGGTTCGCAACATTTGGGCCCTCATTTGGCTTGTTCCCTTGGCTTGTTCGTCTCTCTCATTTGGGCCCTCATCGTGTGGAGGCTCGCAACATGGTTTTTTGCAAACAAGGTTTTGTTCTACATATTTTTTAATCTTCGACGGAGACATCAATCGTTTTTTAAATTCTGTCTTTTCCTTTGACCGTGACCGCGATGATGACATCTATAGTTAATAAATCAAATTTTAGTATTAGAAAATATCAATAATAGAAAGATAACTGTGACAATATTGAATAAAAATAAATGCTCCAAACAAACTTAGCTACAAACAAGTAAGAACGTGATTTATGCATTCAATACATAAAAAAAAGGTCCAAACAAACTTAGCTGCATACAAATAAATGTTGCGAGGTAAACACAAACAACTACAAAGTCGTGGAAATATATTACAGGTTAATGTGTTATTTTTGGCGTCTAACGTGGTAGTTTGATTCACTCATCAGTGTTAATAGGGTATTGAGCAACGCCAGGTGGGTAAATGCGACAAGTCGTCATGAAGTTGCGTTGCACGGCCAATGGCGGGGGAGGCAATACATCTCCCAAAATAAAAAGATTGTCTATTATGAACTCTCTCCTTATGTGTTTCCATCTCATCTGCAACTCAGTCAAAGATATGTAAGGCTCCCCAGTTATGTTTCGGAAGTGACGCCATGCCTCCATCCAAGCTTGTGTAGTATATACTCCATTAACACATCTCCCCAACTCATATTGATTTCTCATCATACCTCTGAGAACCATATCAAGCTCCCTACACCACATAAAAGAAGGTGTCCTTTGAGGCCCAGCCATATTACAGATTATGTAAGTAATATGTTTTAGATGTAGTGTGTATCGCATAATTAAGGGAATATAAAATGCATATTCAGTGTTAGCTAACATTTATCAACATAACGGTGAAAAAACATACACCCTCCATAAAACATACACCAACATTATGATAAATAACTAAAGCATGTTGATGTCGTATGAATTCAGAAAGATGTAATGTTAAAAACATCGAATGCTGGACAATGTAAATCAACACACCAAACTAAATGTAGTTCTCTGCCATTAAACGTTACGGCGTCACCGTGGGTGAAGGAATGTCTAAAAGAAGACTACATTCTTCCTCCAGACTGGCAACGTAGCGTTCTACACCGTCATGCTCATACTTTTTTTGGGTGTATATATCATCGTAGTTGTGATGAATTTCAACACAGTCCTTCATGTTCATTGCCTGGCCCCACACTGACTTGCACTCGACAGTTAGTAACATAATCTCAGCTTTCAAAGAATCAATTGTTGGGGGGAGATCGACTGCCCAACGGAAGTATCTGCACCGATCTTTTCCCTACAATGTATAATCAAATTTAATGAATGACAAAGAATGTGCAGCATACACAACGGCAACCTATTATGTATGTATTTACTAGTGCACCTCACGAGAAGGACATATGTAATACATTTCGCCCGGCCTTTCACTCAGAATGCCAAAATCATACAACCATGCATCCTCTGTGTTAAGCCGCAAGGCTGCATCTAACCCACAATCACACCTCGGAACTCCAGATGGATCCATTGACATCTAAAACATAATTGAGGATTAGTAAAAACATTGTCGGATTCTGAACATAGATTTCAAATACAACTTTCCGAACATAAAATAGGCCTAAGTGCTTGTTCTACATCTATGATGTATTGTATCCGTCTTCGTTTGAAGAGTCATTACTGCTCGTGATGTGAAGTAGTTGTCGAAGATATTGGCACCTCTCATGTAGAGTGGTAATACCTTGTTCAAGCCTATCGATGTCTACTCTTGTCGAACTGACAAAGTCACATTGTTCAAACCATAGCTTGCATTCGTTGCGGGCATATGCAAGTTGTGTTAGCATAGCATCCCTAACTGCAGTAAGTGTGGCAACTGTGGGTGGTACACGCTGCACAGGCAATCTCATCTGACATCTGTTCGAAACAAGCCCCCTACCACATGTAAAATACGGTCTGTGGGGTTGTTGTTTTCAAAACGTCCATTTGTCGTGTCCGCTTCATCCATATACACACGTACAGTGCATTGAAGGCCGCATGTACAACAAGGCATTCCATTCTCCATTTCAAGACAACCTACCGATTCATTATGTCATGTATATTATTAGGATCCAGAAAAAAGTTTGTAAAAAAACAACTAAATCCTACAAAGTTATGTCGTGGACAATTTTTCGAATAATGTCGAAGACTATTACACATTTAATTGTAAGTCAACGAGCATCCCATAGCAAATTAGAAATGGATTCACGTAAACGATCGCCCTCCCTTGAATCGGCCTGAGTTGTTTGTTGGAGGGAACTCAGGTCAACCCCAGCAGGGGGAACGGCAGATGTTGAAATGTCATCTGGGAGTTCGTCCATTATACTGTCGCCATCATGTTGGCGGCATATGAAATTGTGGAGGATACAACAAGCCATTACGAGGCAACACTGTGAATGTATGGGATATGTCGCCCCCTTTTTAAGGTAGGCAAACTGCCGCTTCAGCACCCCAAATGCTCTTTCTACAACATTACGTAATTGTGTGTGGCGGTGGTTGAACATCTCCTTCTTGCTGGTGTAGGCATGTCTGTTTCCTTGGTACTCAGAAATATGGTAAGTTGTGTTGCGATACGGTGCAAGGAATTGCCGAGTGTTGGCATACCCTGCATCTACTAGGTAAAACTTTTCCGGTGGAACTTTAAACCCGCCTGTGGTCGTCGCTGACTGTAGGACCCGTTGGTCAACAGCCGATCCCTCCCACCCAGTTAGGACATATGTAAACTCCATGGAGAAGTCAACTACAGCCAAGACATTAAGAGAGACATTCCCTTTTCTGTCTCGGTAGCGATTTTGCTTGTCTCGTTTAACCAAGACGGGGATGTGTGTTCCGTCAATTGCCCCGATGGCATTCTATAACACCAAAATAGATTGTCAACATACAAAATATTTCCAAATGATTAAATATTGTAGGGGCTAACTATTACCTTGAAGTAAGGGTAGAACCTTGGGGTCTCCAATATACGAGAATGTGTTGTCGTGCATGTCGCTACAGTTTGCATGACAATGTACTCATTGAACAACAAACACACAGCGTCCAAGACTTCGTTGAACTTCCTACTTATGGTCTCACCAGAGTGAATGTAGTCCTCAGCCAAAGCACGATTTGTATGTCCATGGCCAACCATTTGTAGGAAGTAGCACACAGCCTCAACCGAACTGACGCCTCTAGTGCTTCGTAACAAGGCCCGACTCTCAAGCTTGTCCACAAGGGCCAATATAGAATGTGGTCTCATTCGATATAGGTCATAAGCCCTTTTTTCATGACCGTTTAAAATTTCTAAGACCTTCTAGTGGCCACTCCTAATGCTAACTGACCTAGGTATTGGTGGTGGTATGTCGGAAATGTCGTCAATGATGGAGTTTGCTATGGACTCAGCTATTGTATCAGCAATGTGATTAGCTGGACCAGACAATGTATGTAGAATGTGCGTGAGGAGGTCAGGTGTTTCTGTTTGGTCAGTGGTTGACATTATGCCTACAAGTGGAAGCATAGCAACGTTGTCACGGCAAGGACAAGGAAAATAACTAGGCTACAATCATATGTAACTGTGGACACATAAAATAATGGCTTGCAGGATACAAAGCGAATTAGGTTGATCGCAAAATAAAACCATGGCAGTGAAATAAATTATTACAACAGTTAATCAATAATGTCTGGACGGGAAAAAAAATATTACAACAATTCAGCAAATAAGATTAAGCCCAACGAAAATGTTTGGATGGGAAATAAATTATTACAACAACTAAAGAACTTTCTACTGATTTGATGAGTTAAATGTCTGGCTGTTAATGTTTGGTGATCCGGAAGGGCCAGCATCATTGGATGAAGGAAAAAATGGACGGTGAGATGACGCAAATGACGATGGCATACTTGGTCTGTTGCTGAAGTTGGGTGTTGGGGATTGCGGGAAAAATGCATGGTGAGATGGCATAAACAAGGATGGCATTGAAGGTGTTGTTGTTGCATTGGCAACTTGGAACGAGGATGGCATTGAAGGTGTTGTTGTTGCATTGGCAGCTTAGGACCTTTCCCAAAGGTCTTGCAACCATATGGTTATCTTTTGAGGTGTGTCTATAAGGCTGAGGTAGATGGTGCGGTTTGTTGAGTCCTTGATGGCGTTCACAAGTGTTGTAAACACAGGAGTGGGGCATCTGGGTAAGTGTCCTGGAAATGGTGTAAGATGGTTGTAAATTCTTTCTTTTCAAAGGCTCTAGTTGCCACACCACTGCCTAACTCGTGAACCTTTGCATAAACCTGTGTGAATTCAGATAACACTTCATTTGAAAACCCACATCGATCTTGAGCCATTGATGGCCGCTTCTTGCGCCTAACGACAGGAGGCCTCCCGCCAACACTCGGTGTATTTGTTCTGCCTCCCCCGGTTTCTCCCTCACTTTGCATCCCAAATGCGCCCATATTAGGTTCCCCAGATTGGCTTCCAGTGTTCATGGATGTGTTTGGGCCATCTAAGTCGACAGTGATATCATCCTCGGAGGCAACGTCAGAAGGGATATGTGTGTCCGTTGAAGACATTGCATGATGTCCTCTAGCAATGTTCCTCCCCGCCATCATCTCAATGTCATAGTAGTGGGGAAACGACTTGTTAAGCAACCTAGCAAGGTCCTTGTTTGCCTAAGTATAAAAAAAAATATTAGGAAATTAAAGTGTAAATAGATGACATTATTTTTTTAATTAAGGGACTGGTTATTGGATATACCACAAGGCTCTCCCTCCATTCAGGGCTGTCGGGCAGCGTGGGCTTATGCCTAGTGTCATCCCATCCAACGCCGCTCTTATTCTTCACAAGCTTCAAAGCGGCATAGTCCCTCCTCAAGTTCTTCCACCGAGTTTTCAGCTGATCTATATTGCAGGTCGTCTTCCCCATCCTATTTTGCATTTCCACAGTTGCCTCCCTCCAAGCCTCCCTAGTGAAATGACCATCGACACACCTGCCTAGGTCATATTGTCTGTGCAATGTAGATACTAGAGCGGCATCAGAATCTCTTGCCCAAACAATACGAAACTTGGGGTCAGCGGAAGACATACCCCCGTAGGTGCTGCAATATATTATGATACACAAATCGTTATATCGTTTATCTTTTCAGATAAAGTATTTACTTAGATAGTGCCGTCTAAGCTGTATTGACACTATGAAATTACCTTGTTCATCAGTTGCATATATTTTTTGTATATTAGTTCCAATAAAATAAAAAAGGATCTCAAGCCGTGTTATATAAATTTTAGGTGAAACATCCATAAAAAATAATTCAAAAATTTTCAGTAACAAATGAAGAACCCGCCTCTTCTTTTATAAGGTCTTCAGATCTAATATTGGCACTCCAGCATCCATATGTAGGTCTATCGTTTTAAGGTTGACTTAACCATTTAACACTATGGTTTATGAAGTCAACTATAAAATTTGTAAACCTTTTTTACCTATAGTATAATTATACAATAAGTATGATGAAGAAAAATGTTTTATGTAAATCTAAAATTCCACAAAAATCAATGTGTAATGAAGTCACCAATCATAGCATTCAAAGTAATAATTATAATGAAGTCACAAAAATCAATGTTTTTAGTTTCCAACATACAAGAATTTTAAAATTCATGGTATACGAGTGCAGTGATAACTATACTGCCAAAAAATCCATAGGCACACAAGTGCAGAGCATTGGTAAATATAAAATATCTGCAAAAGAGGCAATTTAGAAGACAGAGAAGAGAACCAACTATAATATCTAGCAAGAGTGGTGACAAGTAAGATGATCATATATGCATGAAATGGGCAAAGTGGGGGAATATAAAAAGAGTCCAAAGAGATGAGGCACAGAAAGGCAGAGGAGAATAGTCATGTCTAGGTTTTTATAACATGTGAAAAGTAGCACTAGTAACTCCTATAGTAACTCCTATCCAATCAATTATTTATTTCAGACAAAAAAAATTGCATCAGTCAATCGATCAGGTGCATTTGGAAAAGCAGTTTCTGCAAACTAAAGCCTCACAGTTTAATTCCTAGAAAAAAATTCCCCCAAAAATCAATGTGTAATGAAGTCACCAATCATAGCATTCAAAGTAACAAAAAAAAAATTTCTTATCATAGAACAGGATGTTTGCTTATCATAATGCAAAACCATAATGTGGATCGTCTGTTTCCTGTCCAATCAGCATCTGCATATCTAGAAACTGATATGTCCTCTTTTGAGCTAAAAAAAGGGGCTATGATTTAGCGAGAACATGACAGAGTCAAATTTTTATTTCATTCATTCAAATGTACTAGGTCCAAGTTTTGTACATCCATAATTGGTTAAAAAATTGTTCACTTTAATGATCATTATCTTTTTCTGCTAATTAAGAATTGAGCAACAGAATGAATATCTTATACTAAAAAAGTATTACATAAATCATTGTAGTCTGTTGAACCACTATCACATTAAGTGTGTAATATTGCTTTTTTAGTTTCCAACATACAATAATTTTAAAATTCATGGTATACTGCCAAATATAGGATTATAGACCATGTATGTTGCGTTTCCAAATATAGGATTATAGACCATGTATGAACTTTTTAAGCCATCTTTCCTATTTCATAGTTATTGACGCAATCTTTCTGTTGTGGGGAATACATATAGATAAATAATTAATAACAAAAGTGCTCAATCTAAACATTATTTAGGGAAAGAGGAAGTGAACCTAGTAGTGAATTAGATGATTTTACACCGACTTCTCAATTTGTCTCATAGTGGAAATGATGGACTCAATTTCAAAGTATAAAATATAATATCTCATCCTAAATTCAGACCCAGTGTCAAGCTATCATAGTATTGGTTATAATGTTTTTTGTAGGCATATTTCTAGAAATGATTTGCACGTCGCATCACAATGAATGTCTATATACAACTTTTGCATAGAAGAAACATCAATTTATGCTAAGTTGGTTTGTTGTACTCTACAATAATTGAAAATAGTATTGCCATATATGCAACATTTTATCTCTTTTTGTTATGTTTCCCCTCTTATCACACAAAGCAGATATTTATCAATGAAAAATGTAGATATTGGAAAGACAAAGAGTATATAATCATGTACATAGGAAATGAACTCCTCATAGTTGTGAAAAGGGAAAAATAAAATCTCTAATTAATTACTATCAATGACTATGCTTTTTTTTTCTAGACAAATAAATGTAAAAAAGATAAAATATTAGTTATAGTTAAAAAAGACTAGTGATTGTATAAGATTCCCTTTGAATCAAGGACTGGACTTTCTTAGGGTTGGTAAGTCTAAGACTTCTACTGATTAGGGAAATATTTTTGAGCTATTCAATTTCTTTTCATATTAAATAGATGATATCAAGTGTGTCATGCTAAACAATAATCCTAAAAGTTGAAAATTCCTCCCCTATTAAAAATATTACCAATGTTAGTTAAGTCTAATTTCTAAGGGGATCATTTTTGACGTCTCTCATTCTAGTGGTTTGTTTACAATCTTGGTTGTTTATTCCCATGACACATCAATAAATGAGCAAATGACTATGGTTTTGGGGTGTGCTTACATGAAAGATATACTTATTGGATGATTTCCTGATTTGGTGCATATTAGTAAGAACAACATGTATTCATTAGGTGAATATTAACTTACATGATAGATTTATTACTTGATGATCTTAATGACTGCTTCAATGTGAGCAACAACAATTTGCTATCATGTGCTATTGGTATGGGTCATGACTCTTATTCTTAAAAATGAAGACAGTTTAGCTACACTTGCCTAACTGTTAAGAGAGTGAAATACTAGGACGTCAACTTGATTACTATAACTGTTAAGACAGTTTAGCTACACTTGCCTTAGTTATCTAGAAAGAGTGGTGACAAGTAAGATGATCATATATGCATGAAATTGGCAAAGTGGGGGAATATAAAAAGAGTCTAAAGAGATGAGGCACAGAAAGGCATAGGAGAATAGTCCTCTCTAGGTTTTTATAACATGTGAAAAGTAGCACTAATAACTCCTATAGTAACTCCTATCCAATCGATTATTTATTTCAGACAAAAAAAATTGCATCAGTCAATCGAGCAGGTGCATTTGGAAAAGCAGTTTCTGCAAACTGAAGTCTCACAATGTAATTCCTAGAAAACAATTCCCCCAACCACAGGTTGAGATCACATGCTGTCTCATTTCAAAACTGATATAAAGTTCTCATAGAGGGTTTGACAAGAAACAATTGATATCCTAGATCCTAGGTTCAAATATCTCTACATCCAGGATCTGACAGAGATGCAAACCTACTGATCAGACTACAGTGGTATCATAAACTAATTGGATTAAAATATAACACAGTTGATAGAAGCACATATGTAGTAGAATGGGCAAAAAGAGGTATCATGGATAATCCCCATGCACTAATGTAATAAAATATTCGCTAATTATAGCAAGACCAGGAAGAACAAAGGAAAAGAAGCAGATAGATATTGTCTATCTAATGCACTAGAAGAGATGTAGGCATGTGTGTGAGGTAACAACCTTCATGACCAGAGATGGGGATAATCTAATGCAGTAGTAGAATACACTAACTAGTATCCAATGATTCTTCTTATTCATTATCTTTCTTGATCTAATCTAAAATCCACGACAAAGGAATCAATAGGTCAAGGATAGTGGCGTCAGCCCATGGAAATGAATGATGCAATTGACCGATAAAGATCATCTTCTTGCTTAAGCATAGACCACAACATCTTCTTGCTTAAGGATAGTAGCGTCTCAAGAAGAGATGCCTTGTAAGGGAGGTTGGATCATTCAATTTATAGAACAGAACTAGACAATAGCTTTGCAAACAGATTCCAAACAGATTCCACGGATGAAAAATAGTATGATCCACGGATGAAAACTAGTATGATCCACGGATGCAAACAGATTCCAAACATCATTTTATCAATGTAAAACACACACAGGGGATCCAACACACACCATGGAACACGGGGAACCCCTTTGCATAATGATTCAGTACAAAAATAGGCCTAACCCCTTTGCATAATCATTCAGTACAAAAAATAGGCCTAACTATTCATCATCACGTACCTATTCAGAAGTGGATAATCCCCAACAGCAACTTCGGAAGAGACGGGATGAGCAGCAGCACCGCCGGAGCAGGGACGAAGACGACAGCGAGCAGCAACTCCAGAATCGACGGGATGAGCAGCACCGCCGGAGAACCAGGGACGAACACCAGCTTCCTCCAAGATGCGTAGGTGGATGTGAAGCAGCTCGATGCACAAGGCGACCAATATGTAGGAACACGGACACTGCTTGCCCTTGCTAGGGTTTGTCCTGTGTGTCGACAAGATGGGACGATGGTTGAATCAGGTGGACGGTGCAGACAATGGATGCTCAGAAGGACAGGACAGGGCACTGGGGTACCTTGCCTTTGCAGGATGTAGCCACCCTAGTAGCCCGGCGGTCGCAGATGGCTGCATTGACTCCTCACCAGGCGGCGGACGCTCCGCCCGACGACTGCTGCCCTCCATCCGCGAGCTGCTCGAGGTAGCAGACCTCGCTTTAACTCACGGACCCACGGACCCAACAGTGAGCCGGCACAGGGAGAGGGAAACAACCGGAGCGAAGGAGAGGGGCGAGAGGGAGAGGGCCGAGAGGAATAGGGAGGCGCGCGATTGAGAGGGAGAGTCGGGGTCGAAGGGGGTGTCGGGGGGGCATAAACCGGACTGGGATTTGCAATCCCGCCTAGGCTGGGACTGGGTTAGTCCGGATTAGGGGATTCCGTTATCCCAAAACGGTGGTGGAATGGGGTTGCAAACCAAACAGAAATTTGGCCCAAATCGGACCGGGTTACGCCGAGCTGGCACTAGATGACGGCTCCCAATCCGGATCGGGTCCGTTCCCAAACAGCGGCTAATGGTTATTCCTCCAATAAAGTGTAATGATGGCTAATGTAATATGTTGGTCCTAATAATGTGATTTAGATGGTTTCCTTTATATGATCAACTTAAGGAGCTTACTTGTTGACAATGGATGGCTTGTTTTAAATAAGCAGTCAATTGTGGGTTTTACCCTACTCTCAATGGAACGTTTTGTGTTGTAATCAAGGGATTTCTAGGGCTAGATGGTGACTCTTTCTAGAGCACAAATCAAGGACTTCATAGGTGGTTTATCAAAGGTGTTTACATATGTAAACAACCAATGGTCTTACCTTTTAAACATCCAATGGTTCTGGTTGACATTGTGGTATGCTGATATGGGTAGAATGATGATGGAACAAATGGAGGGTTACCCTTAATAAGGTAGTCTTACCTATTCAGTCATATGAATAGAATGGATGACCATCATATTGTGTTGATATGTAACCCTAATGAGGTATATCTTGTTATACCTAGCTTTAATATAACTAAATGATGGTAATTGGGTATGAATAGTCCTTGAATAACTAATACAATCATGGAGTACTCTCTTATTATTGTTGAAACCTTAGTATGCTATAACCTGATGGTTACACCTTGATTTATGTGTGGGTTCATACTTTAGAATAGTATGGAATTTTATGGTGATGCTTCACCTTATGCATCCATGATCCAATGGGGATGTCGTGAGTTAGGGTTTGGGTATAATTGTTGATTAGTAACATTAATATACTTTATCTTGTTGAACCTAACTATAATGCAAATAGATAAAAATGAGTATTCATGTTTAAAATTCTTATCTGATGGAATGATGGTGAAATAACCTCCTTAATATGATCATAACCTTAATATGCTAATTGGTGGTTATCATAGCCACATGGTTGATACTTTCTTATGATAAACATGTGTATTATGAATACGATGAGGGTTAATCATATCTGGATTCCTTGCATGTTGATGTAATAAAGGAATGTTCTTAATGTTAATATAACCCTGCTATGATTGTTTATGAATATCTCCTAGCTCATTAATGCAATATTGTGCTGATCTGGTGTATTATATATAAGTGATGTTGTTGAGCCTTGTTATAAGGCATGGAAATATAATGATGATCTTACCGGGAATAGTATGATGGTCATAATGACCTTTGGACATGGTTGAGCCCTGAATGAGGTGTAATCCTCTTGTGTTGATAAGGGTTGATACCCTGTGATATTGTGAAAAGGATTTATATACTGGGATAGTATGGTGGTCTTAATGACCTTTGGGCATGGTTGAGCCCTGAATGAGGTGTAATCCTCTTGTGTTGATAAGGGTTGATACCCTGTGATATTGTGAAAAGAATTTGTAACTTGTGATAGTATGATTACTAGTGTGGTCTCATCAATGTCAAGTGAATAGTACCATGTGATGATGAGTTGAGAAATTATGTTTCACACATTTTATATCTTTTGAAGTTGTCATATTTATATACTTGTTAGAAGTGAATTTGGGTTTGTATGTCCACTTGTTTGATGTAGCCTTAATTCACCCAATTTGCATAACTAATCAAGTGAAACTCTAATCATGTAGTGCTCTGTTCTATAGATCCATAGAGAAAGTCATATGATGATTGTAATGGGATACTTTGTAAATGATTTGAATAATAATAAAGGCAATTCCCGATCTATATGTTTAAACTATTTCTGAGATGATGGTGTAACATGATAGATGTCTAAAGAACTGTTTTACTCAATGACGTATGTTTTTGGGTTGAGGACCTAAACGATGAGATCATACGGATGTTAAGAGTATACATTCTTGTTTAGTCCCTAGTCGGTTGTTATTGTGGAAATAACCATAGACATCAATAACACTAAAGACTAGATTGTGTGTTGGTTGATGACAGAATCTCATTAGTCATGATATAGTGATATCAAACCAAGAACATAGGTACTTGTTAGAGAACAAGGTACCAAACAGACCCACCGTGAGAGTGACACATGGAACCATGACTTGGTAGTCACAGTCAGCTTTCACAGTGATGGTGGTGAGTGTGATTCTTGACCTGAAATCACTACACTCAACACATATCGTTGGGTACACTTTGACATCATCAAACACAGTCCTGAAACATGGGTTGTTATAAAGGTGATGATTGGGTGGATTTGACACATGGGGCTTTTGAGGGGTGAGTGATAGATATGGGATTTGTCCCTCTTGAGGGAGTTTGATGTCCTTGGCCACTTGATGAGTAGGATTGAGAAAGGCATGCGCATGCACGTGTGAATCAATATGTGATATTGATGTCATACACATCTCACCCAGTCTGCTCTGAGATCAAGGAAATGAATGAACGTTGACAGGATGATTGTTCCATGCCTCGAGTTCATTCAGGATATCAGTGACAAAGGAATTATACATTCACTGTAACACCATTCATGGATTGTAGGATTGAAAGTTGTTCTCCAACTTTCTATTTCACTTGGGTAGCATTGATGTGTGACTAGGCACCGCTCTTTGCTTGTGAAGTCATAAGTGTTATGGACGTTCACTGCCAACGTGAAATGGACCTGTAGGGTCACACACATAGGATTTAACCTGGAATAGCAGTTTGTCCACAAACATGTTGAGATTGATTACTAAAGGAGTTTAGTAGTTCAATTAAACACTCAATCAATTGATAGCTCAGTATCATAGTGTTCAAGGTGTTGGACTGATTGAGTAGAGTATCGGATTGATTGAAACTGCGATTGACTGATTCTGCACAATCTGCACTCCCAACTGATCAGCTCATGTGATGAACCGATCGGCTAAGCTTGGTGAACCGATCGGCTCAACTGGTGAGTTGATCGGCTCATGGACAGGGTGAAGTGATTTGTTCAAGTGTTGAAATGATCGGTTCAAGTCCAACCGAGCAAGTTGGGAAAGTAAGATTGGTGAGAAATTTCCTTTCATTTCACTTGCCCAATTTGATTGGAACAAGGATTGGTATTTGATACCAATTTGAAACAAAAGAAGAAAAGTCAATCGGGAACTGATCAGGACCATGAAACGACCGACTCAGAAGTGAACCGACTGTTTCATGGGTCCCAACCGATCGGTTGAGGTGTCAACCGACTGGCTCAGATCCCCAACCGACCATTTCAGTTGTGAAATGATCGGTTCGGGTTGCGCAGTTGGTTATTTTTGTGGAAAATCTTGAACCCTTCTACTCCTGCTTTAGTCCCGCATTACCCGGGATAGAGAACCCTGTCCCATGACCCTCCTATATATATAGGGGTATTGGAGGCTTCTCAAAGTACAACTCAGTGCAACCAGTTGCTCTGTGAAGTTGTCGTTCTCTCTGGTTTTGGTAACCGAGAGAGAGCCTGAGCAAATGCTACCCGATAAGGGAGGCACAGTAAGGGAAAGACAACTACAGAAAGTGACTGGTGGCAGGAGAGTGTGTTGGCGACTAGTACGCTGACAGGAGGGTGCGACTCCTTATGATTCCTTGTGAGACAAGGAGATCTGAGTTCTAGGTAGTCTGTGTGGATGACTGGAGAGGCGGGAGACCTCTGTCGCTCGGAGGACAACTGTCAATCCCGACAGTCCCAGTGAGACCAGGAGTCTTCAGTCCCGGTGTGACCAGGAGCTGCACAAACACCGTCTAAGACCGGAGGTGAAGACCGCGCAAGGCGCGAGGTACTGTCGTCGAGCAAGCCTCGGGACAAGGTATGCATCCACAAACCATCTTTCCTATTGTATAGACGTTGACGCGATTCCTTTTGTTCTAGGTTTTGGGAAGAAAATTTTTTTGTTTCCGCTGCTTCTCTGCCTCCTCTAAAACCCAACAGTGGTATCAGAGCCATGTCAACTGCTCTATATTTTAGGATTATTCATATGATCGATTTTGGTTTGTCGCCTTTATTTATTGCATACGATGCGAATAAAATTGGCTTTATGCATGTCCAATCCACAAATCCCAAATATACATATATGATATGTAATATTAATGCACTCGATACGTATCGCCCTTAAACGAGTTTTGTGGTGGATGTGTAGCATGGTTATGGCCTATAAACCCTATATCTGTGTGTGGTTGTATGTGGTTGCTTGCATCTCGGTCTGCGCACCGATTCCCTTTTCTCCTATTCCTGATGTAACACGAAATATTTCGAGTCTTCTTTCCTACCTTTGCTCCCCCCGAATGTAACTCGGGGTTTCACAATTCAATTGTAAATATGATAGATTTTATTTCTTGTTATGTCAAAGAACGGCGGACGACCTGAGACGATCGGTTCAATGCGTGAACCGATCGGTTGGTGTTCTATATGACCGGTTCGAGGAGCGAGACGAGCGGGTGGCTACCTAAGGAGATGCACGATGACCGGTGAACCGATCGACTGGAGGCGCCAGTCGATCGACTGGTGGCACCCGAACAACCAACTTGATGGCGAGTCGATCAGTCATGGAGATGAGCTGATCAAACCCAGAAAGGCAGGCACATATTTCATCTTGTGCAGGTTGCATGTGATGTAGGCCTAGATGACAGTGATTCCTCTTGGCTCGAGGAATCACAATATGTTGGCCATAATCATTGCTTTTATCATTTTGCATGTTTTCTGTGGGATATAGCATGTATATGATATGTACTATATATTGTGGTGATTGGATATGTATATGTATATAAAAACCAAATCCCTCATTAAATATTAAGTTTTAGATTCCTTCCAAATGAGACACATGTGAAAAGCTTGATAGACCAAGTGTGGGAACGCCCTAGCGTGGTGCACTGTCTATCTCGTGGAAGCGTGAAGGATGAATGTGTGGGTCTTCCCTAGCAGGGTGCATATTCATCGTGTTGGCTTTGGTTCAGACTTAACAAGGTGATCTAGATGGGATCTAGTACCTTGAGGAATGGATATGATCATGGCAAGGAGTTGCATATGACATCTTTTAAGAGTTGCATATGATGCAATTGGCAAGAGTTTCCTACCTGGGAGATCTGAGTTGTGGGTGACTGCCCTAGCTGGTCCATGGCTCATAGGATTTTAGGATCTTGACCCACTAGAAGATTGTGTGTTGCAATCTTCTGAATTGATGGTGAGGGTTGTCAATTTGAGTCAAAATAGTGGGAGCGGTAATTAATTAAAGGCCTAATTAACTATCGTCAAATTTTATTCAAATCAAATCAAAAGGAGTTTTGACAAATGCAACTTTCTCTTGTATAATGGCAAAGGAATCATCTTTTATAATGGGAAAATTAATTGAGAATAAATTCCATAACTGGTTGAGGACTGTGAGAAGTGTTCTACACAATCTAGATATACCAGAAGCCTTTGAATCCACTCTATGTACGCTTAAAGCGTTGGTGAAGAAGAAAGAAAGTTCATTGATAGAGATCAATGGAATGATAGGTAAGGGAGAGAAGGGTTCTCTCGCCAAACCAATTTCTTCTACATGGAGAGGATGGAAGGAATGATGGAAGAAGAAGTCAGAGATAGAGATCTCTACTTCTGATGTATACGTGATAGAGATTAACTTTACTACTTCTTCGTCATGGGTACTTGATACCGAATGCGGATCTCACATTTGTTCAAATGTGAAGGATCTTAAGAGAAGTAGGTCTTTGGGGAAAGGCGAGGTTGAACTATGTGTTGCCAATGGGGCAAGAGTTGCCGCCAGTACCGTAGGAACCTATGAGTTAACTCTACCAAGTGGGCTAATAATAGAGTTGAAGAACTGCTATTATGTACCTTCCATAAATAGTAATATCATTTCCATCTCTTGTTTGGACAAAGATGGATTTGAATTTCTTATTAAGAATGGAAAATGTTCCATTTCTAAAGATGGGATCTTTTATGGCAGTGCCCCAATGTCTTATGGTCTATACTTGATAGATTTGGAGATAAGTATATACAAGGTAAACACCAAAAGGCAAAAACTCAATGACTCAAACAAAACATATATTTGGAATTGTCGTCTAGGGCACATAAATGAGAAGCGCATTTTTAGACTCCATAAAGATGGTTATCTAGACTCTTTTGATTATGAATCAATTGAGACATGTGAATCTTGTTTGATGGTCAAGATGACCAAGACTCCCTTTTCAGGTAAAGGTGAGAGAGCTAGTGATCTATTAGGACTCACACATACTGATGTATGTGGGCCTTTTAGAACTAATGCCAGAGGTGGGTATCAGTACTTCATTACCTTTACTGATGACTTTAGTAGGTATGGCTATGTGTACCTGATGAAACATAAGTCAGAAACCCTTGAAAGGTTCAAGGATTTCATGAATGAAGTATAGAACCAACTTGGTAAAAGTATTAAGGCACTTTGATCCGATCGAGGTGGAGAATACTTAAGCCAGGAGTTTGAGGACCTTCTGCGAGCCCGTGGTATTGTATCACAATGGACTCCGCCTGGAACACCACAGCATAATGGTGTGTCTGAAAGAAGGAATCGCACATTGTTGGATATGGTGCGATCAATGATGAGTTTTGTTGATCTTCCAATTTCTTTCTGGGGTTATGCTCTTGAAACTTCCGCGTTTACACTTAACCGAGTACCATCTAAATCGGTTCAAAAGACACCATATGAGATATGGTATGGGAAGCATCCCAGTTTGTCTTTTATGAAGATTTGGGGTTGTGAGGTTTACGTCAAGAAAATGTTTCCTGATAAGCTTGGACCCAAATTCGATAAATGTTATCTTGTTGGATACCCCAAGGAAATGAGGGGATATTACTTATACCACCCTACTGACAACAAAGTGTCTATTGCCAGGGATGTTGTATTCCTAGAGAAGGAATTTATTTCCAAAGGAAGCAGTGGGAGGAATATAGAGCTTGAAGAGGTTTAAGCCCAACAAGAAAACATTGAACCGGTAGATGCACAAGAGGAAAATGGAGATTCACGAGGTGTTATGGAATCTCAATCTCGTCAGGTAACACAAGGACCTCGTAGATCTAGTAGGACCCGCCTTGAACCTGAGAGGTTTGGATACCTTGTGACTCAGGAAGGTGATGATTTGATCATAGATGATGATCCAACTACCTACGTAGAGGCTATGGAGGGACCAAATTCTGAGAAATGGCTTGAAGCCATGAGATCCGAGATGGAATCCATGTACTCCAATAAAGTATGGACTTTGTTGGAACCACCCAAAGGGGTAAAATCCATAGGGTGCAAGTGGGTCTTTAAGAAAAAGACCGACATGGATGGCAATGTGCAAACTTATAAAGGTAGATTGGTTGTGAAGGGATTTCGACAAGTTCAAGGTGTTGACTATGATGAAACCTTTTCTCTAGTTGCCATGATTAAGTCCATCAGGATCATGCATGCTATTGTAGCTTATTATGACTATGAGATTTGGCATATGGATGTTAAAACTGCATTCCTTAACGGGAATATAAATGAGGATGTGTACATGACACATCCTAAAGGTTTTGTAGATTCAAAGAATGCCAATAAAGTCTGTAAGCTATAAAGGTTAATCTATGGATTGAAGCAAGCATCTCGGAGTTGGAATCTTCGATTTGATGAGGAAGTCAAAGTGTTTGGCTTTATTCAAAATGAAGATGAACCTTGTGTGTACAAGAAGATTAGTGGGAGCTCGACCACATTCCTCATATTGTATGTAGATGACATACTTTTGATGGGGAATGATGTCTTAGCCTTAGAGAAGGTAAAGACTTGGTTTGGGAATACTTTCTCAATGAAGGACTTAGGAGAAGCATCCTACATTCTAGGAATTAAGATCTATAGAGATAGATCTAGAAGGCTTCTCAGACTAAGTCAGAGCACGTACATTGACAAAGTGTTGAAGCAGTTCAGCATGGAGAACTCAAAGAGAGGCAACATCCCCATGCTACATGGAGTAACTGTCTCTAGAGCTCAATGTACCCAATCTTGTGAAGAGAGGGAGCGTATGAATGGGATCCCATATGCATCAGCCATCGGATCCATCATGTACGCTATGTTGTGCACACGCCCAGATGTCTCGTATGCTCTCAGCATGATGAGCAGGTACCAGTCAGATCCCGGGGATGCTCACTGGACAGCCGTAAGGAACATCCTCAAGTACTTGCGAAGGACTAAGGATCAGTTTCTTGTTTATGGCGGCGAGGAAGAGCTGGTTGTAAAGGGTTACACCGACGCAAGCTTCCAAACCGATAAAGATGATTACAGATCGCAGTCAGGATTTGTGTTTTTCTTTAATAATGGAGTTGTGAGCTGGAAGAGTTAAAAGCAAGAAACACTTGTCGATTCTACTACAGAGGCCGAGTATATTTCTTCTTCACATGCAGAAAAGGAGGCAGTGTGGATCAGGAAGTTCATTTCTGAACTTGGTGTAGTCCCCAGTAGTTGTGATGCAATTGAGCTTTATTGTGACAACAATGGAGCTATTGCACAAGCTAAGGAACCCAGATCACATCAGCGGTCCAAGCACATACTGTGGCACTTCCATCTCATACGAGAGATTGTACAGCGAGGAGATGTGAAGATTTGCAAAGTACCAACTGAAGACAACATAGCTGATCCACTGACTAAGGCCCTTTCTCAGAAGAAGCATGATGGTCATGCTAGGTCACAAGGACTGAGGTTCCTTGGTGACTGGGTCTAAGGGCAAGTGGGAGTCTGTTGGTATGTATGCCCATAGAGCAAGTCATATGATGATTGTAATGGGATACTTTGTAAATGATTTGAATAATAATAAAGGCAATTTCCGATCTATATGTTTAAACGGTTTCTGAGATGACGGTGTAACATGATAGATGTCTAAAGAACTGTTTTACTCAATGATGTATGCTTTTGGGTTGAGGACCTAAATGATGAGATGATACGGATGTTAAGAGTATACATTCGTATTTAGTCCCTAGTCGGTTGTTATTGTGGAAATAACCATAGACATCAATAACACTAAAGACTAGATTGGGTGTTGGTTGATGACAGAATCTCATTAGTCATGATATAGTGATATCAAACCAAGCACATAGGTACTTGTTAGAGAACAAGGTACCAGACAGACCCACCGTGAGAGTGACACATGGAACAATGACTTGGAAATCACAGTCAGCTTTCACAGTGATGGTGGTGAGTGTGATTCTTAGACCTGAAATCACTACACTGAACACATGTCGTTGGGTACACTTTGACATCATCAAACGCAGTCCTGAAACATGGGTTGTTATAAAGGTGATGATTGGGTGGCTTTGACACATGGGGATTTTGAGGGGTGAGTGATAGATATGGGATTTGTCCCTCCTGAGGGAGTTTGATGTCCTTGGCCACTTGATGAGTAGGATTGAGAAAGGCATGCACATGCACATGTGAATCAATATGTGATATTGATGTCATACACATCTCACCCAGTCTGCTCTGAGATCAAGGAAATGAATGAACGTTGACAGGATGACTGTTCCATGCCTCGAGTTCATTCAGGATATCAGTGACAAAGGAATTATACATTCACTGTAACACCATTCACGGATTGTAGGATTGAAAGTTGTTCTCCAACTTTCTATTTCACTTGGGTAGCACTGATGTGTGACTAGGCACCGCTCTTTGCTTGTGAAGTCATAAGTGTTATGGACTTTCACTGCCAATGTGAAATGGACCTGCAGGGTCACACACATAGGATTTAACCTGTAATAGGACTTTGACCACAAAGATGTTTAGATTGATTACTAAAGGAGTTTAGTAGTTCAATTAAACACTCAATCAATTGATAGCTCAGTATCATAGTGTTCAAGGTGTTGGACTGATTGAGTAGAGTATCGGATTGATTGAAACTGCGATTGACTGATTCTGCACAATCTGCACTCCCAACCGATTGGCTCATGTGATGAATCGATCGGCTGAGCTTGGTGAACCGATCGGCTCAACTGGTGAGTCGATCGGCTCATGGACAGGGTGAAGTGATTTGTTCAAGTGTTGAAACGACCGGTTCAAGTCCAACCAAGCAACTTGGGAAAGTAAGATTGGTGAGAAATTTCCTTTCATTTCACTTGCCCAATTTGATTGGAACAAGGATTGGTATTTGATACCAATTTGAAACAAAAGAAGAAAAGTCAATCAGGAACTGATCAGGACCACGAACCAACCAGCTCAGAAGTGAACTGACCATTTCATGGGTCCCAACCGATCGGTTGAGGTGTCAACTGACCGGCTCAGATCCCCAACTGACTGTTTCAGTTGTGAAACGATCGGTTCAGGTTTCGCAGTTGGTTGTTTTTGTGGAAAATCTCAAACCCTGCTACTCCTGCTTTAGTCCCGCATTGCCCGGGATAGAGAACCATGTCCCATGACCCTCCTATATATAGGGGTATTGGAGGCTACTCAAAGTATAGCTCAGTGCAACCAGTTGCTCTGTGAAGTTGTCGTTCTCGCTGGTTTTTGTAACCAAGAGAGAGCCCGAGCAAGTGCTACCTGATAAGGGAGGCACAGTAAGGGAAAGACAACTACAGAAAGTGACCGGTGGCATGAGAGTGTGTTGGTGACTAGTACGCCGACAGGAGGGTGCGACTCCTTTCGATTCCTTGTGAGACAAGGAGATCGGAGTTCCAGGCAATTCGTGTGGACGACTGGAGAGGCGGGAGACCTCTGTCGCTCGGAGGACAACTGTCAATCCCGACAGTCCCAGTGAGACCAGGAGTCTTCGGTCCCAGTGTGACCAGGAGCTGTACAAACACCATCCAAGATCAGAGGTGAAGACCGTGCAAGGCGTGTTGTACTGTTACCGAGCAAGCCTCGGGACAAGGTATGCATCCACAAACCATCTTTCCTATTGTATAGACGTTGACGCGATTCCTTTTGTTCTGGGTTTTGGGGAGAAAATTTTTTGTTTCCGCTGCTTCTCTGCCTCCTCTAAAACCCAACATTGATCAGGTATTTACTCTCCTTATAAAGAAACCTATTGCAGTAAATACAACAGTAACTTCTTTCAAAAAGTTAGGTTCAGTAGAGTTGCTTCTTCATGAATTGGATGTCCATGAGCAGTATCAACCATATTACTTGATACGAGGAAAGGATAATGAATTTCCATTTTAAATATATCATGTTAGCTACTAAATTCCAATTATCTACTTGTTGTTTCATATGTGTCTCCAGAATATAGAAATGATACATGTCATTCTTTTATTTGTAGGCACATTCAAAATAACATTTTCTTGAATCTTGAAGTTTTACAGCTCTAACTTTGCTAATATTTCTTGTATGCAGTTGGGAACCACGGTCGTGGTAGGTAGGGTAGACCATGGTTGTGGTGGATGGGTACGGTCGTGGGTTTATTCCATCAAAGTTAATAGGGTTTTGGTCGATTTTGGGCTGAAATGGCCACGGCCGTGGTGGTATCAGGGTGGCACGGCTGTGGTGGCTAGCACGACCGTGGTGGGCTGGGTGAAGTTGGTCGTGGTGATGTTTCACGGCCGTTCTGGTCTGCTATAGCACTACCATTTTGTGGTGCACGACCGTGGTGGCTGTCACTGGCACGGCCGTTCTGTTTTGCACGGCCGTGCTGCTCTCTGCTTGACTTGGAGGTTGTTCTGTTGATTTGTAAGTGACCTAGCACGGTCACTTTGTAGTACCACGGTCGTGCTGGGTCCTGGATCAACACTTTGACTCTGTTCTTTGGATTTTCTTGGACATCTTTGCTTCAAATGATCTTTGGCCACTAGGGGTAGGTTGAGGGAGCCTCAGACTTCACTTTGGGTCTCTCCAAGGGTAGAGGAACCCTAGGATCATAGTTCTCTTTATTCATTATGGTATATTTACACACAATGTTGATTAGATGAACTTAAATTCCATCATAGTTCTCTCTAGGGTATGACTTTGTATAGTTTATAGCTGAATTAATACATAATACCAAACTATTTGATTGTTGAATTGAAGCTTATTTTGTATCTTTCAGTGTGCTTTTCTCAAAGGACAATATAATGCCTGGTATGCTTTGAAGTTGTTGTTGATTCTTTGTGAATATAAAAGGCTTATAGAGAAACTTCTACAACAAAGGGAGGCGGCCAGAAAATGATAATACAAGTGGTGGAATAAATATAAAAGAAAAATCAAGATACAAGAAGATGTGCATGATCATGTGGCATATAGAGTCTGCAGTGGATAGATGTAGTCAAAAGAACATATTGTATACATGTGTCTTTTTCCCATGCATATTGTAAAACAGGGGCCAGGTTAATGTCCTCCCCATGTGTACTCATTGTTCAAATATAAATAAAAGTATCATTGTTGACATTGTAAGCATAACTCAATCTTGATTAACATTCATCTATTTTCTTATTAAAAACCCCTCTATATTGGCAAGTGACTGACTGGATACATAATGTCTCTCACTACATATGTATGTATAGTACATGGTGTCTTTCACTACACACTAGCTATAATTACATGTGTACCAAGTGCAAATTTTTGTTATACATGAACTACAAATACAATTGTAACCATTCCATCTCTCCCTACATATTATAGGTACAAATTGAATTGTAGTCATACATTTGGCTACAATGGAAACTACATTTATATGTGTAAGGACATTTTTACCTACAATTTGGGTTACATATGAATTTGTATCCAGAGGCATAACTAACTACAAGTTTGAAAAATGTAGCCTAAAAAATTAGCTACACACGTATTAGCTATAAATTATAAATGTAAGGATAATTGTAGCCAAAGCTTTTGGCTACAAATTTTGGGGTTTTCGCTACAATTTTTTTTTTAGTTAAAGACCATATTTTTCGTAGTGGTGGTATGGTGATATGGGTAGAATGATGATGGATCAAATGGAGGGTTACCCTTAATAAGGTAGTCTTACCTATTCACTCAAATTAATAGAAAGGATGACAACCATATTGTGTTGATATGTAACCCTAATGAGGTATAGCTTGTTATACCTAGCTTCAATATAACTAACTGATGGTTATTGGGTATGAATAGTCCTTGAATAACTAATACAATCATGGATTACTCTCTTATTGTTATTGAAACCTTAGTATGCTATAACCTGATGGTTACACCTTGATTTATGTGTGGGTTCATACTTTAGAATAGTATGGAATGTGATGGTGATGCTTCACCTTATGCATCCATGATCCAATGGGGATGTCGTGAGTTAGGGTTTGGGAATAAATGCTAATTAGTAACATTAATATCATTTATCTTGTTGAACCTAACTATAATGCAAATAAATAAAGATGAGTATTCATGTTTAACATTCTTATATGATGGAATGATGGTGAAATAACCTCCTTAATATGATCATAACCTTAATATGCTAATTGGTGGTTATCATAGCCACATGGTTGATACTTTTTTATGATAAACATGTGCATTATGAATATGATGAGGGTTAATCATATCTAGATTCCTTGCATGTTGATGTAATAAAGGAATGTTCTTAATGTTGATATAACTCTACTATGATTGTTTATGAATATCTCCTAGCTCATTAATGCAATATTGTGCTGATCGGGTGTATTATAAGTAAGTGATGTTGTTGACCCTTGTTATAAGGCATGGAAAGATAATGATGATCCTCCAGGGAATAGTATGATGGTCTTAATGACCTTTGGGCATGGTTGAGCCCTGAATGAGGTGTAATCCTCTTGTGTTGATAAGGGTTGATACCCTGTGATATTGTGAAAAGGATTTATATCATGTGGTACTATGATGGTCTTAATGACCTTTGGGCATGGTTGAGCCATGAATGAGGTGTAATATTCTTATGTTGATAAGGGTTGATACCTTGTGATATTGTGAAAAGAATTTATTTCTTGTGATAGTATGATTACTAGTGTGGTCTCATGAATGACAAGTGAATATTACCATGTGACGATGAGATGAGAAATTTTGTTTCACACATTTTATACTTTTGAATTTGTGATATTTATATGCTTGTTAGAAGTTAATTAGGGTTTGTATGTCTACTTGTTTGATGCAGCCTTAGTTCACCCAATTGGCATAACTAATCAAGTGAAACTCTAATCATGTAGTGCTCTATTCTATAGATCCATTTGAATGTCAGAACTTGTCAGATGGTGAAATGAGTATTCCTAAGAGAAACTCAGAGCGCATATTGTTGAGTATGTGGGGGTGGAAAGTTGAGGATATATCCTTGTCATCCACAATGCAGGTTGTGGAGGATGGCTATGGTCATGCCTCATACATCCGATGTGATTGAGAACGGTTGTGGTCGTGTCTCGGTGATTATATATGTGACAAGATTGGAGGACAACTGCGGTTGTACCTCGGATGGTAGGGTATGTGTACCCACCTCCTTTCACTAGTGTCGTGACCTGTACCAAGGATGGACTAGGCTGTTAGCAGCTTGACCTTATGTGTCACTGTGGCAGACCCGTATTGATCGGGGGTGGAGAAGATTTTAGGAGTCTGACTCTTCCTAAATCTTGTATGGCACTGATTTCGACTTAGTAGTGGTCAGTTGGATTTTGAGTGGTATCCTCAATTTCCTCAGGGCATAATAAAAGTTGTAAGACAGTCGTGTAGCATATCTATTTAGGGTTTACACAACACTTCATATTGGATGATAACCATTGTTTGCTTTCTTTTCATTGAGATCATGTATAGTACAATAAGAGATAATAGATATTCTTATGTTGTAGTTATGCTCATGTTGTAAACATGCATATGTTGTCAAATATATTGACACTGATGGTTAAGATGATGATGCTAGCTATGTTTAATATTTCTAGCCATTCATATGTAATTATAAATGCTTAAACAACCAATCATGCCTATGTAGTTAATTGTGCTATGATGTTAGTTCTACTTATGATATAGATTTGTTCACTTTATTTGATATGCCAATATTGATAGTCATGTTATGATACTAGACATATTCATGATGTCAAGAATGCTTATGCTACTAGATTGCTTGTACTGTTAGAAAGTAATATGATGATAGTCAGATTAATGATAATGATTGTTATTAGATGCAATTTGATGATATTTGAGTAGATATCTATCCAAAGAAATAGATTTATTTGTTATCTATGTATGCATTGATGATCATACTTGTTGCTAAGATTAATTTCTTAATTTATTTAGAATACTTGAATTGTTCAATCTGTTCAATTGATTATTAAATACTATAATTTCTTAGTTATCTACTATTTAAAATGTTGTAATCAATAAGCGTTGTTGGATGTTATATCTCTTTCTGGGACATGGGTCTCACCCTTGTGGTTCACCACATTTTTTTAGGTAATCGGAAGTGACAAAAACAAACATGTGAAATCAAAGAGGAGCTACAATAATGAATCTTTGAGAAAGTTGATTAGATGTCTAGTGTGTCCTAGAGTCATCCCTGTACTCTCAGGTCTGGGTAGGAAAAGTTGTATATGTTGTTTCAAACAAATCAAACTTTTGTTAGCATATTAATGCTTGTTTGTGTGGAATATATGAATATTATTTTCTTGTGTATATATGTTGAGGCTAAGGTGATTAAATAATGTGTATGAAATTCTTGGCATAGTATGGATACAAGAAATATGTTGGACTCTTATGCAAATGTTTTTAGCGGGTGTTGATGTTGAAATTAATTTTAATTTGCCCATATTGTTGGGTATGTGATTAATTAGTGATCGGTTGTGTTTTATTCTTTATGTAATCTCATTTAGTGTAATGGGTTCTAATAGTTAAGAAGCCAACATAGCACTTGGCATGTCATGATTTTTGTATACAATCTTTCTCCGTGGTCACTTGACATGTCATGATTGTTGTATACAATCTTTCTTCTTGGTTGTGTATGAAGAATAAATATGTCAAGTTTTCCTTGCATGTATCGGGCCCCAAACAACCTGGAAATGATATTGATGTTTATCTTGAACCTCTGCTTGATGACCTAAATAAACTATGGGGAGAAGGTGTAATGACTTATGATGCTTTGCATGGAGAGATGTTTATTTCATGTGTTATGTTGTTTTTCACTGTTAATGACTTTCCTACTTATGGGAACTTGTCTGGCTACAACATCAACGGAACCATTGCATGTCCTAAATGTGAGGAAAATATAGATTCTACCAAACTAAATATGGTGGTAAGACTGTATATCTTGGTCATCAAAGGTTTCTTCCAAAGTTGCATCCTTATCGAAAGTTGTGCAAAACATTCAGTGGCTCAACTGAGGAATGGAGTGCCTGTAAACCTATGTTAAGGGAGGATGTTTATGCAAGAGTAAACAACATTTTAAATCATTTTGGTAAGATACCATGTACTACTGCCACAGGTGAAAAATCTTTATTCAAAAAGAGGTTGATATTTTGGGATCATCCTTATTGGGATTATTTGACAATTCAACATTGTACCGATGTCATGCATTTTGAGAAAAAAATCATGATAGCATTATTGGAACTATCTTGAAAATACCCGATTAGACTAAATATGGCATCAAATCTTGAATGGACCTACATGAAATGGGTATAAGAAACAATTAATAAAACAAGTTACCAAAGGTCTCCACACATATCTACCTCTTGCTTGTTACACCTTGTCTACAAAGGAGAAGAGAACATTTTGCGAGTACTTGTGTAATGTTAAGGTACTACAAGGATACTCATCCAACATTTGTAGATTGGTATCAATGAAGGATCTGAAGCTGATAGGTCTTAAATATCATGATTGTCACACTCTAATGAAACATATATTTCATTTGTCTATTCAATCTATCCTTCCTAAGCATGTAAGGTTTGCAATCACTAGGCTTTGCTTCTTCTTCAACACTATATGCAAAAAAGTAATTGATTTTGAGATTCTAGATAAGTTGTAATGAAAAGTGGTCGTTACCCTATGTCAACTTGAGAAACATTTCCCCCTTCGTTCTTTGATATCATGGTACATCTGGTTTTCCATTTGACTAGGGAAGTGAAAATGTTTGGTCCATTTTTCTTACATTGGAAGTATCATTTTGAGTGGTACATGAGTAATTCTAAAGATGATGTTCAGAACCATTATCATCCCTAAGGGAGTATCATTGACGGCTATATTGTTAGGGAGGTTATGGACTTTTGCAATGACTTTCTGAATTGCAACGAAACTCCTGCTAATGCTATGAACCCAAATTTTTATTACACCAAAGGTGTTTTGGGAGAATGACAGATAAATATTAGTTGTGAGTAGTGGGAACAAGTACACTTTTATGTTTTACACAACATTGATGATGTGGGTATTTTATCACCGAACAGGCCAATGAGCTAAAGGCAGGTTATCCCCAAACCGGTTTAAAGTGGCTTGCTAGAGAGCATTATCAGACATTCATGTGGTGGTTTAAAAATAATGTATTCATTCAACTATCTCAAACACCAAATAATGTTACAGAAATGATCAAATGGCTCACATATAAGACAAAGACCCATGTTACATCTTACGAAGGGTTTTTGACATAAATGGATTTTTATAACACAAAATGTAAAGAAGAAAAAGTGTCATAAAAATAGCAGGGTCATCCTTCAGGAGTCTTCATTGTATTTTCTAGTAACAAGGATAAGAGTCCACGTAAAGGAAAGATGTCTTATTATAGTATCATTCAAGACATATGGGAAATTGACTATGCAGAGTTCAGAGTTCCATTATTTATGTGTAAATGGTTGATAACAACAAAGGAGATGTAGTTGAGGAACTCAGTTTCACAATAGTGAATTTTTAGTGAACATGCGAGAAGGATGAACCCTTGATCATGGCATCATAGGAAAAACATGTATTCTATATTGATGATCCTATAAAACAAAATTGGTTTGTCATTCTTCATGGTAAAATACAATTCATTTCAGATCCTATTGATGATGAAGAGTAATATAACAAGTATGAAGACTTTAGAGATTGGCTGACAATCCTCACAAGAGATTATGTCTTTAGAGACAAGAAGGATTAAGACCCCAATCTTAAATGGAACTATATTGATAAAAATGATTGGACAAAGTTTGTTCAGCAGAGAAAAACATATGTGTTCAATGTATTGAAATAATTACATTTTATAATTTCTTATAGTTACTTAACAATATTTCTTTATTGAATTAATCAGACCCTTCATGATGCTCAAAAAGATAGGCATGATAAGAATATGCTCAACCACCGATTGGGATCATGTGGTTATTGGAAATGCCACCAAATGAGAGAGCAATAGCGAGAGCAAGACCAAAGGGAAGAGCAATGGCAAGAGAAAGAGCAAGGGCAAGAGAAAGGGAAACAACAAGTGCCTTCAACTTCTACTCCTTATACTGTCGAGTCTTCTAGTACTTCTGGGCGGTTGCCTCTCTATATTAAGTGGATAGATGTGAAGAAACACAATCTAGAGAAATCCCTATCCAAGAAATGAAGTAGGTGGCTTCAAAATGGTAAATTACTTAGTCTTACAATACTATCCATTTTTTTCACTAGATTGTTAAGTTTTACTGATTAGTCAATTAGATGGTTGCCCAAGCAAAGGAGGGAAATTTCACCCCTTAGGACACACACAATGAATTGATAGTTTCCCTAGGGACAGATGAGCATCATGGATGTGTTAGAGTCACTAGATATGGGTATGAAATCAAATCTTTTTTTGGTCCATCCCAAAAATGAAAAAAATCCAAGAAAGGGGAAGTGGACCAAAGTACGTGTAGAATTGATAGATGCAGCCTTTAAGAAATATATAGGTTCTTAGGCAGAGAAAGCTTCTCCACTAGGCACTGAACATGTTCATCACTCGCACACAAACTGCACTAGGAGTAGTCCTTCGGACACGCATGGCACGGTCGGGGTAAAATTCAATTCAAGTCAATATACATTATGATACAATAAGAAACAACCTAGGGTTCTGAAGCCTCCGCGCCCACATTTTATTCCATAGAGTTGTTCGATTCCATAGACCCTAACTACAAGATGTTGACAAGATGGTTAGACACTATAGACCAAACAGATACCATTCTGATCAACCTTGTGGAGGAGATCATGGGTATAGAACGGGACAATATTATAGTGTTGACAGGTGTTTCTGAACTATTTTTGTATGATTGACTGAACACATTAGTGATAGAACTGTGGATATGGTGAGTTTGAATACCCCGTCATTTATGAAAAATTGTTTAATTATTTCCTATATATTAATGGAGTATTGCATATATATTGTTTTATTGTTTCCTATATATTAACTGAGTATTGCATATATATTGTTTCAGTCATTTGTATTACGTGGCTCGTGACTTCAGAATAGCAAATGTGTGATTTCTATTTCCATCATTGATTAGTGATGTACTTAAAGATCTGAGTCATGTCAAAGATTATGTGACTACTGCGATTTACTCTTCTGGTGCTTCTAAGAGCGTGATCTTAGCTCCTTTCAATGTTAAGTTTTTGGCTTGGTTTTTATATGTCTAACCAATTAATACAGTTTGTTGTGGGAATTGTTTTTTATTTATATATGCATTCTATTCACTTAGAAACTAGCATTGACAGTTGTTAGTGATTGTTCTCAAGACTTAGATTGTGTATTTCTTTGATCCTTAGGTAAAAACCTGACACCAAATGAGGGACACTCAATGAAATTGGTGATTCGTATGGAAGTATAGTTTTTCGGTGGCCAACATATTTGTTAATGTTTGCATCATATGATAGTTTCATAATGCAACATATCTATTAATTATACTCATGGGAGTGTGAAAACATTCCATACCAATGGAGGGAAAGTAGATAAGAAAAATAAATTAGTAACTTGGAAGAGTTAGGTGTTACCTCTTAAAAGAGGGTAAATAACCCCAACCGGCATTCCATGTACACATAAGTCTACATTAGTTGTCAAGTAACAGAACCCACACTTCACTTATATCTAATGCCAAAAAGGTTGCCGATGAACTGTTTGATTAATTTGGATTTCATCCTTTACATCTTTCATAATTGAGAGAATTAGGTTGCATATTTACTACTCATTCGGTCTAGTCATTTAAATTCTTCTTAATGTTGTTTTTTTTATTCTTCCATTTAGACTTTTGCATCTTTATTGAACTAAACTTCAATCTTGAGTGTTTAAGGTGATCCTATGGATACTTGCAATAAACTTTTCCTATGGTTGAATTGTCTTGAAACAATTTTTCCATTTCATTGCCTATGGTTGAATTGTCTTGAAACAATTTTTCCATTTCATTTCATTGATTCATGAGCTTGACAATTTCTTTAGTCCATATTCTTTTTTCTTGAGGGAAATAAATAGTTCAAGCTTAGGGGGATTTAATGTGCACATTATGTATAGACTTTTTACTCACTTTTGCACACACTTTCAATCCATTTTGTACCTCATTTTGCCTCTAATCATACTTGATTTCCCACCTTTTTAGTTGTTTTACTCGTCTCATGTTTATAATCACATGTACATGATATTAACAAGAAAATAGGGCCTATCCAACCAAAATCCAACCTTATTTGGATCCCAGAGGAGTTTTCATACTTGACAGAGTTCTTCATGAAAATTTTGAAGAGAACACGGTGTGTGTTAATTACTACACATCATGCAAGTTTATAGATACTTGCATCCTCACCTGAAGAGTAGGGACACGGTGTGTTGTCTGTTCAAATGCTACATTTAAAAGTTCTGCCAAGTCATGTGCTATGTGTTTATTATAACATGGCATGTTCAACCCAATCGGCCTCGACTCAAGACTTCATCAGCTCTCATCTACATAGTGTGTCTCTCGGACAACATGTCGTATAGACTTCAAGAAAATTAGTGTGTGCATCAATTACACATGGAGACACACTGTGTTGTATCCAAACACGGCATATTCAAGTCTATTTCTACAAATTTCAAAAATAACCACCCCTCGTTTTAAATATTAGAACACTCATATGGAACAGTTATTTCTCTTCATTTTGGAACACTCTTCGACCAGAAAATAGCTCATATCAAGGAAGAGGTGATTTTGGGGAGGAAGAAGTGGTTTCTCAGGAGAGAATCTCCATTCTTCTTCATGGAGTGCAGTAGGAGCTTCACTACTCGCCCAGACCTATTTGGAGAGAACGTTTTCCAAGTTGAAGCACAAGCAAGAGTGGGATTTCATCTCCAAGCTAGATTTATACTTTTCCCTTCCTCATTCCTTGGGTTTTCTTTGTTCTTTACTTCTCTAATCATGTAAAACTCCAAAATCTATATCTTATTCTTATATTTCATCATTATGGAAGAGTAGTTTCCTTTTTCTTGGGCATGGGAGAGGAGATCCCATGCCATTACTCATGTGAACTTGTATTTCTTAACAATTATGGTTAATTTGCTTCTCTAAGAGATCATATGGTGTTATTTTCTTGTATGCTTGCTTGGTCATCTTGCCTACATGTTATATGCTTCTTTATATGATCTGGGAGGATTTTTAGAGAAGTAGGGAGTACTTCTCTTGTCAATTAATCCTTGACCACGAGAGTGTCTTGGATTACATTTAGGATCTAAGGTTACACTTTGAATCTTAAGATAAGCATGGGAGTGATACATAGAGATAAGAACCATCTCATATCCCGGGAAGGTGTATGATGATGGCAACCTCCTTTGCAAGTTGATTAATTTGTTAATTTTGTGGTTGCATGTGAGTAATGGTATGGAAACGAAATTTTAAGACTAAGATCCTTTAAAAATCTGATTTAAATGTTTTTCACTATTTAATTCTCATAGTTACTTTTAAGTTGCTAATTAGTGCAATCACAAACCAAACCAAACTTTTGTGAACCAATCTAGATTGTAGAACTCTAACACCCTTGTGCCTAACAGTACCTTGCTCCCTTGGATGAACCCAAATTTACTACACACACCCATATACTTGTGGGGTAGTGCTTGAGTTATAAATATTAAAACTTGTGCATTTAAGCTAACAACACCATCCTCAGTATCTCGGTAGAATCACTCCATAAGTTGAACACGAGAAATGTGGTGGTGTGGGCAACTTCATAGGAGTTTCTTGTATATCTCATATGCATTTGCATGAGATTATATATATACCATTGAGATTGCATGATTTGTCCCATATCTAGTATGTGAGGGGCGGCGGGTAGAATTTCTCTAGAAACTTGCTCTGAAACCCTTATCAAATAGTGATGTTGTCTCACTCCATGGCACTGTACTATCTTATTGACCCATCACATAAGGGGTATTTGAATAGTTTGAGCTTGATGGTGTCTTCATGAATACATTGTTTCTTATCATTGTGCAGAGATCTAAAAATTTCATGAAGTCTTGAATCTTTTTTCCATAAAAGTCATTATTTTGCATCATAGTAACCCACAATGTGCGTACCTAAAATTGGGAGTTGCAATGTTAGGTGAAATTATAGGGTGATGGCAATTTTTACTTTTAAGGATAGAAAAATCTCTTAGTTATTTTTATCTTTTGACTTCAAGAGTAGATGCTTTAGCTACTTGTAGTTTTTCTTGCTTAGTGGCCCTGTCCTCTTGAGTGATCCTTTCATGCTCGACCTTTATGACTTGATTCCCCCACAAGTGATTTCCTACTCATCCATTCTACTTTTGTTTTCTCTATTCAACCTGTAAAAACACATTTAGGTTTCAATATTAAGGCCAAAAAAATTCTTGGCCAATACTAGTTGGACGACGCATTCACTAAATATAGTACTTGAAATTGAAGAATTCATGAAGTTCAGGTGGATGTCATGGAATATAATTTGAAATAGATATGAACTATGATCCACGTTTAAAGAGAAATTTTATATTAACCTCACTTATCGGATTCAATAAATTATATTTTGTCCTTGTAATGACATGAAATGTGATGTGATCGATCATTGCACAAGAAAATCACTTAGGAACTAATACCTAGGTTTTTTATTATTCCACATTCAATAGTAACCACCCATAAGAGAATGAATCTTATTACATTATGTCTTAGGTTCAAACCCTTGAGATAACTTTTTTATGATTTTATTGAATCTGGTTATGTTGAGATAAATATTTAAAATCAAGTATTTTTTCATTTGATATTTAAAATAGTTGTAGAACAATTGAGGAGAAGTTATTGGGTTTGAAATCAATTAACAAAGCATTGGGTGGAATGGGGTTTCAGCAATGCTACCTATGTATCTATCCCTCAAATTACATCTATCATTTTTATGAGAATATAGATCATGCACAAAGGAATAGATGTACTTCCAAATCATGAATGTTGTAGGGACATATTTCCCCTCGGGCTCAAGGTTTTTCTACCCACATATTGTCAATCTACCACCCTAGAGAATCTTTTTTTGTGATCTCATTTGGGTTTCCACAACATCGATTGGAGTTCCAACCTTATATTTGAATGATTCTATGTCTAACATAATAATAAACTTGCAAGAAATATGATCAATCTAACAACCAGACAAAAAAGGTAATAATTAATATAGATGTACATTCAAATAATGATATATGTTGTAAGTTACAAATATAGGTAGTGGGTATACTCCTATAACCCTGTGACAAGGTTTACTCACTTATGGTAGAGAAAAAAATACTAGGGTAGAGAGGGAGAGAATAATTATCCATGTCACTAGAGTGTAAGGAGTTAAAGTTGTGATCTTTGACAAACAAGTAGTAGTTTGGGAAGGTAGGTAGTTTGGAAATTTCCTAGGAGAATGTTGCCATCTCTTACTCTATTCCACATCCTTGGCATGGAAAAGTCATGATCAATCTAGTGATACATTTCTTAGGGAGAAACTTCTTTTATATGGAATTGTTGGGCAAACCAATTAATTCCTGATGAATATTTCATGATTAGTGAACCGACCAGTTGGAAAATCCAACTAACCAGTTCACTCATCATGAGCTCCTCACTTTTAAGGCATAGTTCAATCAGCTGATAGCAAAACTATCACTAGACTGGAATGTCCTATGAGGGATTATTATCATGCATTTCACCTTGTATCTTCTCCCAATGCTCAGATATGTTGGAGATGGATATGATTCATTATGGAGGAGGTTTGAACTATCTTCATGTGTTATCTCATACAAAAAATGATAATTTATCATAAATATAAAATAGAAACAAAGACAAGGAAATCCATGTTATTTATAATAAGAAAATAAACACATGCATGCATGAAATATACTCTAACATGCACATATAAATTAGGCTATAAATGCATTCAAAAGTGTACCTATATTTAGTTTGGTGGGGTAATAATGAATTTATCCCATTGGTATCCTATTAGGGAATTGGTGTTTTGGGGATTAGGAATTTGGGTGTCGGTATGTTATAGTTGTATACTTGCCTCTTCCCCTTAGGAGTAGGACCCTAGCTTATAGAAACCAATTTTCAAGTTTGGATCCATATTTGATTTTAGGTGTTTGAAACTTACTTTTAGGTCTCTAGACTTGTAACAGAATTGAGTCCAAATCAGCCTTTTGCATGCTATCTATGGGTGTGTGGCCATTTAGGCATCATACTACATTGGCAATGGATTTAGTAATCAATATAACAATACATAAGAGATTAGTGTTGTCTATCTACACATAATTGATACCCAAGTCACATAATATATTATATAATATTGAACCATTGACCACCTATGTTACCATGTTGTATAATCTATGTGGCATAAATATCTAGATTGAACTAGAGGCATGGATATGTCATCCTTGTCACATTCAATCCAAGTTCCTTTATCTCCAAATAGACTAGCAAGATACATATGTGCCCATTATCACATCATGGCTCACATGAGCATAGTCATGCATTTATCTAGTCTCACTTATCAAGAGGCCTAGGATATCTCTCACATTATATGGGAGGGTTAAATTCCTTCTGTATCACTCACAATGTGTATTATGACTCTCATCACCTCAAATCACAACGTTTATGTAAACCTTCTTCAAGATGTATTAGAAAGTGTCAAATCTTGAGGATTACGATGTCACCATAGTAGTGGCTTTGGGTCAAAGGACCACAACTCCAACATCGCATTTTGAACCTAATTATGAGTATCATATAATTCTCCATGAATCACTCTCAAGATGGTTTGTCTAGATTACATGATCACTAACAAGTACCTATGTGTATGACTAGGTATCCAATACCACGACCCATGAGACATGGTCATCATTCATCATACATACTAGTCTCATGTGCACTATTATTTTCCAATCTAAAATAAGACTTGACTAGGTGAGGCAGGACAAATGTGTCATTATCATATTTGTTTTGCTTTTATTTTTTTATTAGGGGCTTAAGTGCAATTATCTAGTGACATGCACTTAGTTGCTAATTTATTTGTTTTAGTTTAATTTTATATTTTATTAGACAATTTGTGCAATTGTCTCAGGTCTAGGGTATCAAGTCTTTTTATATAAATACCAGTCTTGGGAGCTTGTCCCAAACAATTGAATATGAATTGAAATCACAAAATGTCATTTTTACTTCTTGATCGTCTTCTTCATCTATGGGTTCCCCATCAATTGGTATCAGATCCTAACCCTAATTCCTAGGGTACAGTCCCCCCTCCATCATCCTTCTCGGTTCTCATCTTCTTCCTCAAGTAGGTTTCCCCACTCCTTGTTGCCCTCAAAACCTCTAACTTGTGTGTGAACCCCAAGTGCAACACTGCCACTGTAACGTCCCCAGATTTTCATCTTCTCAAAACCCCATGGAGATGAGAAGATGAAACCCGAAAATGTTAAGAAATTGTATCAAAGTGCATTGCAGAAGCAATACACGCATACATGAACGTACAACAATAGGCATACACCATAACATTTCTCATCATTCATCATGTATATTACAAAATGAATTACATTTACATATTAAAAGAAGATTTACAAGTCTATGAACATGTATGGTAATCAGGATCTACACAATAGGTACAACCTATACAACTTGCTCACATCCTATTCTTTTATCCCATTCTAGCTCTGGACATAGAAAATACAAGAAACAAAATCATCAACAAAAGTTGGTATGTGGAATTAAAAGCTATACTATGTTGGCATATAAAATACTCAAAATTGAAGGAAGAGAAAGGAAACATTATTTAAAGGTAGAAATTAAGGTAATTCCAAGTTATTAGCCACATTTATAATGAATATGCATTACTATGGTGGACTTAGCACATAATCACATAAATGGTGGGCCCTTCCCCGTATACCTTGTACTCTAGGGATCTCCTCATATACGGTGTACACTAGGGAGGTGCTAGTCAACATTAAAGATTTCCCTCTCTAATAGGGAGTTTAATGAGCACCACTAGTAACTACATTTCATGTATCTTCATTTATGTTCTTTTATGTTCAAGGCGGAAAATTGTCAATATACATACATCTACATCTAACAATGTATTTCAAATACAAGCAAGCAAGTACATATATTTAACATCCAACAAATCTAGTCATATAATTATATCCACGTACCTAAGTTCAGATATTCCTCACATATCCATGATCATCTAGATAAACTGGTCAGCACCTGATTTAAAGAAATTAATCACCATTAATATAGGTACACCATATTCTTGGTATTTTAGGTCCAAATTAGGGTTTAGGCCAAACCTTTGTTCAAACTGATCTAAACTTGTGTTTGATATTTTTCTACTAACTAGGGTGTCATTTTAGAGGTCTGGTCCAATTTTTGTAATTTTTTGATGACTGGTCTATTTTCTAGAATTAAAATGAGGTTACAAACATGGAATTGGGTTTTAATTAGAAATGACCTTTTATTTTGGCATAATAGTAAAATCTGAGTGCATATTTGGTTTCCACATCATACTAGGGTTCAATAATATTTTTCTCAGATTTAATTTCCATGATATCCTAATTATACCAATAATATGATATCAAAAAGAAGTATTATCATCTACATTAAATGTCATCATTATTTGTTCATCAAAAGTCTAATCTAAGGGTCCAGTAATGTATAGGACATTTTTCCAAGTCTGGGGGCATTTTTGGGGAATTATTTGGCCAAGGGAGATATTTATAAAGAATTTTCTAGACTGATATCATTTTCTGGAATCATAGAAAAGTATTTACCTTTCTTGAAAAAGAAACGGGCCGCTGGATCCTCCTCTAGGTGCCCTAGATAGTCGCCACATGTCCCAGGGGCAAGAATGGTTCAGTGTGCTAATTTTCCATGAACTGGCGGCCTATGGATAGATTCCACCTCCTGAGCTGGCTCGTCTCCCTCCTCTCATCCTCGCGCTCCCGAAGCGCTTCTCTGCGTGCGATGACTGCACCGCCGCAAAGGACAGAAGAAGCAAGGAAACCATGGTCGATGAAATCTCCTCACCCAAAAAGCTACCAGCCTTAGAGTCACCATGAAGTCTGATGTGGCAAGGTTTCAATCTGGTTGCAGACTGCAACATGATCTAAGCATGTGTGGACCACTGGACCTCCGATCCACCTTCTGCTCCAGCTGCTGCGGCTGGTACATGACGGACATCAGACTGGCCTACAATTCTTCCTGGAAAGCAACTCTCTATGCGCCATTGCTCCTGCTCATAGATTCATGGAGGCCGGTGACTACCCCACTGGATGGATGCCTTCAGCTCTAATTCCAGCAATCAAGTGCAGGTGATTGCAGATCCATGATGACACACAGATCTCCGGTGAGTAGACTTTACAGCGGGAGGGGAGATGTGAGAGAGACTTCCGCTGAGGTTCAATTCATCAATACGGAGGTTGGTTTGTGGAGAATACTGCCCCCCGCTTATCTGTAAAACTGGGATGGGTACTGTGAACGGCCACGAAGGGTTAGACATTGTTGGGCTCTCCGCTATTCTGTTGGTTAGGTTTACAATAGCTGAGAAGGACCTTCCTCCTTCAATTTCAGATCAATTGGCTCGGTCAAAGGGCTCTGGATCCTAAGGATTCAGAATACCGATCCATCAATCTCTTACCTCTAACAACTCCACTTCTTTCAAAGGTGAGAGACAATCCTAGGACTACACCTGATGATCATCCTAGGGTCAAAAGTTTCATGTTCAGATCTGTAGCTAGGACGGGCCTTGCAACCTCAAGGAAATTTGGTGTGTGACATGTTATTGAGGAGTTAAGAAAAATTTACATCATATTCCCTAATTCACATTACTCATTTATATCCAAATCATCTTTTCAACTTTGAACGTCCATATTCCATAGTGTTCCGAATCATTCGATGTTATAAACCTAGATTCTATACTACTAAATGCTTTTGAAGCCTATCAAACATTGCATAATATCTTAATATAATTCCTCAATCAGTCTAGTTACATAACTCATACAATCAACATTAATCATCACATATTGAGTCGATAAGTCTAAGAACACCTGTTGTGATTCTAATAAACCTCAATGCTCATCAATTTTATCACTTCAGTTCGTTGAGACTATTAAATTGTCCCTTGGCTTCATAAATGTTCAAATCGACTAAATAGGTACACATTAAAATATAACTCAATTAGCATCATCATTATTCATATCTCTAATTACACTTTAAGTGAGATGAATTCAAATAATGAATAATTTACTTCAAATATAATATTGGTCATCTAAAGAATATTAGTGAACCTTAGGTATTATCTTGGTTATGGGAACCCTAAAATCATGGTTATCATATTCACCCCACCTTATATGAAATTTTGTCCTCAAAATTCGACTAATTCCATACTCGAGGTGATATCAAGTAGTCCAACCTCATACATGCCTCCCATTCTAGGTGTCAAGACAATCATAGTTTTGGATGTACACTAAGTTGTTGTCATATTAGGATTTTAGAGCATATAGGGTGTACCCACCCCACCTTATATAAATGGTAGCGTCATCTATTGTCTTAGTAATAATTAGATGGTCTTTTATTTTAGGATTTACATCCTATGTCTCCCTACGAAACATTATTTTATTCAAAATATATATATATAAGTTGAGAAGATATTATTCAAGGTTTCGCCTTTCATTGTACTCGCCTACGTAAGGTTATATCAAGATATCAAATCATTTATTAAGGGGGTTACACTTAACATCATTTTTTTTGGGTTATGATCAACATCTTACGAGGATCTCATTACTTCAGAAGGGCTTGATATTTATCTTTGTACATCAAAATTTCACCTCATTATGTGAGATGTATCATGAAACTAGAATATTAGATTTAGAAGGATTTGGGGTTAAACACTATATTTTGTGATCATGTATCAATGATCCAAAGATATTTCTCTTTATTTTTGTTCATGATTTCAAACTAATATCTTTCATGCATGATATAGAGGGAAAGAGAATATACTAAGCCAATCTATCATGATTTCAAACTTATATATTACTTGTATGATATAGGAAGAGAATATAGAATAGGTCAAGCATATACTAGTGACTCGTCATATATAAATCATCTATATAGATCAAGTGAGGTTTCTATCATCGTATATTGAGAAAGAGAAGAAGAAGGGAGACATGTATTTTGTGTATCTTTTGCACAAAGCATCATACTCTCATAACTAGAGTTCATATATTACCTCACTTGCAACTATTCATGAGATTCACAAAATATGTTACTCCAGCTAGGACCTAATTCAGCTAAAGGATTGACTTTATCATATGGGTCATCTACCCATACTTTTCTTTTACCCAATTCTCACATATAGATTTGAATCGTGCATAAGGACTCAACTCAACCACTCAAGAGTAATCTAGTGTAGGACATTTTTTTACACATATCTCATATATTGGAGGCTAGGTCCTATGACCTTCTCCCTGTGGGTCTTACTCTCTCTGGAATTCACCGCATATCTCATCCTACCACTAGACATCCTCCTTGTATAAGAGCTAGAGGCTCATGCATACTCATCTCTATCTTAACTTATCTTATCTTAAGTAGGCAAAGGGAATGTACTTTCATCATCACGACTCATATACAACTCCAATCTTAATAAGTAAACTTATACCATCGTAGATCAAAGTTAGATAAGATTCTATATGCTTATTTCCTTCGTCTTTCTTTTGTCTATCTATCTATCACATAACCTTATGAGGCTCTAGACATCTAATCTAGATCTCTTATCTCTTCTAGACTGATGTCACTCCCTTTCACTTAGATTGCATGAACACCCACTACTCTCATGTGTGAGGGACACATTTTTATATTTACATATATATAATAAAATATTATATAGTTTTTCTCTGAGAAAGAAGGCGTCAGAGAAAACTATCGAGGTGCGAGCCAATTGGGAAACAAAACCAAACCAGCAAACTCGAGTGTCCAACACACAGTAGATAGTCTGGTGCTATGTAACCTAGTGAAATGGTGAGAACATGGTGTAGACTAGTGTAGCTACCCAATACATATGAGCTCTATATGCAAAGGGTTTCAAACACTTGTCTAAACCTAGTTCTCGAACATATGAGTTCTAACTTAGAGGCTAGGTCAGACCTTATTCCTATATCACAACTTACTAAGTTTCTAGGATTTTAAGTGAAAGTTGAAGTTTAGTTTTATGTTTCATGGTGAGCAATTGTCAGGTGTAGCTATTGTTCATGCTCTGATACCAACTGTAACGTCCCCAGATTTTCACCTTCTCAAAACCCCAGGGAGATGAGAAGATGAAATCCGAAAACGTTAAGCAATTGTATCAAAGTGTGTTGTGGAAGCAATACACACATACATGAACGTACAACAATAGGCATACACCATAACATTTCTCATCATTCAACATGTATGTTACAAAATGAATTACATTTACATATTAAAAGAAGATTTACAAGTCTATGAACATGTATGGTAATCAGGATCTACACAATAGGTACAACCTATACAACTTGCTCACATCCTATTCTTTTATCCCATTCTATCTTTGGACCTAGAAAATACGAGAAACAAAATCGTCAACAAAAGTTGGTATGTGGAATTAAAAGCTATACTATGTTGGCATATAAAATACTCAAAATTGAAGGAAGAGAAAGGAAACGTTATTTAAAGGCGGAAAATAAGGTAATTCCAAGTTATTAGCCACATTTATAATGAATATGCATTACTATGGTGGACTTAGCACATAATCACATAAATGGTGGGCCCTTCCCTGTGTACCTTGTACTCTAGGGATCTCCCCATATACCGTGTACTCTAGGGAGGTGCTAGTCAACATTAAAGCTTTCCCTCTCTAATAGGGAGTTTAATGAGCACCACTAGTAACTACATTTCATGTATCTTCATTTATGTTCTTTTATGTTCAAGGCAGAAAATTGTCAATATACATACATATACATCCAACAATGTATTTCAAATACAAGCAAGCAAGTACATATATTTAACATCCAGCAAATCTAGTCATATAATTATATCCACGTACCTAAGTATAGATATTCCTCACATATCCATGATCATCTAGATAAACTGGTCAGCACCTGATTTAAAGAAATTAATCATCATTAATATAGGTACACCATATTCTTGGTATTTTAGGTCCAAATTAGGGTTTAGGCCAAACCTTGGTTCAAACTGATCTAAACTTGTGCTTGATATTTTTCTACTGACTAGGGTGTCGTTTTAGAGGTCTGTGCCAATTTTTATAATATTTTGATGACTGGTCTATTTTCTAGAATTAAAATGAGGTTACAAACATGGAATTGGGTTTGAATGAGAAATGATCATTCAAGGTGTAGAGAGTTGAATGCATTCTGATGAAAAAAATAAAATATCAGGTTATGAAATATTATAACCAACATAGGTATTCGGTTATAAAAATATTCACCTCATAAACTAATCTCATTTATAATGTAATTGCTTTCCTACCCTTCTTCACTTTGACCTGCTCTAAAATGCAGTAAGGATTGATGTTTAGGCTGGGCTAGGCTCATTCCCAGATCTCTCTTGTGACAGGACATAACCATAGCCAGTGGTTAATGTCTTCTACAATAGTGTAGAAAATGGCACAACTCGAGGCTAAGCTGAATCCTCTGCATTTAAGAAAGACTTCAGTAGTGATTTTCCTCTGAAGTGCCTTCCATGCAGTGATGATGAACCTACAAGGAGATTTGGAGGTCCATACCCATCTCGCCCATTCAAACTCAGCGTTTTGATTTCTACATAGCTCCCAGACACCTTTCAAGGAGATATAATGACGCCCTTTCAAGTGGCAGAGGTCCTCATTGCGGATCTTGATTTCCCTGCATACATTTTCCATTACTTCAATGCCTCAGGTATAAGGAATACGCCACTGTGAGTTGATGATGAGAGCACTCACAGATTGAGTACCACTTTATGCCGAATTAAGGGACTAACATGTGCCAATAATGTCTTTGAGTAGCTAGCTATTCACCCATGGAACGTTCCATATAGAAATATTAGCTCCAGTACCAATATGAAAGCATACAAGAGGTACTAGAGTGTTTCTAAATCACATAAGTGACATCCAAAACCAAGAATGTCTCATTCAGAGTCCAGGACTAGAAATTGATAATCTAATACTACTTATATATGATCCAGATTTGGAGTGACTAATTAATCTTGTTCTATATGAAAATTCTAGGCCAATTCACTAGTTTATCAATTACGATACTCACCTTGTCTAATCTAATACTACTTATTTTTATGTTTGAATCCAGACGATTAATGTGTTAAAGGGGGCATTGTTTTCCCACTAGATTCAAATTGATAAGCAAATGGCATTGTCCATACATTCAAACTTCATTTTAGACAAAGAGTGTAGTGCTACTTTCAATACATCATCTATTGCCACAGTGGTAGAAACCTTGTGTTAAGAATGTAGCCACTTTCCTGGACAATTGGAGCCACAAAACCAAACAAGTGAAATAGTGTTAGTATAAACCAAGGAACTACTTCATTGATTGTTTTCTTAAATGTTTTGATGTGATTTGGACATGACATACTTTTCCATTTCTCCATTCCACCCCAAAACTTGATTAGGATAATAAAATCCTTTGACCCATTTTCAATGGCTTCTTTAGTGTATTTTGAATCAATAGAAAGGGCTTTGCATGATCCAAGTCCATATGTCATGTTTTTGTTTTGTAACAAAATGTAGATTTCATATATACTTTTTTGTTTCCTGTGTGGGGTTCTGTTGGTTTTTCAAGTTCCTCTAATTATTGCATTCTATGAGCTTCTTGTGAAACACTTGAGTCTCTTCATCAAATTCATGAGTGTCCAACTCATGTGTTTGTTTATTATTTTACAACACCAATTAAAATGATGTTTCAGTGGATATCTCTCTCTGTTTCTTTTCTCATACTTCATCCATAGCTTTCTTGCTTGTGAGTTGTGAATCCATGATCTAGTTATTATCATGTTAGATAAACGCCACTAGGGGAAGATAACAACCATATGGAGGTGATCATTATGAGATACCATCTCGTTACTTAGTTTTTAGATGTCCACTTTTATAAGTGTTTTCATACAGGATGTTTCCCCTTGTGATTGTGGAGACTCCTGTCGTTGTGGAGTGGATTATTTCAACCAAGATGAAAAAGAAAATTTCTTCTGATTAGGGAACAAAGATAACTTGTCAAATATATCAGAATTAGCTGTAAAGTTGATTAACCAATGACATACACCATATAAATTCTCTAATTAGAAGAGCACAGTACGTGACTGCATTTCTACTTCATGGGAGTTGGACGTTAAAGCAGCAAATGGTTTTAGCTGCAAAGGAGCCTTTACATAGAATGGGATATGATCACCATATGTGCCACACTATTAGTATAAGTCATGATAGAAGTAGCAACAACAGTGAAAAGCTACCTTAGAAACTTAAAAATGATTGTTTCCCATGCACTTCTTCAATGTGATTGTTTCCCCATATCTGAAACTTGGGAGACGAAGACCGATGTTATCCTTTAGGACCTCTATGCCCCTCTTGTGACCCCATCACACCCTCTACATAGTATCTATCCAGATCTACTGCTAGAAAGGCACAAAACATTGTTTACATCATACAGGTCTGCTAGAGGTTATCATACAATCTAAAAACTCTCAGAGTATGCTTGGGGACGCTTACCAAACATTGTACCTATGAGTTCTTGATGTTGCTTTTGTAGAATAGCCAAGTTAGTAGAGACATGGCAGTTAGCCTCAAACTCTCTCAAGTGACCTAAAATTGGATCGTAATGGTCCTCAATCACTTACTAGGAGCAAGTTGCAGTGTACAATTGTTAACCTGTGACATGTTAGAATGTTGGGACATATATGAAATAGTAAATACCATGTCTTGTAATGGGTATCTTCATACATCAAATCATTACTAATGTATTAAGAAATATTCATTAGATTTCAAGACATAAGTTTCTTATGAAAGTTGCTCTTGCAATTCATGTATCATTGTCAAGACACAATTTGATTAGTTCTCAACATGTGCAGGTTTTGATATGCTTTGTAGTTTGGTGGACCATCTGAACTCTAACCTTCAATTTTTTAATGGTTCTTAACATGGGACAAAAAGGCTGAGAGGGTTCTTCCTTCATACTTGAGAAGTTCAACCCCTTTCAGGGTTGGGGTAACTACATTATATCATTATCACCTTCTCATGTAAGTGTTGTCTTTGTTAATTATATAGATACATGAGAAAGTAAATATGAAAGAATATTTGAAATTTTGTTTGAATTTACACCAGGCTATTGTTGGTCTCAAAGCATTGGGAATGGATACATCCAAGTGTATACTGCAAGATGTGCTTATTCTGTAACATTTTTACCTTATGCCCATAATAACCCAATGAGCATGCATTGTTCTGCCATTTTCCTTTAGTTATATAGATTTAAAATTAGTTGGTGTCCGGTCTACCTAGGGCTCTATTTGATTGTCTCATCCTATGAGCCTGCTACTTATGTTTTGTGAATGTTTGGTACTTCTAATTAAAATTTTCCTCTTCTATTAAATCCATAATATAGAAGTTTGATTCAGCTCATGTTGATTGGAAAGAAGCATGTGAGTTATGATTGCATATCACTACTAATTGGAAAGAAGCCACATAATTCATAATAATAGAAATCACTCAGTTGATACTCTATGGATATATATAAAACATGACTTAAAAGGTCTTCTATAGTTTTTTGTGATGATTGTTTATATTTTACTCCAATGTGAATGTTATATTCTTACCTTTACTTTGTAAATTGTGATAGTTCATTGCTTTGTATAGAGTCGAGGACCTTGCATTGAGTATTATATTCTCGAGTTTCCATTTTTATGAAAATCTGCATCTATATTTCTTTTTGTATTCATTACTATAGGTCCTGATTGTTGGTATGGATGCCCATAGAGCAAGTCATATGATGATAGTAATGGGATACTTTGTAAATGATTTGAATAATAATAAAGGCAATTTCCGATCTATATGTTTAAACTGTTTCTGAGATGATGGTGTAACATGATAGATGTCTAAAGAACTGTTTTACTCAATGACGTATGCTTTTGGGTTGAGGACCTAAACGATGAGATCATACGGATGTTAAGAGTATACATTCTTGTTTGGTCCCTAGTCGGTTGTTATTGTGGAAATAACCATAGACATCAATAACACTAAAGACTAGATTGTGTGTTGGTTGATGACAGAATCTCATTAGTCATGATATAGTGATATCAAACCAAGCACATAGGTACTTATTAGAGAACAAGGTACCAGACAGACCCACCGTGAGAGTGACACATGGAACCATGACTTGGTAGTCACAGTCAGCTTTCACAGTGATGGTGGTGAGTGTGATTCTTAGACCTGAAATCACTACACTCAACACATGTCGTTGGGTACACTTTGACATCATCAAACGCAATCCTGAAACATGGGTTGTTATAAAGGTGATGATTGGGTGGCTTTGACACATGGGGCTTTTGAGGGGTGAGTGATAGATATGGGATTTGTCCCTCCTGAGGGAGTTTGATGTCCTTGGCCACTTGATGAGTAGGATTGAGAAAGGCATGCACATGCACGTGTGAATCAATATGTGATATTGATGTCATACACATCTCACCCAGTCTGCTCTGAGATCAAGGAAATGAATGAACGTTGACATGATGATTGTTCCATGCCTCGAGTTCATTCAGGATATCAGTGACAAAGGAATTATACATTCACTGTAACACCATTCACAGATTGTAGGATTGAAAGTTGTTCTCCAAATTTCTATTTCACTTGGGTAGCACTGATGTGTGACTAGGCACTTCTCTTTGCTTGTGAAGTCATAAGTGTTATGGACTTTCACTACCAACATGAAATGGACCTACAGGGTCACACACATAGGATTTACCTGGAATAGGAGTTTGTCCACAAACATGTTTAGATTGATTACTAAAGGAGTTTAGTAGTTCAATTAAACACTCAATCAATTGATAGCTCAGTATCATAGTGTTCAAGGTGTTGGACTGATTGAGTAGAGTATTGGATTGATTGAAACTGCGATTGACTGATTCTGCACAATCTGCACTCCCAACCGATCGGCTCATGTGATGAACTGATCGGCTGAGCTTGGTGAACCGATCGGCTCAACTGGTGAGTCGATCGGCTCATGGACAGAGTGAAGCGATTTGTTCAAGTGTTGAAACGATCGGTTCAAGTCCAACTGAGCAAGTTGGGAAAGTAAGATTGGTGACAAATTTCCTTTCGTTTCACTTGCCCAATTTGATTGGAACAATGATTGGTATTTGATACCAATTTGAAACAAAAGAAGAAAAGTCGATCGGGAACTGATAAGGACCACGAACCGACCGGCTCAGAAGTGAACTGGCCGTTTCATGGGTCCCAACCAATCGGTTGAGGTGTCAACCGACCGGCTCAGATCCCCAACCGACCGTTTCAGTTGTGAAATGATCGGTTCGGGTTGCGTAGTTGGTTATTTTTGTGGAAACTCTTGAACCCTTCTACTCCTGCTTTAGTCCCGCATTGCCCGGGATAGAGAACCATGTCCCATGACCCTCCTATATATATAGGGGTGTTGGAGGCTTCTCAAAGTACAACTCAGTGCAACCAGTTGCTCTGTGAAGTTGTCATTCTCTGTGGTTTTGGTAACCGAGAGAGAGCCCGAGCAAGTGCTACCCGATAAGGGAGGCACAGCAAGGGAAAGACAACTGCAGAAAGCGACCAGTGGCAGGAGAGTGTGTTGGTGACTAGTACGCCGACAGGAGGGTGCGACTCGTTCCGATTCTTTGTGAGACAAGGAGATCGGAGTTCTAGGCAGTCCGTGTGGATGACTAGAGAGGTGGGAGACCTCTGTCACTCGTAGGACAACTGTCAATCCCGACAGTCCCGGTGAGACCATGAGTCTTCAGTCCCGGTGTGACCAGGAGCTGCACAGACACCGTCCAAGACCGGAGGTGAAGACCACGCAAGGTGCGAGGTACTGTCGCCAAGAAAGCCTCGGGACAAGGTATGCATCCACAAACCATCTTTCCTATTGTATAGACGTTGACGCGATTCCTTTTGTTCTGGGTTTTGGGGAGAAAATTTTTTGTTTCCGCTGCTTCTCTGCATCCTCTAAAACCCAACAGTGGTAACATAGCCATGTCAACTGCTCTATATTTTAGGATTATCGATATGATCGATTTTGGTTTGTTGCCTTTATTTATTGCATACGATGCGAATAAAATTGGCTTTATGCATGTCCAATCCACAAATCCCAAATATACATATATGATATGTAATATTAATGCACTCGATATGCGTCTCCCTTAAATGAGTTTTGTGGTGGATGTGTAGCATGGTTATGGCCTATAACCCTATATTTGTGTGTGGTTGTATGTGGTTGCTTGCATTTCAGTCTGTGCACCGATTCCCTTTTCTCCTATTCCTGATGTAACTCGAAATAATTCGAGACTTCTTTCCTACCTTTGCTCCCCCCGAATGTAACTCGGGGTTTCACAATTCAATTGTAAATAGGATAGATTTTATTTCTTGTTATGTCAAAGAACGGCGGATGACCTGAGACGATCGGTTCAAGGCGTGAACCGATTGGTTGGTGTTCCAGACGCCTGGTTCGAGGAGCGAGATGAGCGGGTGGCGACATGAGGAGATGCACAATGACCGGTGAACCGATCGACTGGAGGCGCCAGTCAATCGACTGGTGGCACCCGAACAACCAACTTGATGGTGAGCCGATCAGTCATGGAGATGAGCGGATCAAACCCAGAAAGGCAGGCACAAATTTGATCTTGTACAGGTTGCATGTGATGTAGATCTAGATGACAGTGATTCCTCTTGGCTCGAGGAATCACAATATGATGGCCATAATCATTGCTTTTATCATTTTGCATGTTTTCTGTGGGATATAGCATGTATATGATACGTACTATATATTGTGGTGATTGGATATGTATATGTATATAAAAACCAAATCCCTCATTAAATATTAAGTTTTAGATGCCTTCCAAATGCGACACACATGAAAAGCTTGATCGACCAAGTGTGGGCACGCCCTAGCGTGGTGCACCGTCTATCTCATGGAAGTGTGAAGGATGAATGTGTGGGTCTGCCCTAGCAGGGTGCATATTCATCGTGTTGGCTTTGGTTCGGACTTAACAAGGTGATCTAGATGGGATCTAGTACCTTGAGGCATGGAGATGATCATGGCAAGGAGTTGCATATGACATCTTTCAAGAGTTTCATATGATGCAATTGGTAAGAGTTGCCTACCTGGGAGATCTAAGTTGTGGGTGACTGCCCTAGCTGGTCCATGGCTCAAAGGATTTTAGGATCTTGACCCACTAGAAGATTGTGCGCTGCAATCTTCTGAATTGATGGTGAGGGTTGTCAATTTGAGTCAAAATAGTGGGAGCGGTAATTAATTAAAGGCCTAATTAACTATCGTCAAATTTTATTCAAATCAAATCAAAAGGAGTTTTGACAAATGCAACTTTCTCTTGTAGAATGGCAAAGGAATCATCTTTTAAAATGGGCAAATTAATTGAGAATAAATTCCATAACTGGTTGAGGACTGTGGGAAGTGTTCTGCACAATCTAGATATACCAGAAGCCTTTGAATCCACTCTATGTACGCTTAAAGCGTTGGTGAAGAAGAAAGAAAGTTCATTGATAGAGATCAATGGAATGATAGGTAAGGGAGAGAAGGGTTCTCTTGCCAAACCAATTTCTTCTACATGGAGAGGATGGAAGGAACGATGGAAGAAGAAGTCAGAGATAGAGATCTCTACTTCTGGTGTATATGTGATAGAGATTAACTTTACTACTTCTTCGTCATGGGTACTTGATACCAGATGCGGATCTCACATTTGTTCAAATGTGAAGGATCTTAAGAGAACTAGGTCTTTGGTGAAAGGTGAGGTTGAACTACGTGTTGCCAATGGGGCAAGAGTTGCCACCAGTGCCGTAGGAACCTATGAGTTAACTCTACCAAGTGGGCTAATAATAGAGTTGAAGAACTGCTATTATGTACCAGCCATAAATAGGAATATCATTTCCGTCTCTTGTTTGGACAAAGATGGATTTGAATTTCTTATTAAGAATGGAAAATGTTCCATTTCTAAAGATGGGATCTTTTATGGCAATGCCCCAATGTCTTATGGTCTATACTTGATAGATTTGGATACAAGTATATACAACATAAACACCAAAAGGCAAAAACTCAATGACTCAAACAAAACATATCTTTGGCATTGTCGTCTAGGGCACATAAATGAGAAGCGCATTTTTAGACTCCATAAAGATGGTTATTTAGACTCTTTTGATTATGAATCAATAGAGACATGTGAATCTTATTTGATGGGCAAGATGACCAAGACTCCCTTTTCAGTCAAAGGTGAGAGAGCTAGTGATCTATTAGGACTCATACATACTGATGTATGTGGGCCTTTTAGAACTAATGCCAGAGGTGGGTATCAGTACTTCATTACCTTTAATAATGACTTTAGTAGGTATGGCTATGTGTACCTGATGAAACATAAGTCAGAAACCCTTGAAAGGTTCAAGGATTTCATGAATGAAGTATAAAACCAACTTGGTAAAAGTATTAAGGCACTTCGATCCGATCGAGGTGGAGAATACTTAAGCCAGGAGTTTGAGGACCTTCTGCGAGCCTGTGGTATTGTATCACAATGGACTCTGCCTGGAACACCACAGCATAATGGTGTGTCTGAAAGAAGGAATCGCACATTGTTGGATATGGTGCGATCAATGATGAGTTTTGTTGATCTTCCAATTTCTTTCTGGGGTTATTCTCTTGAAACTACCGTTTTTACACTTAACCGAGTACCATCTAAATCGGTTCAAAAGACACCATATGAGATATGGTATGGGAAGCGTCCCAGTTTGTCTCATATGAAGATTTGGGGTTGTGAGGCTTACGTCAAGAAAATGTTTCCTGATAAGATTGGACCCAAATCCGATAAATGTTATCTTGTTGGATAACCCAAGGAAACGAGGGGATATTACTTATACCACCCTAATGACAACAAAGTGTTTGTTGCTAGGGATGTTGTATTCCTAGAGAAGGAATTTATTTCCAAAGGAAGCAGTGGGAGGAATATAGAGCTTGAAGAGGTTCAAGCCCAACAAGAAAACATTGAACCGGTAGATGCACAAGAGGAAAATGCAGATTCACAAGGTGTTGTGGAATCTCAATCTCCTCAGGTAACACAAGGACCTCATAGATCTAGTAGGACCCGCCTTGAACCTGAGAGGTTTGGATACCTTGTGACTCAGGAAGGTGGTGAGTTGATCATAGATGATGATCCAACTACCTACGTAGAGGCTATGGAGGGACCAGATTCTGAGAAATGCCTTGAAGCCATGAGATCCGAGATGGAATCCATGTACTCTAATAAAGTATGGACTTTTGTGGAACCACCCGAAGGGGTAAAACCCATAGGGTGCAAGTGGGTCTTTAAGAAAAAGACCGACATGGATGGCAATGTGAAAATTTATAAAGGTAGATTGGTTGTGAAGGGATTTCGACAAGTTCAAGGTGTTGACTATGACAAAACCTTTTCTCCAGTTGCCATGATTAAGTCCATCAGGATCATGCTTGCTATTACATCTTATTATGACTATGAGATTTGGCAGATGGATGTTAAAAGTGCATTCCTTAACGGGAATATAAATGAGGATGTGTACATGGCATAGCCTGAAGGTTTTGTAGATCCAAAGAATGCCAATAAAGTATGTAAGCTGCAAAGGTCAATATATGGATTGAAGAAAGCATCTCGGAGTTGGAATCTTCGATTTGATGAGGAAGTCAAAGTGTTTGGCTTTATTCAAAATGAAGATGAACCTTGTGTGTACAAGAAGGTTAGTGGGAACTCGACCACATTCCTCATATTGTATGTAGATGACATACTTTTGATGGGGAATGATGTCTTAGCCTTAGAGAAGGTAAGGACTTGGCTTGGGAATACTTTCTCAATGAAGGACTTAGGAGAAGCATCCTACATTCTAGGAATTAAGATCTATAGAGATAGATCTAGAAGGCTTCTCGGACTAAGTCAGAGCACGTACATTGACAAAGTGTTGAAGCGGTTCAGCATGGAGAACTCAAAGAGAGGCAACATCCCCATGCTACATGGAGTCACCGTCTCTAGAGCTCAATGTCCCCAATCTTGTGAAGAGAGGGAGCGTATGAATGGGATCCCATATGCATCAGCCATCAGATCCATCATGTACGCTATGTTGTGCACACGCCCAGATGTCTCGTATGCTCTCAGCATGATGAGTAGGTACCAGTCAGATCCTGGGGATGCTCACTGGACAGCCGTAAAGAACATCCTCAAGTACTTGCGGAGGACTAAGGATCAGTTTCTTGTTTACGGCGGTGAGGAACAGCTAGTTGTAAAGGGTTACACCGATGCAAGCTTCCAAACCGATAAAGATGATTACAGATCGCAGTCAGGATTTGTGTTTTGTCTTAATAATGGTGCTGTGAGCTAGAAGAGTTCAAAGCAAGAGACAGTTGCCGATTCTACTACAGAGGCCGAGTATATTGCTGCTTCACATGCAGCAAAGGAGGCAGTGTGGATCAGGAAGTTCATTTCTAAACTTGGTGTAGTCCCCAGTAGCTGTGATGCAATTGAGCTTTATTGTGACAACATTGGAGCTATTGCACAAGCTAAGGAACCCAGATCACATCAGCGGTCGAAGCACATACTGTGGCGCTTCCATCTCATACGAGAGATCGTACAGCGAGGAGATGTGAAGATTTGCAAAGTACCAACTGAAGACAACATAGTTGATCCACTGACTAAGGCCCTTTCTCAGAAGAAGCATGATGGTCATGCTAGGTCACAAGGACTGAGGTTCCTTGGTGACTGGCTCTAAGTGCATGTGGGAGTCTGTTGGTATGTATGCCCATAGAGAAAGTCATATGATGATTGTAATGGGATACTTTGTAAATGCTTTGAATAATAATAAAGGAAATTTCCGATCTATATGTTTAAACTATTTCTGAGATGATGGTGTAACATGATAGATATCTAAAGAACTGTTTTACTCAATGACATATGCTTTTGGGTTGAGGACCTAAACGATGAGATCATATGGATGTTAAGAGTATACATTCTTGTTTAGTCCCTAGTCGGTTGTTATTGTGGAAATAACCATAGACATCAATAACACTAAAGACTAGATTGTGTGTTGGTTGATGATAGAATCTCATTAGTCATGATATAGTGATATCAAACCAAGCACATAGGTACTTGTTAGAGAACAAGGTACCAGACAGACCCACCGTGAGAGTGACACATGGAACCATGAATTGGTAGTCACAGTCAGCTTTCACAGTGATGGTGGTGAGTGTGATTCTTAGACCTGAAATCACTACACTCAACACATGTCGTTGGGTACACTTTGACATCATCAAACGCAGTCCTGAAACATGGGTTGTTATAAAGGTGATGATTGGGTGGCTTTGACACATGGGGCTTTTGAGGGGTGAGTGATATATATGGGATTTGTCACTCCTGAGGGAGTTTGATGTCCTTGGCCACTTGATGAGTAGGATTGAGAAAGGCATGCGCATGCATGTGTGAATCAATATGTGATATTGATGTCATACACATCTCACCCAGTCTGCTCTGAGATCAAGGAAATGAATGAACGTTGACAGGATGACTATTCCATGCCTCGAGTTCATTCAGGATATCAGTGACAAAGGAATTATACATTCACTGTAACACCATTCATAGATTGTAGGATTGAAAGTTGTTCTCCAACTTTCTATTTCACTTGGGTAGCACTGATGTGTGACTAGGCACCGCTCTTTTCTTGTGAAGTCATAAGTGTTATGGACTTTCACTGCCAACGTGAAATGGACCTACAGGGTCACACACATAGGATTTAACTTGGAATAGGAGTTTGTCCGAAAACATGTTTAGATTGATTACTAAAGGAGTTTAGTAGTTCAATTAAACACTCAATCAATTGATAGCTCAGTATCATAGTGTTCAAGGTGTTGGACTGATTGAGTAGAGTATCGGATTGATTGAAACTGTGATTGACTGATTCTACACAATCTGCACTCCCAACCGATCGGCTCATGTGATGAACCGATCGGCTGAGCTTGGAGAACCGATCGGCTCAACTGGTGAGTCGATCGGCTCATGGACAGGGTGAAGCGATTTGTTCAAGTGTTGAAACGATCGGTTCAAGTCCAACCGAGCAAGTTGGGAAAGTAAGATTGGTGAGAAATTTCCTTTCATTTCACTTGCCCAATTTTATTGGAACAAGGATTGGTATTTGATACCAATTTGAAACAAAAGAAGAAAAGTCAATCAGGAACTGATCAGGACCACAAACAAACTGGCTCAGAAGTGAACCGACCGTTTCATGGGTCCCAATCGATCGGTTGAGGTGTCAACCGACCGTCTCAGATCCCCAACCGACCATTTAATTTGTGAAACGATCAGTTCAGGTTGCGTAGTTGGTTGTTTTTGTGGAAAATCTCGAACCCTTCTACTCTTGCTTTAGTCCCGCGTTGCCCGGGATAGAGAACCCTATCCCATGACCCTGATATATATAGGGGTATTGGAGGCTTCTCAAAGTATAGCTCAGTGCAACCAGTTGCTCTATGAAGTTGTCGTTCTCTCTGGTTTTGGTAACCGAGAGAGAGCCCGAGCAAGTGCTACCCGATAAGGGAGGCACAGTAAGGGAAATACAACTGTAGAAAGCGACCGGTGGCAGGAGAGTGTGTTGGCAACTAGTACGCTGACACGAGAGTGTGACTCCTTCCGATTCCTTGTGAGACAAGGAGATCGGAGTTCCAGGCAGTCCGTGTGGACGACTGGAGAGGCGGGAGACCTCTGTCGCTCGGAGGACAATTGTCAATCCCGACATTCCCGGTGAGACCAGGATTCTTCAGTCCCAGTGTGACCAGGAGTTGCACAGACACCATCCAAGATCGGAGGTGAAGACTGCACAAGGCGCGAGGTACTGTCACCGAGCAAGCCTCGGGTAAAGGTATGCATCCACAAACTATCTTTCCTATTGTATAGATGTTGACGTGATTCCTTTTGTTCTGGGTTTTGGGGAGAAAATTTTTTGTTTCCACTGATTCTCTGCCTCCTCTGAAATCAAACACTGATCTGGTATTTACTCTCCTTATAAAAAACCTATTCCAGTAAATACAACAGTAACTTCTTTCAACAAGTTAGGTTCAGTAGAGTTGCTTCTTCATGAATTGGATGTCCATGAGCAGTATCAACCATATTACTTGATACGAGGAAAGGATAATGAATTTCCTTTTTAAATATATCACGTTAGCTACTAAATTCCAATTATCTACTTGTTGTTTCAGATGTGTCCCCAGAATATAGAAATGATACATGTCATTCTTTTATTTGTAGGCACATTCAAAATAACATTTTCTTGAATCTTAAAGTTGTACAGCTCTAACTTTGCTAATATTTCTTGTATGCAGCTGGGAACCACGGTCGTGGTAGGTAGGGTAGACCATGGCTGTGGTGGATGGGTACGGTCGTGGGTTTATTCCATCAAAGTTAATAGGGTTTTGGTCGATTTTGGGCTGAAATGGCCACGACCGTGGTGGTATCAGGGTGCCACGGCCGTGGCGGCTAGCACAGCCGTGGTGGGCTGGGTGAAGTTGGTCGTGGTGATGTTGCACGAACGTTCTGGTCTGCTATAGCACGGCCATTTTGTGGTGCACGACCGTGGTGGCTGTCACTGGCACGGCCGTTCTATTTTGCACGGCTGTGCTGCTCTCTACTTGACTTGGAGGTTGTTCTGTTGATTTGTAAGTGACCTAGCACGGCCACTTTGTAGTACCACGGTCGTGTTGGGTCTTGGATCAACACTTTGACTCTATTCTTTGGATTTTCTTGGACATCTTTGCTTCAAATGATCTTTGGCCACTAGGGGTAGGTTGAGGGAGCCTCAGACTTCACTTTGGGTCTCTCCAAGGGTAGAGGAACCCTAGGATCATAGTTCTCTTTATTTATTATAGTATATTTACACACAATGTTGAGTAGATGAACTTAAATTCCATCATAGTTCTCTCTAGGGTATGACTTTGTATAGTTTATAGCTGAATTAATACATAATACCAAACTATTTGATTGTTGAATTGAAGCTTATTTTGTATCTTTCAGTGTGCTTTTCTCAAAGGACAATATAATGCCTTGTATGCTTTGAAGTTGTTATTGATTCTTTGTGAATATCAAAGGCTTATAGAGAAACTTCTACAACAAAGGGAGGCGGCCAGAAAATGATAATACAAGTGGTGGAATAAATATAAAAGAAAAATCAAGATACAATAAGATGTGCATGATCATGTGGCATATAGAGTCTGCAGTGGATAGATGTAGTCAAAAGAACATATTGTATACATGTGTCTTTTTCCCATGCATATTGTAAAACAGGGGCCAGGTTAATGTCCTCCCCATGTGTACTCATTGTTCAAATATAAATAAAAGTATCATTGTTGACATTGTAAGCATAACTCGATCTTGATTAACATTCATCTATTTTCTTATTAAAAACCCCTCTATATTGGCAAGCGACTGACTAGATACATAATGTCTCTCACTACATATGTATGTATAGTGCATGGTGTCTTTCACTACACACTATCTATAATTACATGTGTACCAAGTGCAAATTTTTGCTATACATGAACTACAAATACAATTGTAATCATTCCATCTCTCCCTACATATTATAGGTACAAATTGAATTGTAGTCATACATTTGGCTACAATGGAAACTACATTTATATGTGTAAGGACATTTTTACCTACAATTAAGGATACATATGAATTTGTATCCAGAGGCATAACTAACTACAAGTTTGAAAAATGTAGCCTAAACAATTAGCTACACGGGTATTAGCTATATATTATAAATGTAAGGATAATTGTAGCCAAAGGTTTTGGCTACAAATTTTGGGGTTTTCGCTACAATTTTTTTTTTAGTTAAAGACCATATTTTTCGTAGTGGTGGTATGGTGATATGGGTAGAATGATGATGGATCAAATGGAGGGCTACCCTTAATAAGGTAGTGTTACCTATTCACTCAAATTAATAGAAAGGATGACAACCATATTGTGTTGATATGTAACCCTAATGAGGTATAGCTTGTTATACCTAGCTTCAATATAACTAACTGATGGTTATTGGGTATGAATAGTCCTTGAATAACTAATACAATCATGGATTACTCTCTTATTGTTATTGAAACCTTAGTATTCTATAACTTGATGGTTACACCTTGATTTATGTGTGGGTTCATACTTTAGAATAGTATGGAATGTGATGGTGATGCTTCACCTTATGCATCCATGATCCAATGGGGATGTCATGAGTTAGGGTTTATGTATAAGTGTTAATTAGTAACATTAATATAATTTATCTTATTGAACCTAACTATAATGCAAATAGATAAAGATGAGTATTCATGTTTAACATTCTTATATGATGGAATGATAGTGAAATAACCTCCTTAATATGATCATAACCTTAATATGCTAATTGGTGGTTATTATAGCCACATGGTTGATACTTTTTTATGATAAACATGTGCATTATGAATATGATGAGGGTTAATCATATCTAGATTCCATGCATGTTGATGTAATAAAGGAATGTTCTTAATGTTAATAAAAATCTGCTATGATTGTTTATGAATATCTCCTAGCTCATTAATGCAATATTGTGCTGATCAGGTGTATTATAAGTAAGTGATGTGGTTGAGCCTTGTTATCAGGCATGGAAAGATAATGATGATCCTCCAGGGAATAGTATGATGGTCTTAATGACCTTTGGGTGGAGAAGATTTTAGGAGTCTGACTCTTCCTAAATCTTGTATGGCACTGATTTCGACTTAGTAGTGGTCAGTTGGATTTTGAGTGGTATCCTCAATTTCCTCAGGGCATAATAAAAGATGTATGACAGTCGTGTAGCATATCTGTTTAGGGTTTACAAAATGCTTCATATTGGATGATAACCATTGTTTGCTTTCTTTTCATTGAGATCATGTATAGTACAATAAGAGATAATAGATATTTTTATGTTGTAGTTATGCTCATGTTGTAAACATGCTTATGTTGTCAAATATATTGACACTGATGGTTAAGATGATGATGCTAGCTATGTTTAATATTTCTAGCCATGCATATGTAATTATAAATGCTTAAACAACCAATCATGCCTATGTAGTTAATTGTGCTATGATGTTAGTTCTACTTATGATATAGATTTGTTCACTTTATTTGATATGCCAATATTGATAGCCATGTTATGATACTAGACATATTCATGATGTCAAGAATGCTTATGCTACTAGATTGCTTGTACTGTTAGAAAGGATATGATGATAGTCAGATTAATGATAATGATTGTTATTAGATGCAATTTGATGATATTTGAGTAGATATCTATCCAAAGAAATAGATTTATTTGTTATCTATGTATGCATTGATGATCATACTTGTTGCTAAGATTAATTTCTTAATTTATTTAGCATACTTGAATTGTTCAATCTATTCAACTGGTTATTAAATACTACAATTGCTTAGTTATCTACTATTTAAAATGTTGTAATCAATAAGCGTTGTTGGATGTTATATCTCTTTCTGGGACATGGGTCTCACCCTTGTGGTTCACCACATTTTTTAGGTAATCAGAAGTGACAAAAACAAACATGTGAAATCAAAGAGGATCTACAATAATGAATCTTTGAGAAAGTTGATTAGATGTCTAGTGTGTCCTAGAGTCATCCCTGTACTCTCAGGTCTGGGCAGGAAAAGTTGTATATGGTGTTTCGAACGAATCATACTTTTGTTAGCATATTAATGCTTGTTTGTGTGGCATATATGAATATTATTTGCTTGTGTATATATGTTGAGGCTAAGGTGATTAAATAATTTGTATGAAATTCTTTGCATAGTATGGATACAAGAAATATGTTGGACTCTTATGCAAATGTTTTTAGCGGGTGTTGATGTTGAAATTAATTTTAATTTGCCCATATTTTTGGGTATGTGATTAATTAGTGATCGGTTGTGTTTTATGCTTTATGTAATCTCATTTAGTGTAATGGGTTCTAATAATTAAGAAGCCAACATAGCACTTGGCATGTCATGATTTTTGTATACAATCTTTCTCCGTGGTCACTTGGCATGTCATGATTGTTGTATACAATCTTTCTTCTTGGTTGTGTATGAAGAATAAATGTGTCAAGTTTTCCTTGCATGTATCGGGCCCCAAACAACCTGGAAATGATATTGATGTTTATCTTGAACCTCTTCTTGATGACCTAAATAAACTATGGGTAGAAGGTGTAATGACTTATGATGATTTTCATGGAGAGATGTTTATTTCACGTGCTATGTTGTTTTGCACTATTAATGACTTTCCTACTTATGGGAACTTGTCTGTCTACAACATCAACGAAACCAATGCATGTCCTAAATGTGAGGAAAATATAGATTCTACTAAACTAAATATGGTGGTAAGATTGTATATCTTGGTCATCAAAGGTTTCTTCCAAAGTTGCATCCTTATCGAAAGTTGTGCAAAACATTCAGTGGCTCAACTGAGGAATGGAGTGCCTGTAAATCTATGTTAGGGGAGGATGTTTATGCAAGAGTAAACAACATTCTAAATCATTTTGGTAAGATACCATGTACTACTGCCACAGGTGAAAAATCTTTATTCAAAAAGAGGTTGATATTTTGGGATCTTCCTTATTGGGATTATTTGACAATTCAACATTGTACCGATGTCATGCATTTTGAGAAAAAAATCATGATAGCATTATTGGAACTATCTTGAAAATACCCGATTAGACTAAATATGGCATCAAATCTTGAATGGACCTACGTGAAATGGGTATAAGAAACAATTAATAAAACAAGTTACCAAAGGTCTCCACACATATCTACCTCTTGCTTGTTACACCTTGTCTACAAAGGAGAACAGAACATTTTGCGAGTACTTGTGTAATGTTAAGGTACTACAAGGATACTCATCCAACATTTGTAGATTGGTATCAATGAAGGATCTAAAGCTGATAGGTCTTAAATATCATGATTGTCACACTCTAATGCAACATATATTTCATTTGTCTATTCAATCTATCCTTCCTAAGCATGTAAGGTTTGCAATCACTAGGCTTTGCTTCTTCTTCAACACTATATGCAAAAAAGTAATTGATTTTGAGATTCTAGATAAGTTGTAATGAAAAGTGGTCGTTACCCTATGTCAACTTGAGAAACATTTCCCCCTTCATTCTTTGATATCATGGTACATCTAGTTGTCCATTTGACTAGGGATGTGAAAATGTTTGGTCCAGTTTTCTTACATTGGATGTATCATTTTGAGTGGTACATGAGTAATTCTAAAGATGATGTTCAGAACCATTATCATCCCTAAGGGAGTATCATTGACGGCTATATTGTTAGGGAGGTTATGGACTTTTGCAATGACTTTCTGAATTGCAACGAAACTCCTACTAATACTATGAACCCTAATGTTTATTACAGCAAAGGTGTTTTGGGAGAATGACAGATAAATATTAGTTGTGAGTAGTGGGAACAAGTACACTTTTATGTTTTACACAACATTGATGATGTGGGTATTTTATCACCGAATAGGCCAATGGGCTAAAGACAAGTTATCCCCAAACCAGTTTAAAGTGGCTTGCTAGAGAGCATTATCAGACATTCATGAGGTGGTTTAAAAATATTGTATTCATTTAAATATCTCAAATACCAAATAATGTTACAAAAATGATCAAATGGCTCACATATAAGACAAAGACCCATATTACATCTTACGAAGGGTTTTTGACATAAATGGATTTTTATAACACAAAATGTAAAGAAGAAAGTGTCATAAAAAATAGCAGGGTCATCCTTCAGGAGTCTTCATTGTAATTTCTAGTAATAAGGATAAGAGTCCACGTAAAGGAAAGATGTCTTATTATAGTATCATTGAAGACATATGGGAAATTGACTATGCAGAGTTCAGAGTTCCATTATTTATGTGTAAATGGTTGATAACAACAAAGGAGATGTAGTTGAGGAACTCAGTTTCACAATAGTGAATTTTTAGTGGACATGCGAGAAGGATGAACCCTTGATCATGGCATCATTGGAAAAACATGTATTCTATATCGATGATCCTATAAAACAAAATTGGTTTGTCATTCTTCATGGTAAAATACAATTCATTTCAGATCCTATTGATGATGAAGAGTAATATAACAAGTATGAAGACTTTAGAGATTGGCTGACAATCCTCACAAGACATTATGTCTTTAGAGACAAGAAGGATTAGGACCCCAATTGTAAATGGAACTATATTGATAAAAATCATTGGACAAAGTTTGTTCAGCAGAGAATAACATATGTGGTCAATGTATTGAAATAATTACATTTTATAATTTCTTATAGTTACTTAACAATATTTCTTTATTGAATTAATCAGACCCTTCATGATGCTCAAAAAGATAGGCATGATAAGAATATGCTCAACTACCGATTGGGATCAGGTGGTTATTAGAAATGCCACCTAATGAGAGAGCAATAGCGAGAGCAAGACCAAAGGGAAGAGAAATGGAAAGAGAAAGAGCAAGGGCAAGAGAAAGGGAAACAACAAGTGCCTTCAACTTCTACTCCTTCTACTGTCGAGTCTTCTAGTACTTCTGGGCAGTTGCCTCTCTATATTAAGTGGATAGATGTGAAGAAAAACAATCTAGAGAAAATCCTATCCAAGAAATGAAGTAGGTGGCTTCAAAATGGTAAATTTCTTAGTCTCACAGTACTATCCATTTTTTTCACTAGATTGTTAAGTTTTACTGATTAGTCAATTAGATGGTTGCCCAAGCAAAGGAGGGAAAGTTCACCCTTTAGGACACACGCAATGAATTGATAGTTTCCCTAGGGACAGATGAGCATCATGGATGTGTTAGAGTCACTAGATATGGGTATGAAATCAAATCTTTTTTTGGTCCATCCCAAAAATGAAAAAAATCCAACAAAGGGGAAGTGGACCAAAGTATGTGTAGAATTGATAGATGCAGCCTTTAAGAAATATATAGGTTCTTAGGCGGAGAAAGCTTCTCCACTAGGCACTGAACATGTTCATCACTCGCACACAAACTGCATTAGGAGTAGTCCTTCGGACACGCATGGCACGGCCGGGGTAAAATTCAATTCAAGTCAATATACATTATGATACAATAAGAAACAACCTAGGGTTCTAGAGCCTCCGTGCCCACATTTTATTCCATAGAGTTTTTCGATTCCATAGACTCTAACTACAAGATGTTGACAAGATGGTTAGACACTATAGACCAAACAGATACCATTGTGATCAACCTTGTGGAGGAGATCATGGGTATAGAACGGGACAATATTATAGTGTTGACAGGTGTTTCTGAGCTATTTTTGTATGATTGACTGAACACATTAGTGAAAGAACTGTGGATACGGTGAGTTTGAATACCCCATTGTTTATGAAAAATTGTTTAATTATTTCCTATATATTAATGGAGTATTGCATATATATATTGTTTTATTGTTTCCTATATATTAACTGAGTATTGCATATATATATTGTTTCAGTCATTTGTATTATGTGGCTCGGGACTTCAGAATAGAAAATGTGTGATTTCTATTTCCATCATTGATTAGTGATGTACTTAAAGATCTGAGTCATGTCAAAGATTATGTGACTACTGCGATGCACTCTTTTGGTGCTTCCAAGAGTGTGATCTTAGCTCCTTTCAATGTTAAGTTTTTGGCTTGGTTTTTATATGTCTAACCAATTAATACAGTTTGTTGTGGGATTTGTTTTTTATTTATATATGCATTCTATTCACTTAGAAACTAGCATTGACAGTTGTTAGTGATTGTTCTCAGGACTTAGACTATGTATTTCTTTGATCCTTCAGGTAAAAACCTGACGCCAAATGAGGGACACTTGATGAAATTGGTGATTCATATGGAATTATAGTTTTTCGGTGGCCAACATATTTGCTAATGTTTGCATCATATGATAGTTTCATAATGCAACATATCTATTAATTATACTCATGGGAGTGTGAAAACATTCCATACCAATGGAGGGAAAGTAGATAAGAAAAATAAATCAGTAACTTGGAAGAGTTAGGTGTTACCTCTTAAAAGAGGGTAAATAACCCCAACCGGCATTCCATGTACACATAAGTCTACATTAGTTGTCAAGTAACACAACCCACACTTCACTTATATCTAATGCCAAAAAGGTTGCCGATGAACTGTTTGATTAATTTGGATTTCATCCTTTACATCTTTCATAATTGAGAGAATTAGGTTGCATATTTACTACTCATTCGGTCTAGTCATTTAAATTCTTCCTAATGTTGTTTTTTTTATTCTTCCATTTAGACTTTTGCATCTTTATTGAACTAAACTTCAATCTTGAGTGTTTAAGGTGATCCTATGGATACTTGCAATAAACTTTGCCTATGGTTGAATTGTCTTGAAACAATTTTTCCATTTCATTTCATTGATTCATGAGCTTGACAATTTCTTTAGTCCATTTTCTTTTTGCTTGAGGGAAATAAATAGTTCAAGCTTAGGGGGATTTAATGTGCACATTTTGTATAGACTTTTTACTCACTTTTGCACACACTTTCAATCCATTTTGTACCTCATTTTGCCTCTAATAATACTTGATTTCCCACCTTTTTAGTTGTTTTACTCGTCTCATGTTTATAATCACATGTACATGATATTAACAAGAAAATAGGGCCTATCCAACCAAAATCCAACCTTATTTGGATCCCAGAGGAGTTTTCATACTTGACAGAGTTCTTCATGAAGATTTTGAAGAGAAAATGGTGTGTGTTAATTACTACACATCATGCAAGTTTATAGATACTTGCATCCTCACCTGAAGAGAAGGGACACGGTGTGTTGTCTGTTCAAATGCTACATTTAAAAAATCTGCCAAGTCATGTGCTATGTGTTTATTATAACATGGCATGTTCAACCCGATCGGCCTCGACTCAAGACTTCATCAGCTCTCATCTACATAGTGTGTCTCTCAGACAACAGGTCGTATAGACTTCAAGAAAATTAGTGTGTGCATCAATTACACATGGAGACACACTGTGTTGTATCCAAACACGGCATATTCAAGTCTATTTCTGCAAATTTCAAAAATAACCACCACTCATTTTAAATATTAGAACACTCATATGGAATAGTTATTTCTCTTCATTTTGGAACACTCTTCGACCAGAAAATAGTTCATAGCAAGGAAGAGGTGATTTTGGGGAGGAAGAAGTGGTTTCTCAGAAGAGAATCTCCATTCTTCTTCATGGGGTGCAGTAGGAGCTTCACTACTTCACCCAGACCTATTTGGAGAGAACGTTTTCCAAGTTGAAGTACAAGCAAGAGTGGGATTTCATCTCCAAGCTAGATTTATACTTTTCCCTTCCTCATTCCTTGAGTTTTCTTTGTTCTTTACTTCTCTAATCATGTAAAACTCCAAAATCTATATCTTATTCTTATATTTCATCATTATGAAAGAGTAGTTTCCTTTTTCTTGGGCATGGGAGAGAAGATCCCATGCCATTACTCATGTGAACTTGTATTTCTTAACAATTATGGTTAATTTTCTTCTCTAAGAGATCATATGGTGTTATTTTCTTGTATGCTTGCTTGGTCATCTTACCTACATGTTATATGCTTCTTTATATGATCTGGGAGGATTTTTAGAGAAGTAGGGAGTACTTCTCTTGTCAATTAATCCTTGACCACGAGAGTGGCTTGGATACATTTAGGATCTAAGGTTACACTTTGAATCTTAAGATAAGCATGGGAGTGATACATAGAGATAAGAACCATCTCATATCCCGGAGAGATGTATGATGATGGCAACCTCCTTTGCAAGTTGATTAATTTGTTAATTTTGTGGTTGCATGTGAGTAATGGTATGGAAACGAAATTTTAAGACTAAGATCCTTTAAAAATCTGATTTAAATGTTTCTCACTATTTAATTCTCATAGTTACTTTTAAGTTGCTAATTAGTACAATCACAAACTAAACCAAACTTTTGTGAACCAATCTAGATTGTAGAACTCTAACACCCTTATGCCGAACAGTACCTTGCTCCCTTGGATGAACCCAAATTTAGTACACACACCCATATACTTGTGGGGTAGTGCTTGAGTTATAAATATTAAAACTTGTGCATTTAAGCTAACAGCACCATGCTCAGTATCTCGAAAGAATCACTCCATAAATTGAACATGAGAAATGTGGTGGTGTGAGCAACTTCAAAGGAGTTTCTTGTATATATCCTATGCATTTGCATGAGATTATATATCTACCATTGAGATTGCATGATTTTTCCCATATCTAGTATGTGAGGGGCGGTGGGTAGAATTTCTCTAGAAACTTGCTCTGAAACCCTTATCAAATAGTGATGTTGTCTCACTCCATGGCATTGTACTATCTTATTGACCTGTCACATAAGGGGTATTTGAATAGTTTGAGCTTGATGGTGTCTTCATGAATACATTGTTTCTTATCAGTGTGCAAAGATCTAAAAATTTCATGAAATCTTAAATCTTTTTTCCATAAAAGTCATTATTTTGCATCATAGTAACCCACAATGTGCGTACCTAAAATTGGGAGTTGCAATGTTAGGTGAAATTATAGGGTGATGGCAATTTTTACTTTTAAGGATAGAGAAATCTCTTTGTTATTTTTATCTTTGGACTTCAAGAGTAGATGATTTAGCTACTTGTAGTTTTTCTTGCTTAGTGGCCATGTCCTCTTGAGTGATCCTTTCATGCTCGACCTTTATGACTTGATTCCCCCACAAGTGATTTCCTACTCATCCATTCTACTTTTGTTTTCTCTATTCAACCTGTAAAAACCCATTTAGGTTTCAATATTAAGGCCAAAAAAATTCTTGGCCAATACTAGTTGGACGACGCATTCACTAAATATAGTACTTGAAATTGAAGAATTCATGAAGTTCAGGTGGATGTCATGGAATATAATTTGAAATAGATATGAACTATGATCCACGTTTAAAGAGAAATTGTATATTAGCCTCACTTATCGGATTCCATAAATTATATTTTGTCCTTGTAATGACAAGAAATGTGATGTGATCGATCATTGCACAAGAAAATCACTTAGGAACTAATACCTAGGTTTTTTATTATTCCACATTCAATAGTAACCACCCATAAGAGAATGAATCTAATTACATTATGTCTTAGGTTCAAACCCTTGAGATAACTTTTTTATGATTTTATTGAATCTGGTTATGTTGAGATAAATATTTAAAATCAAGTATTTTTTTCATTTGATATTTAAAAAAGTTGTAGAACAATTGAGGAGAAGTTATTGGGTTTGAAATCAATTAACAAAGCATTGGGTGGGATGGGGTTTCAGAAATGCTACCTATGTATCTATCCCTCAAACTACATCTATCATTTTTATGAGAATATAGATCATGCACAAAGGAATAGATGTACTTCCAAATCATGAATGTTGTAGGGACATATTTCCCCTCAGGCTCAAGGTTTTTCTACCCACATATTGTCAATCTACCTCCCTAGAGAATCCCTTTTTGTGATCTCATTTGGGTTTCCACAACATCGATTGGAGTTCCAACCTTATATTTGAATGATTCTATGTCTAACATAATAATAAACTTGCAAGAAATATGATCAATCTAACAACCAGACAAAAAAGGTAATAATTAATATAGATGTACATTCAAATAATGATATATGTTGTAATTTACAAATATAGGTAGTGGGTATACTCCTAGTAACCCAGTGATAAGGTTTAATCACTTATGGTAGAGAAACAAATACTAGGGTAGAGAGGGAGAGAATAATTATCCATGTCACTAGAGTGTAAGGAGTTAAAGTTGTGATCTTTGACAAACAAGTAGTAGTTTGGGAAAGTAGGTAGTTTGGAAATTTCCTAGGAGAATGTTGCCATATCTTACTCTATTCCACATCCTTGGCATGGAAAAGTCATGATCAATCTAGTGATATATTTCTTAGGGAGAAACTTATTTTATATGGAATTGTTGGGCAAACCAATTAATTTTATTATTGGCTTGGTAGTTGCTTTGTTCTATGTATTGGATTCTCACTAGTTGGTCAACTAGTGAATGGTTTATTGCTAAGGAAAGTACCCCAGTTGGATAGCTCATTCATGGGTCAATTTACCAACTCAGGGCATGAAGTCTTGAAGCATGGTGGAAGATCTTTAGTCAGCCAACCCATTAGGCAAACTGAGTAGTTGTCTAGTGATAAGGTGCTCTAAATACATGCTTAGTCAGTCGACTTAGTTGGGAAACAAGGTGACTGACATGTAGCTTGGGTGCAACTCTGATCAGTCAATTGGTCGAAATAATAGTGGATCGAGTGACTCTTGAATTCCCTTAGTTACTAATCTTCCTGATGAATATTTCATGATTAGTGAACCGACCAGTAAGAAAATCCAACTAACCAGTTCACTCATCATGAGCTCGTCACTTTTAAGGCATAGTTCAATCAGCTGACAGCAAAACTATCACTAGACTGGAATGTCCTATGAGGGATTATTATCATGCATTTCACCTTGTATCTTCTCCCAATGCTCAGATATGTTGGAGATGGATATGATTCATTATGGAGGAGGTTTGAACTATCTTCATGTGTTATCTCATACAAAAAATGATAATTTATCATAAATATAAAATAGAAACAAAGACAAGGAAACCCATGTTATTTATAATAAGGAAATAAACACATGCATGCATGAAATATACTCCAACATGCACATATAAATTAGGCTATAAATGCATTCAAAAGTGTACCTATATTTAGTTTGGTGGGGTAATAATGAATTTATCCCATTGGTATCCTATTAGGGAATTGGTGTTTTGGGGATAAGGAATTTGGGTGTCGGTATGTTATAGTTGTATACTTGCCTCTTCCCCTCAGGAGTAGGACCCTAGCTTATAGAAACCAATTTTCAAGTTTGGATCCATATTTGATTTTAGGTGTTTGAAACTTACTTTTAGGTCTCTAGACTTGTAATAGAATTGAGTCCAAATCAGCCTTTTGCAAGCTATCTATGGGTGTGTGGCCATTTAGGCATCATACTACATTGGCAATGGATTCAGTAATCAATATAACAATACATAAGAGATTAGTGTTGTCTATCTACACATAATTGATACCCAAGTCACATAATATATTATATAATATTGAACCATCGACCACCTATGTTACCATGTTGTATAATCTATGTGGCATAAATATCTAGATTGAACTAGAGGCATGGATATGTCATCTTTGTCACATTCAATCCAAGTTCCTTTATCTCCAAGTAGACTAGCAAGATACATATGTGCCCATTATCACATCATGGCTCACATGAGCATAGTCATGCATTTATCTAGTCTCACTTATCAAGAGGCCTAGGATATCGCTCACATTATATGGGAGGGGTAAATTCCTTTTGTATCACTCACAATGTGTAATATGACTCTCATCACCTCAAATCACAATGTTTATGTAAACCTTCTTCAAGATCATATTAGAAACTGCCAAATCTTGAGGATTATGATGTCACCATAGTAGTGACATTGGGTCAAAGGACCACAACTCCAACATCACATTTTGAACCTAATTATGAGTATCATATAATTCTCCATGAATCACTCTCAAGATGGTTTGTCTAGATCACATGATCACTAACAAGTACCTATGTGTATGACTTGGTATCCAATACCCATGACCCATGAGACATGGTCTACAGTCATCATACATACTAGTCTCACGTGCACTATTATTTTCCAATCTAAAATAAGACTTTACTAGGTGATGCAGGACAAATGTGTCATTATCATATTTGTTTTGCTTTTATTTTTTGATTAGGGGCTTAAGTGCAATTATCTAGTGACATGCACTTAGTTGCTAATTTATTTGTTTTAGTTTAATTTTGTATTTTATTAGAAAATTTGTGCAATTGTCTCAGGTCTAGGGTATCAAGTCTTTTTATATAAATACAAGTCTTGGGAGCTTGTCCCAAACAATTGAATATGAATTGAAATCAAAAATGTCATTTTTACTTCTTGATCGTCTTCTTCATCTATGGGTTCCCCATTAATTGGTATCAGATCCTAACCCTAATTCCTAGGGTACAGTCCCCCCTTCATCATCCTTCTCGGTTCTCATCTTCTTCCTCAAGTAGGTTTCCCCACTCCTTGTTGCCCTCAAAACCTCTAACATGTGTGTGAACCCCTAGTGCAACACTGCCACTGCAACGTCCCCGGATTTTCACCTTCTCAAAACCCCATGGAGATGAGAAGATGAAAACCGAAAATGTTAAGCAATTGTATCAAAGTGCATTGCGGAAGCAATACACGCTTACATGAATGTACAACAATAGGCATACACCATAACATTTCTCATCATTCAACATGTATATTACAAAATGAATTGCATTTACATATTAAAAGAAGATTTACAAGTCTATGAACATGTATGCTAATCAGGATCTACACAATAGGTACAACCTATACAACTTGCTCACATCCTATTCTTTTATCCCATTCTAGCTCTGGACATAGAAAATACAAGAAACAAAATCATCAACAAAAGTTGGTATGTGGAATTAAAAGCTATACTATGCTGGCATATAAAATACTCAAAATTGAAGGAAGAGAAATGAAACGTTATTTAAAGGCAGAAAATAAGGTAATTCCAAGTTATTAGCCACATTTATAATGAATATGCATTACTATGGTGGACTTAGCACATAATCACATAAATGGTGGGCCCTTCCCCGTGTACCTTGTACTCTAGGGATCTCCCCGTATACGGTGTACGCTAGGGAGGTGCTAGTCAACATTAAAGATTTCCCTCTCTAATATGGACTTTAATGAGCACCACTAGTAAATACATTTCATGTATCTTCATTTATGTTCTTTTATGTTCAAGGCGGAAAATTGTCAATATACATACATCTACATCCAACAATGTATTTCAAATACAAGAAAACAAGTACATATATTTAACATCCAGCAAATCTAGTCATATAATTATATCCACGTACCTAAGTTCATATATTCCTCACATATCCATGATCATCTAGATAAATTGGTCAGCACCTGATTTAAAGAAATTAATCATCATTAATATAGGTACACCATATGCTTGGTATTTTAGGTCCAAATTAGGGTTTAGGCCAAACTTTTGTTCAAACTGATTTAAACTTGTGTTTGATATTTTGCTACTGACTAGGGTGTCATTTTAGAGGTTTCGTCCAATTTTTGTAATTTTTTTATGACTGGTCTATTTTCTAGAATTAAAATGAGGTTACAAACATGGAATTGGGTTTTAATTAGAAATGACCTTTTATTTTGGCATAATAGTCAAATCTGAGTGCATATTTGGTTTCCACATCATACTAGGGTTCAATAATATTTTTCTCAGATTTAATTTCCATGGTATCCTAATTATACCAATAATATGATATCAAAAAGAACTATTATCATCTACATTAAATATCATCATTATTTGTTCATCAAAAGTCTAATCTAAGGGTCCAGTAATGTATAGGACATTTTTCCAAGTCTGGGGGTATTTTTGGAGAATTATTTGGCTAAGGGAGATATTTATAAAGCATTTTCTAAACTGATATCATTTTCTGGAATCATAGAAAAGTATTTACCTTTCTTGAAAAAGAAACGGGTCGCTAGATCCTCCTCTAGGCGCCCTAGATGGTCGCCACCTGTCCCAGGGGATGGAATGGTTCAGTCTGCTAATTTTCCATGAACTGGCGGCCTATGGATAGATTCCATTCCACCTCCTGAGCTGGCTCGTCTCCCTCCTCTCATCCTCGCGCTCCCGAAGAGCTTCTCTGCGTGCGATGACTGTGCCGCCGCAAAGGACAGAAGAAGCAAGGAAACCATGGTCGATGAAACCTCCTCACCCAAAAATCTACCAGCCTTAGAGTCACCATGAAGTCTGATGTGGCAAGGTTTCAATCTGGTTGCAGACTGCAACATGATCTAAGCATGTGTGGACCACTGGACCTCCGATCCACCTTCTGCTCCAGCTGCTGCGGCTGGTACATGAGGGACATCAGACTGACCTACAATTCTTCCTGGAAAGCAACTCTCTATGCGCCATTGCTCCTGCTCATAGATTCATGGAGGCCGGTGACTACCCCACTGGATGGATGCCTTCAACTCTAATTCCAGCAATCAAGTGCAAGTGATTGAAGATCCATGATGACACACAGATCTCCAGTGAGTAGACTTTGCAGCGGGAGGGGAGATGTGTGAGAGACTACCGTTGAGGTTCAATTCATCAATACAGAGGTTGGTTTGTGGAGAATACTTCTCCCCACTTATCTGTAAAACTGGGATGGGTATTCTGAACGGCCATGAAGGGTTAGACATTGTTGGGCTCTCCGCTAGTCTGTTGGTTAGGTTTATAATAGCTGAGAAGGTCCTTCCTCCTTCAATTTCAGATCAATTGTCTCAGTCAAAGGGCTCTGGCTCCTAAGGATTCAGAATACTGATCCATCAGACTCTTACCTCTAACAACTCCACTTCTTTTGAAGGTGAGAGACAATCCTAGGACTACACCTGATGATCATCCTAGGGTCAAAAGTTTCATGTTCAGTTCTGTAGCTAGGACGGGCCTTGCAACCTCAAGGAAATTTGGTGTGTGACATGTTATTGAGGAGTTAAGAAAAATTTACATCATATTCCCTAATTCACATTACTCATTTATATCCAAATCATCTTTTCAACTTTGAACTTCCATATTCCATAGTGTTCCGAATCATTCAATGTTATCAACCTAGATTCTATACTACTAAATGCTTTTGAAGCCTATCAAACATTGCATAATATCTTAATATAATTACTCAATCAGTCTAGTTACATAACTCATACAATCAACATTAATCATCACATATTGAGTCGATAAGTCTAAGAACACCTGTTATGATTCTAATAAACCTCAATGCTCATCAATTTTATCACTTGAATTCGTTGAGACTATTAAATTGGCCCTTGGCTTCATAATTGTTCAAATCGACTAAATAGGTACACATCAAAATATAACTCAATTAGCATCATCATTAGTCATATCTCTAATTACACTTTAAGTGAGATGAATTCAAATATTGAATAATTTACTTCAAATATAATATTGGTCATCTAAAGAATATTAGTGAACCTTAGGTATTATCTTGGTTATGGGAACCCTAAAATCATGGTTATCATATTCACCCCACCTTATATGAAATTTTGTCCCCGAAATTCGAATAATTCCATACTCGAGGTGATATCAAGTAGTCCAACCTCATACATGCCTCCCATTCTAGGTGTCAAGACAATCATAGTTTTGGATGTACACTAAGTTGTTGTCATATTAGGATTTTAGAGTATATAGGGTGTACCCACCCCACCTTATATAAATGGTAGCGTCATCTATTATCTTAGTAATAATTAGATGGTCTTTTATTTTAGGATTTACATCCTATGTCTCCCTACGAAACATTATTTTATTCAATATATATATATATATATATATATATATATATAAGTTGAGAAGATATTATTCAAGGTTTCGCCTTTCATTGTACTCACCTACGTAAGGTTATATCAAGATATCAAATCATTTATTAAGGGGGTTATACTTAACAGCATTTTTTTTGGGTTATGATCAACATCTTACGAGGATCTCATTACTTCAGAAGGGCTTGATATTCATCTTTGTACATCAAAATTTCACCTCATTATGTGAGATGTATCATGAAACTAGAATATTAGATTTAGAAGGATTTGGGGTTAAACACTATATTTTGTGATCATGTATCAATGATCCAAAGATATTTCTCTTTATTTTTGTTCATGATTTCAAACTAATATCTTTCATGCATGATATAGAGGGAAAGAGAATATACTAAGCCAATCTATCATGATTTCAAACTTATATATTACTTGTATGATATAGGAAGATAATATAGAATAGGTCAAGCTTATACTAGTGACTCGTCATATATAAATCATCTATATAGCTCAAGTGAGGTTTCTATCATCGTATATTGAGAAAGAGAAGAAGAAGGGAGACATGTATTTTGAGTATCTTTTGCACAAAGCATCATACTCTCATAACTAGAGTTCATATATTACCTCACTTGGAACTATTGATGAGATTCACAAAATATGTCACTCCAGCTAGGACTTAATTCAGCTAAAGGATTGACTTTATCATATGGGTCATCTACCCATACTTTTCTTTTACCCAATTCTCACATATAGATTTGAATCGTGCATAAGGACTCAACTCAACCATTCAAGAGTAATCTAGTGTAGGACATTTTTTACACATATCTCATATATTGGAGGCTAGGTCTTATGACCTTCTCCTTGTGGGTCTTACTCTCTCTGGAATTCACCACATATCTCATCCTACCACTAGACATCCTCCTTGTATAAGAGCTAGAGGCTCATGCATACTCATCTCTATCTTAACTTATCTTATCTTAAATAGGCAAGGGAATGTACTTTCATCATCATGGCTCATATACAACTCCAATCTTAATAAGTAAACTTATACCATCATAGATCAAAGTTAGATAAGATTCTATATGCTTATTTCCTCCGTCTTTCTTTTGTCTATCTATCTATCACATAACCTTATGAGGCTCTAGACATCTAATCTAGATCTATTCTCTCTTCTAGACTGATGTCACTCCCTTTCACTTAGGTTGCATGAACACCCACTACTCTCATGTGTGAGGGACACATTTTTATATTTACATATATATAATAAAATATTATATAGTTTTTCTCTGAGAAAGAAGGTGTCATAGAAAACTGTCGAGGTGTGGGCCAATTGGGAAACAAAACCAAACCAGCAAACTCGAGTGTCCATCACACAGTAGATAGTCTGGTGCCATGTAACCTAGTGAAATGGTGAGAACATGGTGTAGACTAGTGTAGCTACCCAATACATATGAGCTCTATATGCAAAGGGTTTCAAACACTTGTCTAAACCTAGTTCTCGAAGATCTGGGTTCTAACTTAGAGGCTAGGTCAAACCTTATTCCTATAGCACAACTTACTAAGTTTCTAGGATTTTAAGTGAAAGTTGAAGTTTAGTTTTATGTTTCATGGTGAGCAATTGTCAGGTGTAGCTATTGTTCATGCTCTGATACCAACTGTAACGTCCCCGGATTTTCACCTTCTCAAAACCCCATGGAGATGAGAAGATGAAATCTGAAAACGTTAAGCAATTGTATCAAAATGTGTTGTGGAAACAATACACACATACATGAACGTACAACAATAGGCATACACCATAACATTTCTCATCATTCAACACGTATATTACAAAATGAATTACATTTACATATTAAAAGAAGATTTACAAGTCTATGAACATGTATGGTAATCAGGATCTACACAATAGGTACAACCTATACAACTTGCTCACATCCTATTCTTTTATCCCATTCTAGCTCTGGACCTAGAAAATACGAGAAACAAAATCATCAACAAAAGTTGGTATGTGGAATTAAAAGCTATACTATGCTGGCATATAAAATACTCAAAATTGAAGGAAGAGAAAGGAAACATTATTTAAAGGCGGAAAATAAGGTAATTCCAAGTTATTAGCCACATTTATAATGAATATGCATTACTATGGTGGACTTAGCACATAATCACATAAATGGTGGGCCCTTCCCTGTGTACCTTGTACTCTAGGGATCTCCCCGTATATCGTGTACTCTAGGGAGGTGCTAGTCAACATTAAAGCTTTCCCTCTCTAATAGGGAGTTTAATGAGCACCACTAGTAACTACATTTCATGTATCTTCATTTATATTCTTTTATGTTCAAGGCAGAAAATTGTCAATATACATACATCTACATCCAACAATGTATTTCAAATATAAGCAAGCAAGTACATATATTTATCATCCAGCAAATCTATTCATATAATTATATCCATGTACCTAAGTTCAGATATTCCTCACATATCCATGATCATCTAGATAAACTGGTCAGCACCTGATTTAAAGAAATTAATCATCATTAATATAGGTACACCATATTCTTGGTATTTTAGGCCCAAATTAGGGTTTAGGCCAAACCTTGGTTCAAACTGATCTAAACTTGTGCTTGATATTTTTCTACTGACTAGGGTGTCATTTTAGAGGTCTGGTCCAATTTTTATAATTTTCTGATGACTGGTCTATTTTCTAGAATTAAAATGAGGTTACAAACATGGAATTGGGTTTGAATGAGAAATGACCTTTTATTTTGGCATAATAGTCAAATCTGAGTTCATATTTGGTTTCCACATCATACTAGGGTTAAGTAATATTTTTCTCAAATTTAATTTCCATGATATCCTAATTATAAAAATAATATGATCTCCAAAAGAAGTATTATCATCTACATTAAATATCATCATTATTTGTTCATCAAAAGTCTGATCTAAGGGTCCAGTAATGTATACGACATTTTTCCACGTCTGGGGGTATTTTTGGGGAATTATTTGGGCAATGGAGATATTTATCAAGAATTTTCTAAACTGATATCATTTTCTGAAATCATAGAAAAGTATTTACCTTTCTTGAAAAAGAAACGGAATGCTAGATCCTCCTCTAGGTGCCCTAGATGGCCGCCACCTATCCCAGGGGCTGGAATGGTTCAGTCTGCTAATTTTCCATGAATCGGCGGCCTTTGGATAGATTCCACCTCCTGAGATGGCTCGTCTCCCTCCTCTCATCCTCGCACTCCTGAAGCGCTTCTCTGTGTGCGATGACTGCGCCGCCGCAAAGGACAGAAGAAGCAAGGAAACCGTGGTCGATGAAACCTCCTCACCCAAAAATCCGCCAGCCTCGGAGTCACCATGAATTCTGATGCGGCAAGGTTTCAATCGGGTTGCAGACTGCAACATGATATAGGTGTGTGTGGACCACTGGACCTCCGATCCACCTTCTGCTGCGGCTGGTAGACGACGAAGATCAGACTGACCTACGATTCTGCCTAGAAAGCAACTCTCTATGCGCCATTGCTCCTGCTCATAAATTCATGGAGGCTGATGACTACCCCACTGGATGGATGCCTTCATCTCTAATTCCAGCAATCAAGTGCAGGTGATTGAAGATCCACGATGACACACGGATCTCCGGTGAGTAGACTTTGAAGTGGGAGGGGAGATGTGTGAGAGACTTCTGATGAGGTTCAATTCATCAATATGGAGGTTGGTTTGTGGAGAATACCGCCCCCCACTTATCTGTAAAACTGGGATGGGTATTGTGAACAACCACAAAGGGTTAGGCATTGTTGGTCTCTCCGCTATTCTGTTGGTCAGGTTTACAATAGCTAAGAAGGTCCTTCCTCCTTCAATTTTGGATCAATTGGCTCGGTCAAAGGGCTCTGGCTCCTAAGGATTTAGAATACCGATCCATCAGTCTCTTACCTCTAACAACTCCACTTCTTTCGAAGTTTTGAGACAATCCTAGGACTACACCTGATGATCATCCTAGGGTCAAAAGTTTCATGTTCAGATATGTAGCTAGGACGGGCCTTGCAACCTCAAGGAAATTTGGTGTGTGACATGTTATTGAGGAGTTAAGCAAAATTTACATCATATTCCCTAATTCACATTACTCATTTATATCCAAATAATCTTTTTGACTTTGAACTTCCATATTCCATAGTGTTCCGAATCATTCAATGTTATAAACCTAGATTCTATACTACTAAATGCTTTTGAAGCCTATCAAACATTGCATAATATCTTAATATAATTCATCAATCAGTCTAGTTACATAACTCATACAATCAACATTAATCATCACATATTGAGTCGATAAGTCTAAGAACACCTGTTATGATTCTAATAAACCTCAATGCTCATCAATTTTATCACTTGAGTTTGTTGAGACTATTAAATTGGCCCTTGGCCTCATAAATGTTCAAATCGACTAAATAGGTACACATCAAAATATAACTCAATTAGCATCATCATTAGTCATATCTCTAATTACACTTTAAGTGAGATGAATTCAAATATTGAATAATTTACTTCAAATATAAGATTGGTCATCTAAAGAATATTAGTGAACCTTAGGTATTATCTTGGTTATGGGAACCCTAAAATCATGGTTATCACAGCCACCCCCGACTCCCTCTTCTACCATGTCATCATTGTTGTCGCATGATCAACACGGCTTGTGCCCCCTTGCATTCTGACATAGAACCTCAGTCGGTGTCCTTTCTTTTTTCCTACCTCCTTCCTTGTCAGCCTCTTCATCCAACTCTCTACCTATAGACAATCATCAATATCCTCCACATATCGTCAATACCCCCACCCACCATCACACATCCATCCCACTACACTGATAAACCCAGTATCAATACCAATGCCACCACTTCCATGATCTTCCATCCCCACCATCTCACATATGCATCCATTAATCCACATTGTAACCCCCGACCTCCGATTCCTTGTCTCAAAACTAATAGACATCACCATGTAAACGTGGAAACTCCTCACAATCTTTGTCTTCACGATAGCCAGCCTCATCCTCAGCCCCTTCCTTGTTGGCATGGGTGTTCTTGAACCTTGCATCAACCACTGTCACAAAAACCCTCACCTTTATTGCTCTCTCGAACCCTGACACTCTGCCTTTCTATCTCCACAGCCCCACAGATTCTGAGTCCCAACACCACTCTCTGGAACTATATCACCTCAACCTGGTGTATTCCATTTCCATTCATTTCTAGTACCCCAATCACCCACTGCATCTCCACCTCATCAATTCATTTTTCCCCTTTTCTAATTGGAATCACAGTTTTCTCTCCCTAGAAACCACGGCCCTCCTTGCCTTTGTTTGATTCCTTGTCCTTTTTTCTAAATCTAATTTGACTTTCACATCAAGGAGTCACATCAAGGAGCCTTTATGTGGAGTCTTTAATGATCAGATTTTAAACAAATTAAAAAAGGGGATAACTAAGATAAAATATAGCTTATTTATCAAATATGGATTTAATGAAAACATGTCTAATAATGATAGAATATTTACTAATATTAACATGGTTACAATGATGAATTTAACAATTTTATGGACTCCATAGATGCACATCTCACAACTTTGATTGAAAAGTTAGTCGTGACTATCAACAAAGTGGACATGTTTGTGCAAAATCAGAAAATTATTGATGCATACTTTTAGGCTCAGCAATGTCGACTCCAGGCATATCATACAGATACAGGGCACTAATATCCTTGCCAACTTGGGTACCCAATTTCAAAAGAAAAAAATTCAATGGCCTTGAATTAGGGGATTGGATCATGTTTCCAAACTTTTTCAATGTATAACAAGGTGCATAATGAGGACTCAATCAATATTGTGAATCTCAATGAGTTCAAGAGTTCCATAGAGTCTAATTTATTTGCAATACTCCAATGACCTGATCAACAATTGTGGATCTTAATAATTTGACCTCCTTTGTATTTAATATTTGTCATGCATATATTTTCCAAGCACCAAGCGGCTGACATTGCACCACAAGACATAGTTACCACTAGCAAGCCTGGTGATGATGAAGAAGAGCTCTCAATCAATGATCTTGAAGATGTCAAGGATGAGATAAGTGATCTTATGTTCTACCTCTAGCAATTGATGGTTCTGGTAATCTTGAAGCTAACAAGGACAAGCCCGAGCAAGCTTTTGTGTTACCTCTAGAAATCGATGGTGTCAAAGATCCTAAAACTGACAAGAAAGAGGCTAAGAATGCTTCTTTTGAACCACAGGGAGTTGATGAAGGACAAACGTGTCATGATTATATTTGTTATACTTTTGTTTTTTTATTAGGGACTTAATTACAATTATCTAGTGACATGCACATTGTTGGTAATTTATTTGTTTTACTTTAATTTTATATTTTGTTAGACAATTTGTGCAATTGTCTCAAGTCTAGGGTTTCATGCCTTATAGTATAAACACTTGCCTTGGGGGCTTGTCCCAGGAAATTGAATGAGAATTGAAATAAATAATTGTCGTTGTTCCTTCTTGGTCTTCTTCTTCCTTGATGGGTTCCCCATCAATAGGGACATTTAAGAGTATTGGTTTTAGTATCCATTAGGATCTCATGTTTAGATCATGTACTTGAAGTCCCATGGTTGTGAACGAATCATTCTAAGGACATTTATAATGTCATTAATATCATAGTAGTAAATATGAATCGATAAATGGAATTGTCTTTATGATTTAAATCAAAAGTACAAAATATCCCTATAGCCATCATCTAGTTATTGGATTTTAGGGCATATAAACCAACAAGTTATATTAATGAATTAAAAATCATATTGCAGCCAAGAAGGTGGTTGGAAAATAAGGAGTCAATTATCATCTAGATGTAAAGTCTAGGGATGAATTAGAGAGAAGGAATTTGTTTTCCCAAAAAAGGAATCCTCTTGGTTCAAATTATATTCATCCGGGGTCCACCAAATTTCAAGATTCAGATAGTACACTTTGATGGACCATCTAGTTAACATGCATATGAATATTCTTGATCTATAATTTCATTAATTTGGCCCCCACAAATTTGAATAGTTGGATGTTATAATTTGATGAACAAACTAATCAAAATGGCATCCAAGTAAATTTTTTCATCACTTATTCGAATGGAACATACATACACTTTGATATAAATTAGAATTTGATGCTAAAATAGTGCAATGGAGTATGAGAAATGCATCTTAGGTTATAGATTGCAAAATAAATGGGATCTCATTATCTTAGGCCATTGAGGACTTCTTTTTTATTTTGAAACAAATTTAAAAAAGTAAGGAAGCCTAAGTACAAACAAAGTGTCCCATATCATGGATATCACAAAATCACCCACCATATATTTTATATGAAAAAAAAAATCAACCATCTAAAGAGGGACACAAATACTTATGTTTGTTCACTTTCCACCCTTGCATCTTGGTTCAAGATACAACCTCTCCAGTAACATAGAGTTGGACTCATGGTTTTCAGTTATGGTTAAACAATCAATGCCTCGAGACAAATTTTCTTAGTCAGATAAAATATTTAGGTCAAAAAGTGAGTTGATGCATAATTTAATTTTGGGATCAAACTTGTAGTATGATTTCCTTGAACCTTTTATTTTCTAATGTTTGGAAATTTGCTAGTGTTACATGCACCCCCATGAAATTTTAATCTGTATTATGAAACTACTTTTCACTGCAATTTTAGTTGAAGTTCCCTCTTATATGAAAAGTGTTGGTATATATGCCCATAGAGCCATCCCGAGTGATTGCATGGAGTCAGATATTAATTAATCAATTAATTTGATTATTTGGTTAATTAATTAATTCTAGAATATTTTAATTAATCCATGAGTGTTTTAATTAATGTAGTGTTTCTATTTACCGATGGGTTTAGGAAACCCTACTTCCTTTTGTCTCCTATTATAAGAGGCTTGACGGCCAATATCTATATAAGATATTGAGAGAGGCTTTTCATCTTACGGTCATGTAAAGAAGTGAAACCACTTCCTTACTAAAAATTTGAACAATAAAACCTCCAGTCCAAACACACTCAGAAGGTATGTTGGAGTGGGTGTAAAATTGTTCAAATCTTTATATAATGGTAATCAACAGACCAAAGTATAGCAGCGGAATAAAAACATGACTATATTCAATTATAAAACAAAGGGTTACAAACTTACATCATAAGGATCCATGTAGAGGAAATCTAAACCACCTTAAGATTGTCTCCAAGCTTAACTTCATATTCTAAGTCCAGGTCAAACATAAACAAAACAATTGGCAGCGTAGAATAGTTGTGCGGAGGACCACGAACACCCGCATGCCTAAATTTATAGGCAAGGGTTTGAGAAGGGACGTAAACCAAGTAGCCGCAAGGTCAAGTGGCTATGGGATTTGGGGTTTCCATGAAAAAGGAAAGATAGACCACGATCAAGGACTCAACAGATGCGGACCGCTCTCCCGAACACAATGGGAGAAAAATCTCGAGAAACCATCCAGAGACGACCGAGAAAATTAAGTTGGAAAATTCAAGGGGAACTGGTTACTGTAGCTCTCCGTAGACATCTCCTACCCAATGTAGGAGATAGGTCAGGAGACGCACGATCCAAATCCAACGGTCTGAGAGAAATCACGAAATCACGATCCATGTGACAGGGAAAACATTATTCAATTCAAATTCGATTAAAATGAAAATTAACATTATTTCCTTTTCTCTCTTTCCTTAATTGAGGGTGAAAATGAACCCCAAATTAGGTAAAATCTTGTAGAGAGACTAATATTGATATGTAGAATCCGAATATAAAATCAGATTTGCCTTTTGACAACTTTAATATGTCAAATAAATTAATTACTATTTTCTCTTTCTTCCTTCATTAATGACATTAGGATTATCCAAAAATTATAAAACTTGACCCACAAGTCATGTTTAACATGTTTAATACGAATTTGCCATAAATTTTAGATGTTGAAGTTATTTTTATAATTATTTAATATTCTAATGGTTCTAAACACTTTCTCTCTCCAGGTTTTACCTTTTAAGCAAACTTTCTCCAAATTGGATGAAAATTCACCCAAAGGCTATATTTATTATGTAGATCACGAATATAAGATTATTTTCCTATTTTGGAGTTATTTATTATATTTATTTATTAATTACACCTTTTAGGTAATTTCTCTCTCATAACTTAGCATGTTATTTCAAGGTGGTCCAAATTAAATGAAAATTGACATGTAAACTTATTTTTATGTATAGATTATGAATTTGGAGTTTATTTCCACTTTTAAGAATTTCTTACATGGGTTTTGTCATCTGGCCCATTAGAGGCCCATTAACATCACTATGCATCCAATTAAGTTATTTATCATCTTATTATCACCAAATGAATTATATGACATATTAGATTACATTATTCATTCATTAGATTATTAGGATCACTCTAACCTCAACCTTGTTTGGTCAAACCCAAAAGGTCACAGTTTTAAGCTAGGGTCCAAGATCCGGTATGTTACATCTCATGTATGTAAACCCTATCCGTCACCATCCTCAGGAGAGAAAGGAGAGCATCGCGACGCTAGCACGCCACCGCACAGAGACGGCTCCTTCCCTACAGCTTAGGAAGTGCGACGTGGAGTTCCAGTCCATCCATGTGGATGAAATAGAGATGCAGACACTGAGATGCCTGCATTTGCAGGACATCTATGACCATCTGCACGTGCTACGAGTAGCGTACATCACCGCACAAAATAAGCACCGCTGGATCTTTCTACGATACACTTAGCAAATGGGAGAGAAGTTATGTCTGTGTAGGCCAGCAACGTTGCACACCATCGTGCAGCGGGTCATCACTGGACTTGCTCCGCGATAAGGTATATCCTGCAAACACTCTTTCTAAATATGTTGTTGTCGACGAGTTTCTATTTCAGGTTGCGTGGAATTTTTTTTGTTGCTTCTGTCGCACATGTTTTCTCCACAAAACCCAACAGTGGTATCAGAGCAGCGTCAATCTACGACGTATTTGGATTTGTTTTGATATGATCGAATCACTGTATATTATTTTCTATGTTGCATACGATGCGAATTAAAACTGCTAATGTGCAAATCTAAACCTAATTCCACATACGCCGCAGGCTTCTATTTTTTATGTTTTGGATGGGGTCGATGATGAAAAATATTGATTTTCCTAAGTGCACATAAGCAAAATTCTGTAGAGCTTTCAGGGGCTCTGCCCCTGTGTACCCTGCATAGTCTGCATGGGATTCAAAAATTTAGTTAATAGGGAATGTTTCACATTAAAAGTACTGCAATTTTAATATGTATATATGTATATAAATATATACCTATGATATCATACATGTCGCCTTTAAAATTTATTTTATGTGGTGAATGCATGCACGATTATGGCCTAGTGTCCCCTTTTGTGAATGTTGTGAATGAATGTGGATGTCAATATTGTGGATATGTTTGTTTGTGAATGCTATGGATGTATAATGGTTGTATTTGGATCCTTTTTATAAAGTATATGGCTTGCATGCCGAGCCTCATCTCTTATTTCAAAGTGTAATTAATTCTTTCCCTTTATATTTGTACTCATATGATGTAATAGAGATAGGATTAGTTTTAGCCTTTGTAAACTTGATGTAAGGAGGCCACTTGAAGATCCAACTCCAAGGAGCATCCATGGAGAAGCACCATGAAGATCCAATTCCAAGAAGCAACTTGAAGATCCAACTCCAAGGAGCGTCCATGGAGAAGCAACATGAAGATCAAATTCCAAGAAGCAACTTGAAGTTCCAACCTCACGGAGCATCCATGAAGTTGTTCATTGTAATGTTGATCCTTATAGGTTGATTCACATGTGTTGTTGCATGAGATGCATAAGACCATAGGTGGACCATAATCCTTTGTTGCTCTAAAGGATTACAATAGTATGGCTATAACCAATGTATTTGTGTTTTTTATTGCATGTCTATCGTTTGTGGTTGTGGATATAGTAGTATATGATACGTACTATAAGTATGTGGTGTTTGGACACGTATATGTATTAATACAACCCCTCAATTAATTATATTAAGCTTTAGTTGCCTTCCATAAAGCAACACACATGAAAAGCTTGATTGACTATGTGTGGGCACGCCTCCGCGTGGTACACTATCGTGGAAGTGTGATGGTGGGTGTGTGGGTCTGCCTCCGTAGGGTGCACACTCATTATGTTGGCTTATGGGTTGGACTTAACTAGGGAACCTTGATAGGATCAAGTACCTAGAGGCACACAGATGCATCATGACAAGGAGTTGTGCATGATCATCTATCCAAGAGTTGCATATGATGCAATTGGAAAAAGTTTCCTACCTTAGTATTTTGTCTTTGACGCCGGCGTTGGCTGGGCATTGATCCAATTATTTTGGATATTGGCTCACTAGAAGGTTGTACATTACAATCTTCTGAGTTGATAGTGAGGGCTATTAATTTGAATAAAATAGTAGGAGTGTAATTAATTAAAGGCCTAATTAATATCATTTATCAAATCTTTACAAGTCAAAATGTTTTGGACTAAATGCAAACTTTTTCTTTTGTAGAAATCAAATGGAAAACAACACTCACACTTTCTCATTGCGGTCGGTCCTTGAGAAGGACAAACTTACTGGAACCAACTTTCAAAACTGGTTTAGGACGCTGGGAATTGTTCTCACGCATGAGCGTAAGCTCTATGTCCTTGAAACACCAGAGCCAGCGGAACCTACCTCAAATGCACCCAATGCTGAAAAGGATGCTTACAAGAAGCACCTTGATGATGTCGTAGATGTCAAGTGTCTGATGTTGTGCTCAATGAACTATGAGTTGCAAGAGTAGCATGAGAACATGAATGTCATGGAGATGGTAACACATCTCAAGAACATGTATCAGCATCAAGCAAGACAGGAGAGATATGATGTCTCCAAGGCTTTGTTCAGGAGCAAGATGAAAGAGGGAGACTTAGTTGGCACCCATATACTCACTTTGATTGGGTACGTGGAAAGCCTATCCAAGCTGGTATTTCCCCTAGGTCAAGAGTTGGCCATTGATGTGATTCTACAATCTTTTCCTGAATCATATAGTCATTTTGTCATGAACTACAACATGAACAATTTTGATAAGCCGTTGTCAGAATTATTGGGCATGTTGAGGACAGTTGAAGCACATATGAAGAAAGACAAGCCCAAGTATGTGATGATGATCAGCAAGACAAAGGGAAAGTCAAAAGGCAAAGGCAAGGCTAAGAAAGGTTCTAAAGCTAGCAGAATCCAAAGTCATCCGCACTCAAAGCTAAAGGTGGGATATCCAAAGAAGGCAGTTGTCACCATTGTCACCAGGCTGGACATTGGAAAAGAAATTGTCCTCTCTACTTGGTGGAACTGAGGAAAAAGAAGTAGGGGATAGAGATCTCCACTTCATCTATATACGTTATTCAGATAAACTTAAATACTTCTTCATCATGGGTACTGGATATAGGATGTGGATCTCATACATGTTCTAATATGCAGGATATGATAAGAAGCCTTTACGAAAGGGCCAAGTTGAGATGTGGGTCGCTAATGGATCAAGGTTGCTGCCTCCCCTATGTCTTATGGTATCTACTTGCTAGAACTTGAAACTAGCATATACAATGTAAATACTAAAAGGCTAAAACTTGACAACTCAAACAAAACATACTTATGGCATTGTCGTCTTGGGCACATAAACGAGAATCGCATGTCTAGACTCCATAAGTATGGTTATCTAGACTCTTTTGATTTTGAATCATTAGAGACATGTGAGGCATGTTTATTAGGGAAGATGACCAAGACTCCTTTCACTGGACACAGTGAGAGAGCCAGTGATCTACTAGAGCTCATACATATTGATGTATGTGAACCTTTTAGATCAAATGCTAGAGGAGGTTATCAATACTTCATTACCTTCACTAATGACCTCAGTAGGTATGGCTATGTATATCTTATGAAACACAAGTCAGAAACTCTTGAAATTTTTAAGAATTTCATGAATGAAGTAGAGAAGCAACTTGGTAAGAGTATTAAAGCACTTTGTTCAGATCGAGGTGGTGAATACTTAGGCCAAGAGTTTGAGGACCTTCTAAGAGACTGTGGTATTGTATCACAATGGACTCCACCTGGTACAGCACAACATAATGGTGTGTTAGAAAGAAGGAATTGTGCATTATTAGACATGGTACGATCAATGATGAGTTTAGCCGAACTTCCAATATCATTCTGGGGATATGCTCTTGAAACTGCAATGTTTACACTTAACCGTGTACCTTCCAAATCAGTTTAAAAGACAACATATGAGATATGGCATGGGAATCGTACCAATCTGTCTATGTTAAAGATTTGGGGATTTGAAGCTTATGTTAGGAAACCATTTCCTAAAAAGCTTAGACCCAAATCTAAAAAATGCTATTTTTTTGGATACCCCAAGGAAACTCAGGGATACTACTTCTACACACCAACTGACAACAAAGTGTTTGTTGCTAGGACTGTTGTATTTCTTGAAAAGGAATTTATTTCCAAAGGAATCCGTGGAAGGAATGTAGAGCTTGAAGAAGTTCGAGACCAACAAGAAAGCAGAGAACCTGAGGAGGTACTTAAGGAACACGAAGACTCACAAATTGTTGTGGAATTTCAAGTTCCAAATGTAACACAGGAACCTCATAGTTCTAATAGGACATGACTCGAGCCTGAGAGATTTGGATTTCTCGTGACTCAAGATAGTGATGAATTGGGCATAGAAGATGAGCCAACTTCCTATCTAGAAGCTACGAAGGGACCAGAATCTAAGAAATGGCTCAAAGCCATGAGATCTGAGATGGAATCCATGTACACCAACAAGGTATGGACCTTGGTGGATCCACCCAAAGGGGTAAAACCCATAGGGTGCAAGTGGGTCTTCAAGAATAAGACCGACATGGATGGAAATGTTCAAACCTATAAAGGTAGATATGTTGTAAAAGGATTCCGTCAAATTCAAGGTGTTGATTATGATGAGACCTTCTCACCAGTTGCCATGGTTAAATCCATCAGGATCATGCTTGCCATTACAACTTATCATGACTGTGAGATTTGGTAGATGGATGTTAAAATAGCATTCCTTAATGGGAATTTACTCGAGGATGTGTACATGATACAACCTGAGGGTTTTATCGATCCGAACGAAGCCAATAAAGTATGTAAGCTACAAAGGTCAATCTATGGATTAAAGCTAGAATCTCAGAGCTGGAATCTACATTTTGACGGAGTAGTCAAAAAGTTTGGCTTTAGTCAAAATGAAGATGAACCTTGTGTTTACAAAAGGGTTAGTGGGAGCACAATCGTATTTTTCATATTATATGTGGATGACATACTGTTGATGGGAAATGGCATCCCTACTCTTTAGATAGTAAAAGGTTGGTTGGGGAAGACCTACTCTATGAAGGATTTAGGTGAAGCATCCTATATATTAGGGATCAAGATCTATAGAGATAGATCTAGAAGGCTTCTAGGACTAAGCCAGAGCACATACATTGACAAGGTGCTAAAGAGGTTTAGCATGGAGGGTTCTAAGAGAGGTAACTTTTCCATGTCCCATGGGGTTACTATCTCTAAAGAACAATGTCCTAGTTCATGTGATGAATGGGCACGCATGAGTAAGATTCCATATGCATCAGCAATTGGATCTATCATGTACGTGATGTTATGTACTTGTCTTGATGTGTCGTATTCTTTGAGCATGACGAGTCGGTATCAGTCAAATCTAGGTGAATGTCACTGGACAGTCGTAAATAACATCCTAAAGTACTTGAGAAGGACTAAGGATCAATGCTTGGTATACGGTGGTGAGGAAGAGCTCGTGGTAAAGGGTTACATTGATGCTAGCTTCCAAACTGACAAAGATGGATATAGATCGCAATTTGGATTTGTGTTTTGCCTGAACAACGGAGCTGTGAGCTGGAAGAGTTCCAAGCAAGAGACGGTTCTGGATTCTACAAAAGAGGCCAAATATATTATTGCATCTAATGTTGTAAAGGAAGTTTTGTGGATCAAGAAGTTCATTTCTGAACTTGGAGTGGTTCCAAGCGCTAGTGATGCAATTGAGTTGTTTTGCGACAACAATGGAGAAATTGCACAAGCTAAAGAACCAAGATCACACCAACATTCCAAACATATTCTATGGCAGTTCCATCTCATATGAGAGATCGTATAGTGAGGAGATGTGAAGATTTGCAGAGTACCTACAGAAAGCACTGTGGTTGACCCGCTCACAAAAGCACTTTCATAGCAGAAACATGATGGACATGTTCGATCACTTGGATTGAGATTCATGAGTGATTGGGTATAAGTGCAAGTGGGAATATGTTGGTATGTATGCCCATAGATACTATCATTTGATGATTGTAATGGGATACTATGTAAATGATTTGTAATACTACATTGATCATATCAATAAAGGCAAGTTTCCAATCTATATGTTTGTGTTTTATATTGTGAGATGACTAATGAATCCATATTCATCATGATTTTCAGTCACCATCATGGGCCCAATTTGACTAAATACATTTGATTTCATCTCTTAAATCTTACAAATTACAATTTTCTCAATTGATTGGATAATCGAGCTTATTCACTAATTTCATATGATTTTCATGAAGATCATGTACAACCTACCCATTTGATCATGAGCATGTAGTTTTGGCCAACCGGTTTGGCCTAACAATCCTATGCATACGGTCTTGACCCCCCCTCCCCCTCTCAGTTTGGAAACTGATTGGAGGGCTAGCTATCTCAAGACTGCACGGAGGAGTAGCGGTCTCAAGACCGCATGGCCCTCTCGGTCACGCACCACCACCGTTCACCTTCCCCATCACGACGGTCACCTGCATGCTCCCATGAGCGACCTCCACCTACTTGTCTGCGGTCCATCTTCCTCATCCTGCTCTGCCACTTCCGCCACCAGGTTGCGCAAACCCTAGCACTTGTCACAACCTATCCTCCCCCATCCACGATGTCCTTCCGCCCAAACATCTCCATCAGAGCAATAACCTATAGCACCTCTGCTCCTTCCTTCCCCTCTTCCTCTCTCCGCTAGCCAACGCGCGCCCCTAACGCACCTGCACCTCGCGGTTTCAAGACCGTGAAGGTTGAGGACCGCGAGCAACCAAAGACTGTGAGGAACTGAAGATAGGGTAACCGAAAACCATTTGGATCGACTGAACTGAAGACCGTGAAGGCCACGAGACAGGTTGGAAGCAAGACCGCGAGAACCAAGATCATGAAGATCCAAGACCATGAGAATAAGTGTGGAAGCCTAGTTGTTTCCAAACTGTGAAGGCAGATTGGTAGAATCCCAGACTAAGACTGTGAAGACTCCCAAACCGTGAGGACAGCTGATCAGTTTCCAAACTGAGAAGAAGATCTTGTGGTCTCCAAACTGTGTGAACCCTAGCAAACATAAAGATCACTTAGCAGTTTCCACACTGTGAAGGCAACTTATACAGTTTTCAAACTGTTAAGAGGACTCATGATCCCAAACCGTGAGGATTTATCAGCTCTCCCCTAGACTGTGAGAAGAACCAGACCAATGCCAAACTATGAAGACCTGACTAGTGCCTATAAATAGAACCACAAGGTTCCTCACTTGAACATCAGACCCGCGACGCTGTCAGGCTACTCCTTGCGAGCTTGACCCCTTCTCCCTCTAATCTACAATAACTCCATCACCAGGTTGCACCCATCATGCTCAAACCCTATGAAAGATCATCTACCTATGTTTCTCCTCATCCTCCACTCCACCACTAGGTTGTGCCTAATAATCACTTGACCCCTGATGCAGGATGATCTCCACATCCAAGTTGAGCGGTAGGCTTGCGCATATGCCCGTCATCCACTCCACCTACGCATCCACAACCTACTCCTCTTGTTGCGAGCAAAGACGATGAGATGAGAAGGAATGTGGAGAGAAATAGACTTTGTTACAACCCCACCTCCCGATAACCCCCAATTCAGGGAGACTGAGAGGTCGAAGCCGCACCCATAACTTCCGGATCAAAGGTTCGGCAATTAACCAAGAATAATTATCAAAATTTAATAGACTAAACAGGAAAACTGTAAGAAAATAAACTTTCACATACCTTTTTGAAAACTTGGATCTCTAAACTTCTATCCACTTATGGATTTTACTCTAACTAATCCTCCTTGTATTTTACTTCATGTATTTCACAATATGACGATTTACTATTTGTCCGTTTGGCTTGTACCTAAAATGCTGACAAACAAAACTTCGGTCAGCCGAAGCTGGTATGTGGGGGAAACAATAATTATGTAAATATGTTAACAATGTAATCATTAAAATTAATCATTTAACAACCAAGATTACATTTTAGATATAGCTCCGCGATCCAAGAGTACCCTATCCTCTATGTTGTCCCCATTAAACCCCTCATGATCCACCTATAGGTGAACCAATTTCTAGGATTGAGTCACATGGAACTACTCGTAAGTAGCCCACTCCTTAACTCATGGCAGGCTATTGAGTTTCATGACACTACACGTAGGTAGCCCAGTTTCTAACTCTCAGTAACCTAGACCTTGCTCTAGGGTTCACCTTTTTTTTAGCCTTTTCAAAGCAATAGAGGTGGACCCGGATCTAGTCAGTTATAAATGCACATTTATAGTGATAATCATAGTCACTGTATAGTTGCATGAAATAAATAAACATCCAACAGTTATTTTCAAGAAACCGATTAAAACTTCGGGAATCGCCGTGAAACTAGAGCGATTATTCATAAGCGTAACCACATACCTGATTTGATGAGTCATGAAGATTATTCAACATATACTTCATGTATATACAATTAAGCCAATCAACAGATCCAAGCAAGTAATTCAATCATCACATAATTCCTAAAAAGAATATGTACTTTATTTATTACACACTTTATCAAGAATCTACTTTATTGACTTGGATTCTCTTTCTAGGGTTTCTAATCCGCATTAAGGTTTCATTAATATTCATTAGGGTTTCTTAGATCAATTTCTCAAACTTTATCCCTTTTAGGTTAACAAACCCTAAAATACTCTTTTCTATTTATATGAACCTTAATTGCTCAACTATCCATTTTAATAGTCTTTTATACCCAAATTGACTTAGGATCATCACATCCCTATTTATTCATGGATTTGAACAATTAAACCAATTTAAAGACATATTCACCTAAATTAGGGTTTTCAAGCTCATTAATGCATAATCATGCATGAAACCCTAAATTAAGCCAATTATATAAAAAGATCATCTTTTTAGATCCTATTTTCACTTTTATTAACAACTGGTTAATATCAGCTTGAATTATCCAAATAACGTCATTAAGTCCATCTATCATCAAATCTAAGGGTTTTTCCTTAATTAAATCATTAAAGATGATAACTTTATGCCCTTTTTAAATTTCAAGCATATTTAAGCACATAAACTCTAAATTAGACTAATCACGTGCAAAGTTCTTCCTTTTTGAACATAATGTACCTTTTTACATTTAACAGGTTAACATCAACTCTAAAGATCCATTTAAACCCAATTAAACACTTTATTCATTTCAACATAGGGTTTCTTAATCTTTAATTCATTAAAGATGATAATTTACATTACATTTCGAACTATGATCAGATTCATGCTACAAAACTATTTTTAATGGGTTCCTTGCATTTTTCTGATCAAAAACATATATAATTTGTCTTGATCGGAGTTACGAATAGCAAGATATGATTTTTGCAAAATAAGAATACCTTGGCCAATCGGATTGTGCCACGTATGTGCTCCCATGCAACGCATCTTAGTTCAGTTGAAAACATTTTGATTTTACCGCTTTGCCCCCGTGTAAGTGGGTTGAGTCTTCAGCCTTTGGAGGGCATATCAATCAAATGCCCAGAGGTCGTCTTCAACCTCTGGATCGCGAGCTGCAGCCGCCCTAGCTGCGCTTGGTGTGGCTCCTCCCTCTCCTCTGGGCCCGATGACGGACATCGAACCCTTCCCTCTCTCCTCTGCCCTCCGCCGCCCTCGGGGCTCTGATGCGAGGATTTTGAGTCGCATTTATAGACTTGTTTTATATGTGTTTTATGCATTTATTAGTCATTTCTATGGTTAATGTTGCATAATTCATTTATTTTGGTCTATGCTACTTCTTTATGTCAAATTTCCCCTATTTCAAGCATTTTGAGTATTAATTATCAAAAGAATACGTTTTGTGTGAACTTATGTGGTTTCGTGTGTTAATTTCAGGAAAAACAAGTATCTGCGACCGTCGATACCATCGACGGTTGTCGATACCATCGATCGGACCACAGGTTGCCAGTCGCAAGGACTAGAAGAAAGTCGATACTATCGACAGGGATGTCGATGGTATCGAGATACCATCAGGTTGCTGGAGAGAAGGGAGTCGATACTATCGACCCATATGTCGATACTATCAACTGGTGGAGCTACAATGACACATAAAGACAAAACCGTCACTACAGGTTCGTCGATACCATCGACCCTCGTCGATGGTATCGAGATGACATCAGGCGCAGAGACAAAAGAAAAGAAGAACAACCGATATCGTGCTAGGTCGATACCATCGACCCGCGTCGATGGTATCGACACCGTCAGATATGAGTTTGTTTCAGATTAATCTTAATCGGACGGCTGTGATTAATTGGTGACCTAATTCGGGAAATATACCTAATGACGGTGCCCAAGGGGGAATCATCTCATGATTAGCCACGGAACAGATCCCGAGAAGAGGTGGAGAGAAGAACGGAGCCCAGAAGCACGCCCCAGCCGATCCGGATGCCGAAGAAGACGATTTCCACCACCGAAAGGCGGGAGATCGTGTATTCCACGCCAAGGATCGCTTGGATCTTCTCCGTTCAGGGGTTTCACCACTCAATCACGTTTTTCTCCATGTTTCTCCTTTTCTCTACCATGTTTTGCTTTGAGATGAACATGCCGGGCTAATCCCCTTTGTCTTTAGGACCGGGAGTAGCCCGGGAATTCATTGTATGACAATTTTATCATAGTAATTCATATCTTATCTCTTAAATCCGTGGTATAATTTCGTTGTCTCCAATATATTGTTATGCTTGATCACCATAATAATAATCTAATACCCTTAATTGCCTTGAAAGAAGAATTAATGGTTGAAAAGAGACAGAATTTACATTAATTGACAAATCCCTTGAACAAGGTGGTGTAAGATTAATGGTGGATACTAAGAGGTCGTTTTTAATGCACCTAGTTTAGGGTATAGGTTACTACGACGGTGGAACCGACCTAGACATAGGTAGTGAATTGTACCACGACAGTGAGCAATTCTGATTTCAGGCCACTACCCGGATAGAGAGATAAAATTGAGTGACTATATAGACTTTAATACAATGAAAACCCGCGGTGAAACTGCAATCCTAAAGATCTCACTTTGAATTGATTAAACCAAACATTTAATCGATTGCTTGTTTTGTTTTATTTTTATTTCCTTTTAATTTAGACAACAACTCTCAACTATTTAATCAGCTTAGCTGATCGCGAGTAGTTAGTAGGAGTCTCCGACGATTTCACGTATCCTTGTGTTCGACTCGGGCCTCACAAAGGCATGTATTACTTCCACGCGTTCACTTGCGTTTCTGCGCACGGTAAATTTGCGTCAAGTTTTTGGCGCCGTAGCCGGGGATACGGAAAATTGTCGGCACTTTGAGTGCTGAAAGCGGCCACTCTAGGCCACATTTTTATTTTTTTTTATCATTTCAAAAATTCATAGTCTATTTTCTAAATATTTGCAATCGTCAAGAACTGTACTGATATTAAATTCTTCTATTTGCAGGTAATGTGCATGGTGCATACGCGTAGTACCGACTACACACAACAAGCACCAGAGGTTTCACTGACGGGACCTGACGACGAGGAAAGCCACAATCAAGACCATTCAGACGAAACAGATTTAGAATCTAAACAAGAAGAGATGGACGAGCCACAGACAATATGGGAGAAGATCAAGGCTTCTTCCTCATCCGCTTCCAAGGGGCCGATCAAGAAGCAAGCGGTGAATATTCCGACATACAAGATTGATCCGGCTTTAATCAACTTGGTGAAGTCTAATGCTTTTCATGGGCTCAAGAATGAAGATCTCGTTGCACATATAAGTCAATTTGTGGAGAATTGTGATATGATAAAAATCGATAGATTTCCACAAGATGTGCTCTACTTGAAGCTCTTTCCGAGTTCTCTAGCGGGAAATGCGCACGAATGGCTACACAACTTGGACGATGAATATGTGGAGTCTTGGGACCACATGGTGGAGGTTTTCTTCGAGAGGTTCTTTCCGCCCGAGAAGACCAATGACATGATTAGAAAGATCCATAACTTCACCCAACAAGCAGGAGAGACCTATTCTGAGACCTGGGAAAGGTTTCAGATCATGCTCAGGCGATGCCCGCATCACGGGCTTGATAAGGAGACACAAGTCAAGATCTTCTATTTTGCTCTCTCCGAGCATGATAGAAGCAACCTTGATTCAGCTGGCTCTAGATTTTTCTTGAATAACACAGACACAAGATGTTGGGAAATCCTAAAGAACATGGCTAAGAAACAATCGTGGGGAGAAAGAGGCGCCGTGGAGCAGGTTCGAGTGGCAGGTGAATCTAAAGCAATCAAGGAGCTGAATGAGAAGATGGATCTTCTCGCAAAGAAACTGCTTGCAAAGGAGGATACTGAGTCCGAGGATGAGGCTCAAGTTAAATTCACGAGGCAGAAGCAAGGCTACAGGAATAACGACTATTCATGGAGGAAAGACAAGAAGTTCTCCTGGAAGGATCCAAATAACTTCTTACAGGATCCAGACGCTAAACCCTAGCCAGTAGCAGAGGATAAGAGCACAGAGCTGCTCAACCAAGTGATAAAGAAAAGTCAAGAACTCATGACTACTTTCGGCCAGCAAATAAAGCAACAAGGGGAGGTTATGAACCAATTTGGGCAGACACTGCAGAGCCATGGGGCTCAAATGAGGACAATAGAGACATCCATGGCACAAATGGCAGCAAAAATAGCCAATTTGAAGAAGTCGGCACACCCAGGTTTTCTGGGTAATACTAATGTTCCAGGAGGAAACCAGCAGGCGAAAGCCATCTTGCTAAGAAGTGGCAAGAAACTATTAAATCCCAGAGCCGATGAACCAAGCAAACCCCAAGCAGAAATTGAAGGTGAGGCCACTGAGGAGCTGCCCATACCGGTCACAGAACTAGTCGCTGACATAGCAGTGGATGCTACTGAAGATCCTATTGCAGAGGAGGAGGAGCCTCAGAAAAGGACACCCTATGTGCCACCACATCAAAGAGCACAGGCTGCCCCGGTCCCTTATCCGAACAGTGCTAAGGCAAGGAAGGTAGACGCCCAATTTAAAAAGTTTTTAGACCGTTTCAGAAAGCTTTCAGTCAACATCCCTTTATTGGAAGCTATTGAGCAAATCCCTTCTTACGGGAAATTTCTGAAAGACATCATCACCAAGAAGAGAAAAATCCCGGACACTGAGGTTGTCGTGCTTAAGGAGCAGGTGAGTGTCTTTATCATGGGCACATTGCCACCAAAAAGGCAAGATCCAGGCTGTTTTAACATCTCTTGTTACATCGGGAAAGTCAAATTTGGTGAAGCACTATGTGACTCAGGGGCGAGCATTAATTTGATGCCCCTTTCTACATTCAAAAAGTTGGGATTAAAAGAGTCACGGCCAAGCAACATGACTATCCAATTGGCAGACAATTCAGTGGTAAAGCCATATGGGATTTGTGAAGACGTGCTAGTGAAAGTGGATCGATTTGTATTTCCAGCAGATTTTGTCGTCATGGAGATGCAAGATGAACAAGGCAATGAGCTACTACTCAGACGACCATTCCAAGCTACAGCCGACATGATACTTGAGATGGGGAGAGGTCGTTTGACCTTAGGTATAGCCGATGACCGATTTGAGATGGTCATGCCTTCCAGCGTCACTTCACCTAAATCCAAGGAGCAATGCCACATGGTAAAAGATTTTGATAATAATATATCACTTTGTCTAGGGAAGTCATTTCTAGATATGGCTCATGTAATGACCAAGGTGGACAAGGGGACTTTGGCTGTAGATATCATGGAGCAGACCAAAGTGGTATCCCTTTGCAAGGCTGTAGGGTTCCCTAATGATGAGGATGAGGACATTCCTCCCTCTACGGAGGATGATGCTATAGCAAATTCATTTTTTGATGCATATCCGGAATTACCACTGGAGGCTTGTTTAGTCAATATCACTCATGATTGGATGAGAAGCAAATCACTCAAGGAGTGTGCCAAGATGCTTCAGATGTTACCATGCTTCTATGCAAGGTATTATGAAGATTTAGGCGAACTTCCCCCATCGCTTCAATCATCCTTAATCAGCCCGCCGAAGTTGGAGTTAAAGCCACTGCCACCGCACCTCAAGTACGCCTTCCTAGCTGAGGAAGAAAAGTTACCGGTGATTATTTCTGCTTATCTGAGTGCGGAAGAGGAGGACCAGTTGTTGATAGTGTTGAAGAACCACCGGGGAACATTTAGGTGGTCTGTTGCAGATATCAAGGGGATTTCCCCTACTTTGTACCGGCATAAGATTCGGCTCAAGGAGGGAGCCAAGTCGGTGATTCAACCGCAACGTCGACTGAATCCGAGCATGATGGAGGTGGTGAAGAAGGAGGTGATTAAGCTTCTTTCCGCAGGTATCATCTATGCAATTTCAGACTCGACATGGGTGAGTCCCACGCAGGTAGTCCCTAAAAAGGGGGGAATAACTGTCACTCAAAATATTTTAAATGAACATGTCACCACCCGCTTGGTAACCGGGTGGAGAGTTTGTATAGATTACCGACGTCTGAATACCGCTACGCTAAAGGATCATTTTCCTCTTCCGTTTATTGATCAAATTCTAGAGCGTTTAGCCGGCCGATCACATTTCTGTTTTCTGGACGGGTATTTAGGGTACAATCAGATTTCGATTGATCCTAAGGACCAAGAGAAATCTACTTTCACTTGTCCCTATGGAACTTTCGTGTATCGTCGCATGCCCTTTGGATTATGCAATGCACCAGTGACTTTTCAGCGTTGTATGCTCGCCATTTTTTCTGATATGGTAGAACGCTGTCTAGAGGCCTTTTTGGATGATTTTTCGGTTTATGGTGCTTCTTTTGATGAATGCCTTTATAATCTGGATAAGGTGTTACAAAGATGCGAGGATACACATTTGGTCCTCAACTGGGAGAAATGTCATATGATGGTGAGTGAAGGGATTGTGTTGGGACATAAGGTGTCCAACAAAGGTTTGGCGGTAGATCCGGTAAAAATTGAAGTAATTTCTAAATTACCCCCACCAAATTCGGTAAAAGGGGTAAGAAGCTTCTTAGGCCACGTCGGGTTTTATCGTCGGTTCATAAAAGATTTTTCAAAAATTGCCAAACCTCTATCTGAGCTTCTCGAAAAGGATGTCGTTTTTTATTTCAATGACAAATGTTTACACGCGTTCAACGTGCTGAAGGAGAAATTGATTTCCACATCGGTTGTTCAAACACCGGATTGGACTAAGCCATTTGAACTCATGTGTGATGCATCTGATTTCGCTGTAGGAGCTGTGTTGGGACAGAGGGTGGAAAATAAACCCGCCGTGATTTTTTATGCCTCTAAGACTTTGAATGATGCCCAACTAAATTACACGACCACTGAAAAAGAATTACTTGCTGTTGTTTTCACTTTTGAAAAATTTCGGCAGTATTTAGTTGGATCGAAAATAGTAGTTTGGACTGACCACGCCGCTATTAAATATTTGATGGAGAAAAAAGATGCCAAACCTAGATTGATTAGGTGGATCTTGTGTGACGTCCCCGGATTTTCTAAAACTTAATATGATGTGTGACGTCCAAATTGAAACCCTCACCTTAGCGAGAATCCCAATTTAAACACCCCACACCAGGCTAAGAAGAAGAAAATCAAAGGAGTCAGAAGGAAACAATCAGTAGAACATGCACATGAACAAAAGTAAAACCACAACACATGTTCACCATTCAACGTATAATTACAACATGAATTGTTACAACATTTGATATTACATATTGAACAACAACCTTATACATATATATGTACTACATCTAAACAACAGGATCTTAAGACAACAGGTCCACCTGTACATCAGCTCGCTACACAACTCTCACTATCCTGGATCTTCAAGAGCATAACCATAACCTATACAAAAGATTACATGCGGTACACGTCAGCACAATATTTCATGAATATTGTACTGAGTACGCCTACGTGTCTTTTATATACCTCTCATCATATCTTGGCAATAAGATAAAATTAATACTTGGCAGCATAAGAAGAATATAAGAACAACATATACTTGCACAAGGATATTCGTTAACAAAAGAGAACACATATTTTAAGCTTATTTTCCATTATATATCAAGGCCTTTATGATCACTACCAAAGATTTAGATCATTTGTACAAGGTGACCACTACCAAAGAGTTAGGTCAGACCACTACCAAAGAGTTAGGTCATATGTACAATGTGACCACTACCAAAGAGTTAGGTCACTTCCAAGCACACTACCAAAGAGTTAGTGCTTTCATATAATGGAACAGATATATTATGTTTGATGTGTTCATAGCAGTAAGTATGGAGAATCATGCAACATATCATACAAGAACAATCATTTCAATCAATACCATATGCCAAGTATTTTACTACACATATAACACAAGCATATTGTATAATAAGCCAAGTAAGAGGTAATAGCGTACCTTGATCAAGAACAAACTTAATCATCATATATACCTCATGTCAACTATATCTCTGGTTAAACCTGATCAAAACAAGACCATATACTATCATCAGGTTCTCATCCTCATACGTCTCATCTTAACCCTAATCGTGTTCATATTAGGGTTTCACTTAGATCATTATGATATATAAATTATGACTTATCTTATCTTCATCCTTATGTGGGATTTATGTTACAGATGTTATGTTCCAGATTAGGATACATAATCTGAATATCAGGTTCCATATCATTATTTATACATATTAACCCTAAGTTACATGTATTACTCAAATTAGGGTTTCATTACATGTTTCAAGGTTCATCTTAATATAACAGGGATTCTATGCATCATCATGATCTCATAATTAATTCTGAGGTTCCAGATACTGATATGAGATTACTCTGTAAATTTCATCATTTATTGAGCATGTATGCATTAATTGCATTTTATGTATGGTTATTAGCCCTAGATAGCCATATTAAGCAAATTACATGATTTCGTGCATAAACATCATGATCACTGATATCAAGTGCACTATAAGCATTATTATAGACTTATTGGCATTTTTCCACAATTTTAGAACATCATTTGATATTTATTATCCATTATAAGAGTATTTCACTACTAACAAGATATCACTGATATTTAAGCTTCAAAAGCAGGATATTATGCTTCCATCTTGTTTTACGCATTTTTCTGAGAAGTTTGGTATATTATACTTATTTTTCTGATGCTCAAGCTATTTTCTATGAATTAACGAAGATATGAGCAAAATACCTTTTTCTGGCCAATACGGAGGTGACACGTGGCCCTCCTGAGGCTACGGCTCTTGGCTCCTCTACCCACGCTGAGCCGGCCGGCCCTTCTTGGTCTGGACCCAGTTCAGCCCCTCTCCTCTCTGTCTTGAGTCTCCGCTCGATCCCTCGTCCTTTCTTTCTCACGAACGCAGACGGCGCCGCAAGGCCTTAGCTTGGCGATGATCGGCCTCCTCCTCACAGAGCCGCCACCGTAGCTACAGGGTCCAGGCTCCATAGCGCCGTCATGGCTCTATTCGTCTGTCATTGCTGCTGACCTCCAAGCTGCTGCCACAGCTGCATCTCAAGCACCGCTGCGGCAAAGTGCTGCTGTGCTTCGTTAGCAAATAGTGGCTTCTCCTCCTCTCGCTTCCGTGAACTACTGCTGCCACCTGGGGGCTTCCTCTTCCTCACGATCCATCATGGCCAGAAGCTACATCCCTTCCTCCTCTAAGCCTTTGGATCCTTCGTGATTCTCCCATCCGCATGCTGCACCTGCAACCGTCATTCTCTGTTGGATCAGCCACCGTCGTGGCCTTCTTAGGGATCAGCCGCCGATGCTTGAACCTGATGGCAAGGAAGCAGGAAACACGGCCTCCTCCTCGCATTCTCAAGGATCTAGCTAGGAGCTGCTGTGAAACTCTGATCCACTCCGCCACCCTGGCATCGTTCCCTATCCGCCCGACGCCAACGTGCGTCGTCTCCTGGACAATGACCGCCTCCGCGGGGCTCTTCCCTGACGATGAGGGAGTCAGCCACTATTGGGATGGTCTCATATCTTGTTTAAGGGGTTAAACTGGTCATAATGAGCCGGTGATTTCAACCACTCTGTTGGTTTCAACCCTTCTCCCACGATCAACGTGTACCATGATCTCACCAGTCCTCCCTGATGTCGTGGTCACCACCTGCGGGCAAGGTAGTAACTGCAAGGGGAGTGACAACCTAGCCTGCCTTTGATCTCACATCCAAAGGCCAGAGTCCAACCTTCATTTGAGTCGATCCGTGGCTTATCATAGCACTCAGGGATGATCGCTAGATTAGCATCTATGGCCAGAAAATAGCCACGCAACCTACTTGATAACTACAGGCGTGTGTGACAAGGCTGCAATCAGGCTTAGGATATATATATTCCAAACATAGTTAATGAAACATCAACAAGGTACATATTATTTCACCAACTTCAAACCTAAATAACTCCTTCTAGGAACATCCAAATGCCACCAAATTTTAACCATAGCTTATCTACCTTTTAAGGTACATTCTACTCCAATTTGGTGACCAAACTCATCTATTAGACTATCTAATTAAATTCTTCAAAAAGGCATTAAAAGAGAAATCTTAATCATTATGTAAATCTCAATCAACATTCCAACTTTGTCAAAACCTTGGAACTCTCAATATTATTCCACCTTATGATTTCACTTATGTAATTGGATGATCAAGGACTCAAAAATTCCACTCCATCACATCCTACACACCTTAAAAGATATTCCGTCCTCGGAATTAAGCCAGAAAAACCACTTTGTCACATCATATACATCTTAAAGGAACTTTTGTCCTCAAAAGTCAACCATGCTTGTACTCCAAGGAAAACTACCATGTCTTCATCCACATGTAGGCACTATTCTATGTGTAACATATCCACAAAGGTTACCTAGAACCATGTATCCAAAGCACATTCAGGGAGTTTTACAACCATCTTGGTGAACAAACACTCCATTCAAGGTTAAACTCAGGGTTTAGAAACTTAGGTTATGTCATTACATATCTCATATGCTAGGGTTGCATCCTTATCTTTATCCATGCATTAGGGTTTCTATATCATATTATCATGTTCTTTAGGAGTTAACTAAAGTTAACCCATACATCAAGGTGTCATCAACATTTTATTGAGATAATTATTAGAGCATGTTCAACAATAGCATATGCATTTTAGGAGGGTATTAACTATAGTTAACCCACTTTATCCATCTAGATCATATCAAGGTGTTATAATCATTATGTAGTGCTAGCTATCGAACTAGTTTTTCCATCTTCATTAAGCACTGAGATTAACACCTCGTGCAACATGTTTCATTCATATGATCCTATTTCATTTCTCATAATAAATTGCAACATTTACTAGTGAATTCATCACAAGAGTAAACAATAGTTTCACATTAATCATCATTATTCATGTACATGGTTAACATTTATGCATTGATACTTATTACACCATTTCTAGATTCCATCATATCATGTCTATACATCACGTCATCGAGATCAAATTACATCCCTACATGCATATATCATGGTTGTGCTAAACAACGATTGTGAGTGGCTTGTTAAACATATATCAAAACTTCATCTAGTCCAATTGAGGTCCTAACCCTTATAATGAGGGTAGTTCCATGCTCAGTCTCTCTGATCTAACTCAAGTCTATGAGTATCTCATAAACAAAAACTTTATCTTCCCTCTTTCATCTAGGGTTACCAGGTCTACCTCATTAGCACTGGTGATTGCTTTACAAACTTTAGCCATGTAAGCACAAACCAAAACATGCTATGACATTCTCTTCTCAGCTCTATACCCATGAAAACTATTTCTCAACTCTCTTTCTCTTATATACACACCACTAGATTCCTATTTGGGAACCACCAACCCGAGCATGAGGCTTCGCAGAAACTAACACAACTACCTCCTCCAGGGTCTTGGGTTCTCTCCCTCACCCAGATGGTAGGTACTCATATCCATGTTCACATATACGTATATAACTAGCCTCTCTCTATCTCGAGGGTTTTGGTCTTCCCAAGGACATCTAGGGTTCAACAAGACTATAGGAATCATGCATAAAGTGACTCAACTCAATCACTTAGGAGTATTCTAGTTTAGGACATATCATATCACATATCTCATAATTCTCATATCTTGGAGTTTAGGTTCTCTAACCTTCTCCCTCTGGGTGTCACCCTCTCCAGAGTTAACCCTATAACTGGTCCCAACACTAGAGGTCCTCCTTTGTAAAAGAGCTTGAGGCTCATGCTGACTCACAACTTGTCTTAACTTAACATATCTTATCTCATAAAAGCCTATTTACTTGCATCATCAAAACTTATCACAAATCCTCAAAACTAAACTTAAGTCCTCAAAGACAAACATATTATCATCATAACCATCTTATGTCATCTATGTAAGACTTACATCATATCAACAAAACTTATTTCATCTATTCCGTCTATCACATATATATCAAAAAGGCTCTAGACATCTAATCTAGAACTACACTCTCTTCTAGACTGATGTCATCACTTTCACTTAGGTTGCATGACCACCTCCTACTCGTACATGTGTGGGGACACATTTTTTTTTGTAATACATATACATATTAAAATATTATATAGTTTTTCTCCGATAAAACAAGCGTCAGAGAAAACTATCAAGGTTCGATCCATTTGGAATCAAAAACCAAATCCAGAAACGAGTGTCCCACACATAGTAGAGAGTCCAGTGTCATGAAAACTAAGGAAAGGGGTGAGAACAAGGGGTAGACTAGTGTAGCTACTCTAGACAACGTGCGCAATATGTCTAGGGTTTCTCTTCCCTTGATGCACGTCATTTCCAAATAGTGCAACGTCCCATACCGCTGCACTACAAGGAAAGAACGACATCTAAGGACTTGCTATACAACAAGCACCAGTCTAGGCCTAGTTCTCGAACATCTAGGTGCTACCCTAGAGGCTAGGTCAGATCTAATCTCTAAAAGACAACTAATCTAACCCTAAAGATTATTAAGGTTCAAGGTTCTTTAGTTTTGAGTTGCATAATGAGCAAATGTCAGGCTTTGCTATTGTTCATGCTCTGATACCACCTGTGACGTCCCCGGATTTTCTAAAACTTAATCTGATGTGTGACGTCCAAATTGAAACCCTCACCTCAGCGAGAATCCCAATTTAAACACCCCACACCAGGCTAAGAAGAAGAAAATCAAAGGAGTCAGAAGGAAACAATCAGTAGAACATGCACATGAACAAAAGTAAAACCACAACACATGTTCACCATTCAACATATAATTACAACATGAATTGTTACAACATTTGATATTACATATTGAACAGCAACCTTATACATATACATGTACTACATCTAAACAACAGGATCTTAAGACAACAGGTCCACCTGTACATCAGCTCGCTACACAACTCTCACTATCCTGGATCTTCAAGAGCATAACCATAACCTATACAAAAGATTACATGCGGTACACGTCAGCACAATATTTCATGAATATTGTACTGAGTACGCCTACGTGTCTTTTATATACCTCTCATCATATCTTGGCAATAAGATAAAATTAATACTTGGCAGCATAAGAAGAATATAAGAACAACATATACTTGCACAAGGATATTCGTTAACAAAAGAGAACACATATTTTAAGCTTATTTTCCATTATATATCAAGGCCTTTATGATCACTACCAAAGAGTTAGATCATTTGTACAAGGTGACCACTACCAAAGAGTTAGTGCTTTCATATAATGGAACAGATATATTATGTTTGATGTGTTCATAGCAGTAAGTATGGAGAATCATGCAACATATCATACAAGAACAATCATTTCAATCAATACCATATGCCAAGTATTTTACTACACATATAACACAAGCATATTGTATAATAAGCCAAGTAAGAGGTAATAGCGTACCTTGATCAAGAACAAACTTAATCATCATATATACCTCATGTCAACTATATCTCTGGTTAAACCTGATCAAAACAAGACCATATACTATCATCAGGTTCTCATCCTCATACGTCTCATCTTAACCCTAATCGTGTTCATATTAGGGTTTCACTTAGATCATTATGATATATAAATTATGACTTATCTTATCTTCATCCTTATGTGGGATTTATGTTACAGATGTTATGTTCCAGATTAGGATACATAATCTGAATATCTAGTTCCATATCATTATTTATACATATTAACCCTAAGTTACATGTATTACTCAAATTAGGGTTTCATTACATGTTTCAAGGTTCATCTTAATATAACAGGGATTCTATGCATCATCATGATCTCATAATTAATTCTGAGGTTCCAGATACTGATATGAGATTACTCTGTAAATTTCATCATTTATTGAGCATGTATGCATTAATTGCATTTTATGTATGGTTATTAGCCCTAGATAGCCATATTAAGCAAATTACATGATTTCGTGCATAAACATCATGATCACTAATATCAGGTGCACTATAAGCATTATTATAGACTTATTGGCATTTTTTCACAATTTTAGAACATCATTTGATATTTATTATCCATTATAAGAGTATTTCACTACTAACAAGATATCACTGATATTTAAGCTTCAAAAGCAAGATATTATGCTTCCATCTTGTTCTACGCATTTTTCTGAGAAGTTTGGTATATTATACTTATTTTTCTGATGCTCAAGCTATTTTATATGAATTAACGAAGATCTGAGCAAAATACCTTTTTCTGACCAATACGGAGGTGACACGTGGCCCTCCTGAGGCTACGGCTCTTGGCTCCTCTACCCACGCTGAGCCGGCCGGCCCTTCTTGGTATGGACCCAGTTCAGCCCCTCTCCTCTCTGTCTTGAGTCTCCGCTCGATCCCTCGTCCTTTCTTTCTCACGAACGCGGACGGCGCCGCAAGGCCTTAGCTTGGCGATGATCGGCCTCCTCCTCACAGAGCCGCCACCGTAGCTACAGGGTCCAGGCTCCATAGCGCCGTCATGGCTCTATTCGTCTGCCATTGCTGCTGACCTCCAAGCTGCTGCCACAGCTGCATCTCAAGCACCGCTGCGGCAAAGTGCTGTTGTGCTTCGTTAGCAAACAGCGGCTTCTCCTCCTCTCGCTTCCGTGAACTACTGCTGCCGCCTGGGGGGGCTTCCTCTTCCTCACAATCCATCATGGCCAGAAGCTACAGCCCTTCCTCCTCTAAGCCTTTGGATCCTTCGTGATTCTCCCATCCGCATGCTGCACCTGCAACCGTCATTCTCTGTTGGATCAGCCACCGTCGTGGCCTTCTTAGGGATCAGCCGCCGATGCTTGAACCTGATGGCAAGGAAGCAGGAAACACGGCCTCCTCCTCGCATTCTCAAGGATCTAGCTAGGAGCTGCTGCTGTGCAACTCTGATCCACTCCGCCACCCTGGCATCATTCCCTATCCGCCCGACGCCAACGTGCATCGTCTCCTGGACAACGACCGCCTCCGCGGGGCTCTTCCCTGACGATGAGGGAGTCGGCCACTATTGGGATGGTCTCATATCTTGTTTAAGGGGTTAAACTGGTCGTAATGAGCCGGTGATTTCAACCAATCTGTTGGTTTCAACCCTTCTCCCATGATCAACGTGTACCACGATCTCACCAGTCCTCCCTGATGTCGTGGTCACCACCTGCGGGCAAGGTAGTAACTGCAAGGGGAGTGACAACCTAGCCTGCCTTTGATCTCACATCCAAAGGCCAGAGTCCAACCTTCATTTGAGTCGATCTGTGGCTTATCATAGCACTCAGGGATGATCGCTAGATTAGCATCTATTGCCAGAAAATAGCCACGCAACCTACTTGATAACTACAGGCGTGTGTGACAAGGCTGCAATCAGGCTTAGGATATATATATTCCAAACATAGTTAATGAAACATCAACAAGGTACATATTATTTCACCAACTTCAAACCTAAATAACTCCTTCTAGGAACATCCAAATGCCACCAAATTTTAACCATAGCTTCTCTACCTTTTAAGGTACATTCTACTCCAATTTGGTGACCAAACTCATCTATTAGACTATCTAATTAAATTCTTCAAAAAGGCATTAAAAGAGAAATCTTAATCATTATGTAAATCTCAATCAACATTCCAACTTTGTCAAAACCTTGGAACTCTCAATATTATTCCACCTTATGATTTCACTTATGTAATTGGATGATCAAGGACTCAAAAATTCCACTCCATCACATCTTACTCTTTCAAGAATTTGATATCGAAATCAAAGACAAGGTGGGGATTGAAAATGTTGTAGCGGATCATTTGTCTAGGTTAGAGAGGGTAGATGAAAAAGATATACACATACCCATAACCGAGACATTTCCGGATGAACAACTTTTGAAAGTCAATTCTAAAGATCTGTGGTTTTCATATATCGTGAATTATCTTGCTTGCAGGATCATCCCGGATGATTGGACATATCAAGAGAAGAAGCAATTTTTCCATTCTCTACGATGTTATTTTTGGGATGACCCCATTCTATTGAAGCAATGCAGGGATGGTGTCCTACACAGGTGTGTACCTGAGGTGGAATACGAGAGTGTTCTTTGTCATTGCCACACTCTACCTACGGGCGGACACCATGCGAGCTCTCGTACGGCTGCCAAAGTACTGGAAAGTGGCCTATATTGGCCTACCTTGTTCCGAGATGCCTATGAGTTCGTGAGGCAATGTGATTCCTGCCAAAGAGCAGGTAAAATTTCAAAGAGACAAGAGATGCCCCTAAATGTTTTCTAAGAGGTTGAGGTATTTGATCTATGGGGTATAGATTTCATGGGACCCTTTGTGTCCTCCAATTCGAATTTATATATCCGTTTAGCTATTGATTATGTGTCGAAGTGGGTAGAAGAAATACCCACAAGGACTAACGATTCTACTGTAGTGTGCAGGTTCGTTAAGGAAAATATATTCTGTAGGTTTGGAGTGCCCCGAATGATCATTAGTGATGGGGGTACGCAAGAATCAAAAGTTCTCGGCACTATTGAGGAAATACGGGGTCAAACATAACATTGGTACCCCGTATCACCCGCAAACTCAAGGACAAGTGGAGGTTTCCAATCACAAAATTAAGAAGATCTTGGAGCGTATGGTGGCTTCCACGAGGAAGAATTGTAGTGCCTTACTACCGGATGTGTTGTGGGCATATAGGACGGCATACAAGACACCTATAGGCACCACGCCTTTTAGGTTGGCGTACGGTCAGGCCTGTCACTTACCGGTGGAGTTAGAGCACAAAGCACACTGGGCGTTGAGAAAGCTAAACTCGAGTTATGATGAAGCGGGGAAGAAGAGATTACTTGAATTAAATGAATTGGATGAGCTGCGAATGACTGCACATGAGAACTCTCGGATATACAAGGAGCGCACTAAGTTGATCCACGATCGGCACATTCAGATGCGCACCTTCAAGAAAGGAGATCGTATGCTTTTGTTCAATTCAAGGCTGAAGTTGCATCCCGGGAAGCTTAAATCCCGATGGAGTGGGCCATTCACGGTAGAAGAGGTCAAACCACATGGCGCAATCATGGTGCGCGATGGCGAGACTACATTTTTGGTGAACGGCCAAAGGTTGAAGTTATATTTTGGTGAAGATTACACGAGGAAGATGAATGAGGTCAAACTCATTTCACTTTCGGATGCATGATGTGCTTCAAGTCGTCTAGCCTAAGACATTAAAGAAGGGCGCTTGTTGGGAGGCAACCCAACCATTGGCACTTTAGTTTAGTTCCTTTACATTCGTAGTTTGATTTGTTTTAACTTAGTTTGTTGCGTAAAAAAGATACTGTGATTGTTTGCTACATGTGCAGGGCTGAGGCAGAGTCGATACCATCGACCATTGTGTCGATGGTATCGACCATGGTACAGGTTGGCGACTACAGGAATCGCACTGCATCGATACCATCGACGGCCTCGTCGATGGTATCGACATACCAACAGGAAGATCGCAAGCAGAGGTCAATGGTATCGACATAGGTGTCGATACTATCAAGATCTCTGGAGATTTTCAGAATGAATCGTCTCAGGAAAGTCGATACCATCGACGGGAGTGTCGATGGTATCGACACATTCATGCGAAGAAGGTGGCGGCCGGGCCTCGCGAGGGTTTGCCCTAATCAGAGAGTCGATACTATCGACTCGTGTCGATAGTATCGACGCACCACGTCAACGATCCACGAGGAAAGATCAACGGCAATCGCAGCAACAAGGAAGTCGATCTGGGGGAAGGGTCGATACCATCGACTTGCGTCGATAGTATCGACGCGTCAGCAATCCAGGCCCCACAGATCCAGCCATCGACAACCGTCGATACTCGCAGAGGTACAGATTGTGCTACCCGTGTCGATACCATTGACTCCTGTCGATGGTATCGATGAGCATACAGTAGCACCGGCCACGGCTATATATGAGGAGTATTTGCGTCAGATGACATCACAACTCCAGTGCAATTCTCCTTGACCTGTGTCGAGCGTGTTCCAGAGCTATCCAAGCCCGACGACAAGCAACACCGAGCAAGTTCTTCATCGAGCAGAGATTCACTTCTCTGATCTTCACCGATCTCCCTTTCTATTCCTCTTTCTGTCACAATCATGGTGCATGTAGCTGGTGCATCGTCTTCACGCGCGAACCCTATGGACATCCCGGAGTTCGTGCCACCTCCGACCGCGTCAATCTCACGCCCGCAGCTGATCCATCCATCCACGGAGGTCAAGAAGATATACGAGGAGATTCTAAAGAGGAAGATCGAGCCGACCCGTTATGTTGAACGGGAAACTATCCGCAACCTGGGATTCGATGCCAACCTTGCCTACGTCTTGAAGGGGCAGGCGCATCACACGAGCAGAAGGCCTGACGAACTGGAATACCATGCATATATCCAGCCGTTCTTCGGCGAGTGGCCTACTTACAAGGAGTTGGTGGCTGAGTTCATGGCGTCACTGGACGTCTGCGTTGTACCCAACGACGTCATAGCCACCAACCGCGAGTGGATCAAGGGTCGGGTGTCTTTCCAGCTGTACAACAATGACTACACCATTACACTCCGGCAATTCAATGAGATTTTCAAATGGAATCACTCGCGGTCTGACTACCGGCGACCGGACAACCGCACCGACTACGATGCAATCTTTTCCGAGCTGGTGATGGTGTCGCCGGGCAAGTCAGTGAGCTACCATAATGCTGCGGTAGCTGATTTCGAGCACCCCTTCGTCCGGATACTTCACCGGATGCTGAGTTCAACGTTGTTTGCTAGGGGTGATTTGGCCCTCAGTAAGTTTCAAGAGACGGACTTATTCTTCTTGTATAAACTCCTGAAACGCCAATAATGCAACTGGGGCGCCTTCTTTTTGCAGCGGGTTTTGGCGGTGAAGAGGAGTACACGGAAAGTGCTGATTCATTTTGGCGGGCTTATCACCAAGCTGGCTTCCTACCTTGGTCTGAATTTCTCTACTTTGACTCCTCTCTCCACCAGGAGCAAGGTGAGCTTGCAACATCTGCACCGCTCCAACCTCATCCTTCTTCGAGATGGTTTGGCGTATGCGCACTACCACGTCAACCATGCTTACCAGGAATGCTCGCTTCCCGATCCGGTCTTCAACATCGAAGGGGTGCAACACTTCTGATGGCCTATCATAGCCATCACTGACTCTGATGAAGACGGTGGCAATGACGATTATAACAACAATGACGATGAGGTTGAAGAGGAAGAGGAGGCTTACACCCCTCTTCGGGTACAAGTGGCACCACGGAAGTGTCCTCGCATGCATCTGGGTGCATCTTCATCATCACAACCTCCACCACCACCACCGCCCTCGCAGCCAAGTGAGGATGCCTACTTGATGCAGGGCATGTATGTTATGCTGCAAGACATACAGTAGACGCAGCAGCATCACATGGCGATGTACACCAGTATTCAAGACACTACAAATCGGTTACTGGACAATCAAAGGGCAATGTTCGAGAACGAGCGTCTTCTCCTCGACAACCAACAACAAATTCATGATCAATTGCAATGGATGGAGATGCAACAGAAGCCCTTTTACGACCACTATTGGAGCCAAAATTACTTTGGAGGCTATCCACAACCTCCACCTAGGGCCCAGTTTGATCCGAGCTTCCAGGGGGAGTATCCTTCTTGGGACCCTACGGCTCTACAGTACCAGCCTCCACCTGAAGAGTAAAGCGGTATCTCTGTTCCAACCTTTAAGATTGTTTTTTATTATGAGGCCATAGTCGAATTCAAGCTTAGGGGGGGTGTTGGAACAACTCTATCTTTTATTTCCTCTATTTTTAGTTTTATTGATTTTGTTTCTTGTCATTTGTTTCCTGCAATTTTAGTTTGTCTATAGGATCCACATTCTATCTAGTGTAATCGTGGGTGTCGGTAATCTTGAGTCATCTCAGTTGCATGTACATGGGAATTAAGGGAAACCTAAATTTTTTTTTAGTGTTCGCAAGCTTGAGTGTTGTTCAACTTTGAGCACATAACTTAAGGAAATGATTGGTTTTGTCAACTTTAAAATAGAATATCACAACTGTACATTCCTAATGATTCATGAAAGTGGACGGAATTGGTTGTTGAGCCTAAACTGACCAAATGATAATGAGACTCTAATTTGAAGTAAGAGAGAGAAACCTCTTAACTACTACACAGGTCAGTAAGGAGGGACGCATAATACTTTTCAAAGGTTCAGTCAATTAGTCTTGTGATTTGTCCACCTCATTGCTTTTTACAATCCACCACAAGAAGTGGAAGTACTTTACAGTTTTAACCTTTTTGATTGCATATCATGTAGATAGGTCTTGCATTGCAACCATTTTCATATGTTTTCCATGAAAAATGAAAAAACTAGAATAGATTTACATGCACATTACCTTTAGGTGCATGTCATTTAGTTGCATTCATAACTGTTATGCATAAAGTATATCATGTACCTCATCTATTCATTAATGGTGAATTAAATTGTTCCATACCTTCTAAAGAGTGCAAATATCGAGTTATGCAGAAAAAATAAGCCCAATAAAGTATTCAGTGTCAATTATGGATATAAGGGTTTGAAAAAAAAAGCCATTTAGAAGCAACTAGAATAAGAAGGAGAAAGGAACATAATCTCACCTGCATTTTAAGATGAGTAAGTACATGACATAGCTCAGTTAGATATCCATCTCATTTTGAGACGGAATGTTAGTGCATGAATCATTCCACCCAATCTTAGGCATTAGGGCATTTTTCATGTGCAAATGCATCATTTAGGGCATTTTTGTGATTTATGCATGTTGAAACCGTATAATACTTCCACTTCTTCCATGAGACACCCATTCCATCCACCCGTTGCTCGAATTGGTAGGCCACCGTGATTTTCTCCTCACTCATGAATATAAGGAGAGATGCTTCCATGTAGATGGTAGTTAGGGCGAGCAGCACAGTATAGGAGATCACAAGATGCACCGAGTTTGGACCGGTGAATTCTATTATGTTAACTGCCTTATGTGATAGTGTTCATCAGTTTGGAGGTAGATATCTTTTATGGATGATTAATGTCGCCTTTAGGGTAATTATCATTCTGTGGTCAGTGAGGGCCGGAATGTGAATGTCCGGTGGAGATCATATGGGATGTCTGTTGTGATGATTTGTTCTTTAGTTGACTCTGGAAATTCTATTCTAAGGTTTAGTTGCTCAAGGGCGAGCAAGGTTCAAGCTTAGGGGAGTTTTATGTGAGGATTTTGATTCGCATTTATAGACTTGTTTTATATGTGTTTTATGCATTTATTAGTCATTTCTATGGTTAATGTTGCATAATTCATTTATTTTGGTCTATGCTACTTCTTTATGTCAAATTTCCCCTATTTCAAGCATTTTGAGTATTAATTATCAAAAGAATACATTTTGTGTGAACTTATGTGGTTTCGTGTGTTAATTTCAGGAAAAATAAGTATTTGCTACCGTCGATACCATCGACGGTTGTCGATACCATCGACCGGACCACAGGTTTCCAGCCGCAAGGACCAGAAGAAAGTCGATACTATCGAAAGGGATGTCGATGGTATCGAGATACCATCAGGTTGCTGGCGAGAAGGGATTCGATACTATCGACCCATATGTCGATACTATCGATTGGTGGAGCTACAGCGACACATAAAGACAAAACCATCACTACAGGTTCGTCGATACCATCGACCCTCGTCGATGGTATCGAGCTGACATCAGGCGCAGAGACAAAAGAAAAGAAGAACAACCGATATCGTGCTAGGTCGATACCATCGACCCGCGCCGATGGTATCGACACCGTCAGATATGAGTTTGTTTCATATTAATCTTAATCAGACAGCTGTGATTAATTGGCGACCTAATTCGGGAAATATACCTAATGACGGCGCCCAAGGGGGAATCATCTCGTGATTAGCCGTGGCACACATCCCGAGAAGAGGTGGAGAGAAGAACGGAGCCCAGAAGCATGCCCCAACCGATCTGGACGCCGAAGAAGACAACTTCCACCACCGAAAGGCGGGAGAACATGTATTCCACGCCAAGGATCGCTTGGATCTTCTCCGTTCAGGGGTTTCACCACTCAATCACGTTTTTCTCCATGTTTCCCCTTTTCTCTACCATGTTTTGCTTTGAGATGAACATGCGGGGCTAATCCCCTTTGTCTTTGGACCGGGAGTAGCCTGGGAATTCATTGTATGAAAATTTTATCATAGTAATTCATATCTTATCTCTTAAATCCGTGGTATAATTTTGTTGTCTCCAATATATTGTTATGCTTGATCACCATAATAATAATCTAATACCCTTAATTGCTTTGAAAGAAGAATTAATGGTTGAAAAGAGACGGAATTTACATTAATTGACAAATCCCTTAAACAAGGTGGTGTAAGATTAATGGTGGATACTGAGAGGTCGTTTTTAATGCACCTAGTTTAGGGTATAGGTTACTACGACGGTGGAACCGACCTAGACATAGGTAGTGAATTGTATCACGACAGTAGGCAATTCTGATTTCAGGCCACTACCCGGATAGAGAGATAAAATTGAGTAACTATATAGACTTTAATACAATGAAAACCTATCATGAAACCACAATCCTAAAGATCTCACTTTGAATTGATTAAACCAAACATTTAATCGATTGCTTGTTTTGCTTTATTTTTATTTCCTTTTAATTTAGACAACAACTCTCAACTATTTAATCAGCTTAGATGATCGCGAGTAGTTAGTAGGAGTCTCCGACGATTTCACGTATCCCTGTGTTCGACTCGGGCCTCACAAAGGCCTATATTACTTCGACGCGTTCACTTGCGTTTCTGTGCACGGTAAATTTGCGTCAGGCTCGTCCTAGCTGCTGCCAAAATGTCTTCTCCCAAGCGGGAGAAACACACAGTTGCTGCTACAACTGTAGCAAGCCGGCAGTGGTTGTGTAAAGCTGAGGTCAAAGGAGAAGAAGTCGATCGGTCAGGGGTGATCATGGGATCTTCCTGCCTCCACCAAGACAACTCCACCACCCCCTGGTTGCCCATGGTCGTGTTACGCTCTTGGTTAGGGTTTTGATGAAGAAGAAGACGGAGAGGAGAGAGAGACACAAGGAAATTGCTTGGGCTCATCCAAAGGGTCTACCCTTTTATAGAGGAGGGTAGTCATGCCCCAGCATGCTTGCCCACGAAGGAAAAAAGCCTAATCCTAATAGGAATTATATTCCTTCACTAAAAAGCAAGTTTCTCTCTCTCTTTCATATTCCTTTATTATTCCTTCCTCCTATGACATTAGGATTTCGAAAATCCTTTCTCTTATTATCATTGTTCTTGCATTTTAATCCATTAACCACGAAATTGTCTTTCCTTTTGTTGAAACAATACTTCTTTTTAACAATACCTCATAATTCATTAATTATGTATTCCCATTATTTTGCAACTTTGGTATTTTCTCTTTCTTTCCTCTTTATTAGGACTCCTTGGATCCCAAGAAACTCTATTATTTCGAAATCCTTTTATTGGATACTCATTATCCTTCTAGATGCATCTAAATGCATTATTTCACATTATCTCATTTATTTCTCATTAAAATAACTCTTTTTGAGGTTTTCTCTTTATTTCTCTTTTATTTTCATCATTGACATTCCTTTTAATAGTAGCAACCTCATGGATACGAAATTTCACCAAGAAATCTCATTTATGCCTCTTTCCACTCATTTTCCACCTTTTATCATTATTTTCAATTTCTTTCTTAATAAAGAAATACTTAATTAAACTTTTCTTTTCTTATTGCCCTCTCTATGCAACTTTGGACTCCTTGGAACCCAAGGAACCCAAGAGGCACGAAATCCCTCTTTGGATTTGACTTCTAGAGGTTTCCATATTTTTCCTTTTCTTAATTATTCCATTATTCATTCACTAATTGAATTTTCTTATTATTTGGGCCCAATAGCCAATAAAGCCCACAACACAACCATCAAGGCTATTGTAAACGAAATCCATTTATTCAAAACAAATTATATCATTATTTGTTCACTCATCTTTAATATGAACAATTACATTTCTCACCAATTGAACTCAAAAATTGGGGTTGTAACATCCTTCCCCGCTTATAGGAATTTTGTCCTCAAAATTCAATCAAACAAAATGAACAATTCAGGATAAGACTTTTCAATGTCCATCAACGGCTCCTATGTGGCTTTACCTTACCCATGGCACTTCCAAAGAACCTTTATCATCACATATTCTTTTCTCTGAGTTCTTTCATCCTGGCGTCTATAAACTGCACAGGTGACTCAGGCCATTTCAGCCTCCCTTGGAGCTCACTAGGTTCATTGTTTAGCTCATGGTCTGGTACCTCACATAGTGCTCTAACTAGGGCACTTGGAACTCATCACACCTTTCTTTATCCTGAGGGATAAGGTTATCCATAACCTTCTCCACCAATCCATCTCAAATGGACCCATGTATCGGGGACTCAGCTCTCTTAGCTATAACTTAGAGGGGTCGGATTATCATGTCATATATTTCCCATAGTGAATTGCATGTCAGTCTACTTTGCATCTGCTCACGACTCTTGTCGTCTTTAGGCTCCTTTCATCCATTGCACGATCAAAGTGACTTCCTCTACACACACTGTGGCCCTTTTCTAACCATCATGTGGTCCTTTCACCAACATCACCTTACTGAAGTGGTGACCGACACAACCTCTCTTACAGAGCTTCCTTAAATCCCGATACTGGCTATTGTGGTTATCTTCACATCTTACATAGGACAAAAACTATCTCCAACTATCACCCTGAATGAGCACATATGCTCTCATTAGACCCTTTAGTCTGGATCATAATAACCATTAGTTAGGGGTGATAAACTGTACTAACATCGAGTTCTTCATGTACCTACTTCCACCTTTTGGAAGGAAACCTTTAGGTCAAACTCAAGAACCTTGGAACTCTCTTCATGGTGTAATTGAACCATCTCTCTCATGAGTAGTTCAACCAAATCTGTCTCTTGACAGAATTCTTTCTTTCTCATGTCATCTAGGTAAGGCGATCTACCATAACCCATATTGCATTTCAAACTTCCTTGGCCCAGGGGAGACTTACAACATCCATAGTGATGAACTCCCTTTCTCTTTTGGGGACTCTTTATCCTTTATATCAATGCACTGGGTTACCGGTGTCCGTCCATCATCCTCTGCTTGCATGGCCATATACCACATGCAACTTTATCTTAGGTATTTAAAGTACCACTATCACTTATTATCTTCGTAGTACGGTGTATGGTGATCTTAAAATTAGAATCCCCTATATGTCATTATTCCTCAAGATCGATTACTTAGAAACCCTAAACCACTCTAGTCGGGGTTTCATCACCTTCTTTTCCAAAAAAGTGCATTTGAGGTTCTACCACCATCCTTTCATTGCATCAAGGACTAGGCTGGCTAACCAAACAACCATTAACTGGTTTAACAGATCTCATTACATCGGAGTATTAGCCAAACATATCCCCTTTTCCACTTAGGATTAGTCAAACAACCTCTTCTAGTCAAACTAGGCAGATATATCTCAACCAGAGCATCCATAACCACTTTACATCCTTAGGTATTAGGTAACATTGAAGACATACACTTCCATGTATTTCACTTATCATCTCGAACTCTAAGTCTATCTCCATTGAAAACACTTTGAGATCATCTTTTTGGTGATCAAACTCAACCTTGTATGACTCATTTTTCATGATAAAAACATCCTCATAAGGTGACTACCTTCATTCTTTTTTCTTTTTTTTGTAAACCATCCATGTATCATTCACTTTACCAGGGTATGTTATCATCTCTGTCCTCATACCTCATAGCAATGTTCCAACTCATATCCATCTTTTATCCTTGGTGTATGGCATGCGTACTATCCCATCTCTACCTCCCAGAACAAGAGGAAATAAGCATTTGGCGGCCGTCAAAACACAAAGTTCTTCCTGTTCTACGAGTAGAGATGATACATCCCACATCGCCAGTACACCTTCAATTCTAAGTTGAAACGTGCAACTTATGTCTCCACATCACAAACATCATGATATCAAAGTTGCTTCCATGGAAAACTGGTCTCGAACCTACTTGGGTTACTACACAATCCTTGGTCATCTCCTCTAGGTCTATAGAGTACTGACACTTTTGGGGTCATCCCTCTTCCCTCATGCATCAGAGAGTGCCCTACTCATCTGCCCTTTGGGTCCCATGAGTTTATGAAGGTGATCAATCTCCTAACCCATGGCCCTCAGACAATGATAATTGTTACCTCCTGACCCTATGGTCATGTGCAACTAGGGAATTAGGCAACTCCTACTTCCATCAGTCTTACCCCTACCTGACCCTAGGATAGACTTAGGATTATATCATAGTACATGTCCAACTTAGAACCTTACCCAGGCATTCATCATCTCTCTTCTTGCATTCATGGGCTGACTTCCATCCTTTCATAGGGTTAATGGCAACCTGCCTACCTTAGTCAAGCCCCTTACCAGTTACCTCCATGGTAACACATCCACATGCACTTAAAGATGGATATCTATGGGTCTACAGGTTCATTCTCATAGCATGTACTTTTCACTTAGCTTCTCAAGATCCTATGAGACCTTAAACCAAAAAAACTGATATACACCCTACCAAAGGGGTCCCTCTCCCAGGATGGGAGGAAAACTATCTCTTGACAACAAGGTCACAAAATCTCTTAGGTCTAGGGTTTACATCCACATGAGCCTACTTAACCCTAGAAAGTTATTAAGGCACACCAAATCACCTACCGAACCATGCTAGGTCATACTTGTCCTCTTTCCTCCATGCCGAATCAAGATCATACCTTCCTTTATCATCAACCTAGCTCCGGGGGGGTTTCATCAAACACACCTTAAACTTAAGGGGTTTCCTTTTTCCTCTAAGCATGAGGAGTACCATGCGCAAAACTATAGCAACTTAATTCTCATCATGAGCATTAGGTACACCACTTCCCCTCTTAGGCCTAGGAACCCTAGGTTCACTCGTAGGTGTCCAACTGCATGCTCTATCTCTTAACCATGAACCAAGCATGCAAAAGGCATGACATGCACTTCATGTCATCCTTCAACTCAAGCAACACTTAGAGTTGGGTCCTCCTCAAGGACAACCAACAAGGCATAAGGCCCCACAACTTGTCACTAAACCTCTACATGGTTTATGGAACTCTTCTTCTCATCATCTATACCATAGGTACAGAGGTACCAGTAGACTCATCCTCTCTCTAGGGTTTGGTTCCTCTCATAGCAACCAAGACATCAGCAACCTCTAGGGATCAAGCATGTGGTGACCACTATCATCTACTTAGGTCGCATCATCCTCAACTCCCTACATATCTCAGAGTTTAGGATTCCAACCTCCTTACTTGGTTCCTGCTCTATCTTTCTAGAGCTAACCCTACAACCAACCTCACCATTAGAGGTCCTATCTTCGTGAAGGGTCAACCTCAAAAGCATGCCCCTACCTGGATGAAGCCTATGTTCAATTTATGTTTTGCTCAAGGTTATCCATAGTTCTTTATTCTTATTTCATAAGCTATCTATCAAGCTCTCCTGGCTAGGGTTTCAACCCTTTGCTCACACTACTCACGTACCTTGGGTGCATGTTATTCCATAAGCCCATAGGGTTTCTAAGGTCCTTCACTAACATCATCATCTAAGGAGCTATCCTTTACCCGAACATGCACGACCCTTCCCAGGGTTGGGTTGCCAAAGGTGCTAGGTCTCCCATGGATCATATGGCATCCCAAAGGCATGACCTTTCAAACACCTGGTCTAACTCATCTCTCTCTAATCTTCACTTAGGGTTAGGGTTTGCATCATCCTCAGAGGATGTGCCAGGTCTCTACTTACAATGGAGATCTCTATCTCCAAGACTAACTTATCCTCCTGACAAGAAGGTCTAGCCTCAGGTCCCTTCTGAGGACATGACAACTTATGTCATACGCCCTAAGCATGTATCTATTCTTTAATTTGTGCTTAATCTATTAAGCTTATGTCCATGACATTTTATTTACATGCTTTTCATTAATTTGGTGGAGGATTCCTTAAACCTTATTAACCTTACCCATACCTTAAGAGGGTGAGGACAAGAAAGAAAACCCTAATCCTTTAGGTCCTTATCAGAATTTTGTGATGATAAGGGATGAATAAGATGAGAAATTCCTAAAGGTATCTTATTTCGATTCATACCCTAAGACTTTGGCCAGCCAGTCACACGGATCCGGGAGTCCTCATATTCCGACTAGCAGTGCGGAGGAAAATATTGCCAGCCCCGGTCGTGATCCTTTTCTAGACACCTCCGTCTTTCGGATAATCCTCTAATAACTCCCTTGGGTTCTATGGAGTTTGTAAAATTTAATAATTATTAATGGTTAAGTGGGGAACCTACGCTCTGATACCAAATGTTACGACCCCACCTCCCGATAACCCCCAATTCAGGGAGACCGAGAGGTCAAAGTCGCACCCATAACTTATGGATCAAAGGTTCGGCAATTAACCAAGAATAATTATCAAATTTTAACAGACGAAACGGGAAAACTATAAGAAAATAAACTTTCGCATACCTTTTTGAAAACATGGATCTCTAAACTTCTATCCACTTATGGATTTTACTCTAACTAATCCTCCTTGTATTTTACTTCATGTATTTCACAATATGATGATTTACTATTTGTCCCTTTGTCTTGTACCTAAAATGCCGACAAATAAAATGTCGATCAGCCGAAGCTAGTATGTGGGGGAAACAATAATTATGTAAATATGTTAACAATGTAATCATTCAATTAATCATTTAAAAACCAAGATTACATTTTAGATATATCTCCGCGATCCAAGAGTACCCTATCCTCTATGTTGTCCCCATTAAACCCCTCATGATCCACCTATAGGTGAACCAATTTCTAGGGTTGAGTCACATGGCACTACTCGTAAGTAGCTCACTCCTTAACTCATGGCAGGCTAATGAGTTTCATGACACTACATGTAGGTAGCCCAGTTTCTAACTCTCGGTAACCTAGACCTTGCTCTAGGGTTACCCTTTTTTTTAGCCTTTTCAAAGCAATAGAGGTGGACCCAGATCTAGTCAGTTATAAATGCACATTTATAGTGATAATCATAGTCACTTTATAGTTGCATGAAATAAATAAACATCCAACAGTTATTTTCAAGCAACCGGTTAAAACTTCAGGAATCACCGTGAAACTAGAGTGATTACTCATAAGCGTAACCACATACCTGATTTGATGAGTCATGCAGATTATTCAACATATACTTCATGTATATACAATTAAGCCAATCAACATATCCAAGCAAGTAATTCAATCAACACATAATTCCTGAAAAGAATATGTACTCTATTTATTACACACTTTATCAAGAATCTACTTTATTGACTTGGATTCTCTTTCTAGGGTTTCTAATCTGCATTAAGGTTTCATTAATATTCATTAGGGTTTCTTAGATCAATTTCTCAAACTTTATCCCTTTTAGGTTAACAAACCCTAAAATACTCTTTTCTATTTATATGAACCTTAATTGCTAAACTATCCATTTTAATAGTCTTTTATACCCAAATTGACTTAGGATCATCACATTCCTATTTATTCATGGATTTGAACAATTAAACCAATTAAAAGACATATTCACCTAAATTAGGGTTTTCAAGCTCATTAATGCATAATCATGCACGAAACCCTAAATTAAGCCAATTATATAAAAAGATCATCTTTTTGGATCCTATTTTCACTTTTATTAACAACAGGTTAATATCAGCTTGAATTATCCAAATAACGTCATTAATTCCATCTATCATCAAATCTAAGGGTTTTTCCTTAATTAAATCATTAAAGATGATAACTTTATGCCCTTTTTAAATTTCAAGCATATTTAAGCACATAAACTCTAAATTAGACTAATCATGTGCAAAGTTCTTCCTTTTTTAACATAATGTACCTTTTTACATTTAATAGGTTAACATCAACTCTAAAGATCCATTTAAACCCTATTAAACACTTTATTCATTTCAACATAGGGTTTCTTAATCTTTAATTCATTAAAGATGATAATTTACACTACATTTAGAACTATGATCAGATTCAGGCTACAAAACTGTTTTTCATGGGTTCCTTGCATTTTTATGATCAAAATACATATATAATTTGTCTTGATCGGAGTTACAAATAGCAAGATATGATTTTTGCAAAATAAGAATACCTTGGCCAATCGGATTGCGCCACGTATGCGCTCCCATGCAATGCATCTTAGTTCAGTTGAAAACATTTCGATTTTACCGCTTTGCGCCCGCGTAAGTGGGTTGAGTCTTCAGCCTTTGGAGGGCATATCAGTCTAATGCCCAGAGGTCGTCTTCAACCTATGGATCGTGAGCTGCAGCCGCCCTAGCCGCGCTTGGTGTGGCTCCACCCTCTCCTCTGGGCTCGATGACGGCCACCAAACCCTTCCCTCTCTCCTCCGCCCTCCGCCACCCTCAGGGCTCGTCCTAGCTGCTGCCAAAATGTCTTCTCCCAAGCGGGAGAAACACACAGTTGTTGCTGCAACTGCAGCAAGCCGGCAGTGGCTGCGCAAAGCCGAGGTTGAAGGAGAAGAAGTCGATCGGTCAGGGGTGATCGTGGGATCTTCCTGCCTCCACCAACACAACTCCGCCACCCCCTGGTTGCCCATGGTCGTGTTACGCTCTTGGTTAGGGTTTTGATGAAGAAGAAGATGGAGAGGAGAGAGAGATGCAAGGAAACTGCTTGGGCTCATCCAAAGGGTCTACCCTTTTATAGAGGAGGGTAGTCATGCCCCAGCATGCTTTCCCACGAAGGAAAAAAAGGCCTAATCCTGATAGGAATTATATTCCTTCACTAAAAAGCAAGTTTCTCTCTCTCTTTCATATTCCTTTATTATTCCTTCCTCCTCTGACATTAGGATTTCGAAAATCCTTTCTCTTATTATCATTGTTCTTGCATTTTAATCCATTAACCATGAAATTGTATTTCCTTTTGTTGAAACAATACTTCTTTTTAACAATACCTCATAATTCATTAATTATGTATTCCCATTATTTTGCAATTTTTGTATTTTCTCTTTCTTTCCTCTTTATTAGGACTCCTTGGATCCCAAGAAACTCTATTATTTCGAAATCCTTTTTATTGGATACTCATTATCCTTCTAGATGCATCTAAATGCATTATTTCACATTATCTCGTTTATTTCTCATTAAAATAACTCTTTTTGAGGTTTTCTCTTTATTTCTCTTTTATTTTCGTCATTGGCATTCCTTTTAATATTAGCAACCTCATGGATATGAAATTTCACCAAGAAATCTCATTTATGCCTCTTTCCACTCATTTTCCACCTTTTATCATTATTTTCAATTTCTTTCTTAATAAAGAAATACTTAATTAAACTTTTCTTTTCTTATTTCCCTCTCTATGCAACTTTGGACTCCTTGGAACCCAAGGAACCCAAGAGGCACGAAATCCCTCTTTGGATTTGACTTCTAGAGGTTTCCACATTTTTCCTTTTCTTAATTATTCCATTATTCATTCACTAATTGAATTTTCTTGTTATTTGGGCCCAATAGCCAATAAAGCCCACAACACAACCATCAAGGCTATTGTAAACGAAATCCATTTATTCAAAACAAATTATATCATTATTTGTTCACTCATCTTTAATATGAGCAATTACATTTCTCACCAATTGAACCCAAAAATTGGGGTTGTAACAGACTTCCTGGTCTGTCTTAGTGTCCCTCACTCCTCGTCCAGATCTACTCTGATGTGGCATAGAAGACTGTATCTTCACTGAGTTGTGACCACCTTCTGCATCATGCTCATGGCAGAATCTTCCCTCTCTCTTTCTCTTTTTGTTCCTCGCATCATGAGCGAGTAGTTCCTTTTCGTTGGGGTGTGGGGACTAGCCTCGTTGCCCATGGCTACATGTTCTTTTGTTAAACATTCCATGGCATGTATATAACTTTTCATTTCATTGTTAATCACCAATGTTTGCTTGTAAATTGATCACCTGCTTGCTTTTATCTAGTTCTTTCCTATGTTGCGAGAACTTCAATATGTAGGATAGAATGTCAATTAACGCGGTTGACTCCCTGACTAGAAATAGAAAGGGATTCCTTGAGGTTGTAAGTGTATGATCTGTGAGGGGATGAGCCATCTAGCCCACGGTGACGCTTCTGTATGCCTAAACATCCCTCAGGGAGGGCCATAGATTCAGTTGGATATCTATATCTTCATAACTGTAAGTGCATGATACGGATGGTGATGAGAAATTTGATGCCTAAGGTAATTCTTACGCGAACCTAAACATCCCTCAGGGAGGATTCACAGCAGTTCTATTTGGATAGTTAGATCTTGCTTGGATGTTTGTGATTGGATATGTTTGCATGTAGTGGTGGTGAAATCTCATACCACCCTAGTGATCCCATCATTAATCTAGTTTCAACTTTAATTATGCTCTTTACTTTCTTGCAATTAGTTTAATTAAACTCAAATCAAACTTTGTTCTAAATATTAGCCTTACTTGAACTGGACTAGACTAGCAATGATTCTTAAAAATGTTATCCCTTAGTATTTGATCCTTAACTATACTATGATAAGACTCGTCCGCTTGCGGGTGGTATTATTGCACAAGTTTTGGTTAAAAACTCTGGGATTTCAACCCCGAGTGAATTTGTTAGTGCGATAATAGACCACGTCAAATTCAGGCGTCGTTGTCGGGGACAACAGAATCAATTAGTCAAATCTAGTTCATTTGAGGCTAATCTTGGTTTTGGCTTTTCTTTTGATACAATCGATCATTTACTTGAATTCGGTTCTACTCCATCAATCTTACTTCTGAAACATCTTTCCATCCCAGGTACTAATAAAGACTAGTGCATGCACCGCTCAAATAGTCTCGGTCTCACTGCTAGCTTTGATCCTGAGATAGACAGAACTTTTCATCATCAGAATAGAGAGAACTAAGAAAGGATGGCTCAAGAGGAGGAAATATCCCAAAGGGTTTCTAAAGCCCTTGCTGCACAAAGAGATAGGCTTATGCAAGAAGCCAGAGTTGTAGTTGAAACAGAGATCCAAGCAGCACAAGCAGCAATGCAAGCAGCAGAACTGTAGAAGGACCTTAGGGAGTTCTCAATCCCTAAAGCTACTGATGTTCACCACCCAGTACAACCTCCTCCCATCAATGCTACAAATTTTGAGATCTGAGCACATTGGATCACCTTGCTTCATAACAACCCATTCTATGGTAAGCAAGGAGAAGATAGTCAGGAACATCTTCTGAGGTTTATTGATCTATGTGCTATGATAAAGCAAAATGGAGTCACATATGATGCCATCCAACTCCGTCTCTTCAAGTATTCTCTTGTTGATAGAGCCATTAGTTGGTATAACTATTTGCAATGCGAACCCATCACCACTTGGGAACAACTTCAAAATGTCTTCCTAGAAAAATTCTACCCTCCTTCTCTCACCTATGAAATTAGGGGTCGAATAATAATGTTCACTCAGGTCCCTAGAGAATCCCTTATTGAAGCATGCTAAAGATACAAAGAGCTTCTACGCAAGTGTCCACACCATGGCATCCCTAAGAATCAACTCATCGAGATCTTCTATAGGGGTGCGGATGATGACATCAAGAGGTTCTTAGATTCCACATCAGGAGGAAACTTCATGCGTCAAAGCTATGACAGCGCATGGAAGGTTTTCCCCCTTGGAGCAGAAAATCAATCTAATTGGGGTATATCAGTAGGAAAAGGAGTGTTGAAGGTAGATATGGCTGAAGCTATTCCTGAGTACAAGTCTATCGTTGAATCCCTAAAGCTCTTAGTTGCCAAGCAAGACCATCCTGAATCGTCTCTTGCTGCCTATGAAAGAAGACGCTCACCCCCTTGATAACAAGAATAGGTCAAGTCAGCTTCACTATTTTGTGAATCATGCAAAGGCACTGATCACTCTACTTTATCCTGCAATGTTCTTTATGATGTTGTTTTAAGCAAAATCAATGGACAAGGAGATAATGGCCAGATGGAAAGCTTGAATGTTGTCAACACTATCCCTGGTCAAGGTTATTACAATCCAAGTCAGAATAGGAATCATCCTAGTTTTTAGTATGGAGATCATTCTGGAGAGGTAAACTCGCATCAACTTGGTTCAAACAATCAACAACGAGGTCTGCCGGGATACCAATATAACCAAAAATAGAATTTTGGAAGCCAAAGTAACTTCAGAAGTAACTTTCAAAACAATTCTCAATTCCAGAATCCAAACCAATTCCCTTACCAGAATCAACAACAAGGGAAACAAGTTGGACCCATTTCTCTGGATGACAAGCTATCAGCCATTGAGAAGATGTTACAGTCACAGAAGAGGATGATAGCTAACCAGCAAGCCCATCAGAAGGCCATTGAATCTCAACTAGCTCAACTTGCAGCTAGCCTCAAACCACCTATTAGAGCTTTAGTTGAGCAACCAGAAGACAATCTTAGGCACATGGAACAACTTAAAGTTGTGACAATTCGTTCAGGTTTTATCTTACCAAAACCCACAACTCCTGTCATCATGACAAATGTCTAAGGTGTTGAGCATAGTGCAGTGGCCACTCAAAACGATAAGCCAAGTTCTGAGAAACCTATTGTTGCTGATGCTGAAGAATTGCCTGAGCCAGTTGTTCCAGTGTACAAACCTCGTGTGTTGTTTCCAAATTGACTGAATTTTACCCAGCTCGATACTAGGTTCAACAAATTCAAGGAAATCATGAAAAAGTTGTATGTCAATATCCCGCTCTTGGATGCCATGTCTTAGATGCCCCAATGGTCCAAGTTCTTCAAACTCCTGCTTAGTCGGAAGTACAAAATTGAAGATCGTCAAACAATGAAATTGGAAAGAACATCATCTGATTTAGTGATGGATAGGATGCCTCGCAAACATAAGGATCATGGCTCTTTCATAATTTCCTACTCGATAAGAGATTCAATCAATCGACCAGGTCTAGCTGATCTTGGAGCTAGCATCTGCATCATTCCTCTTAGCCTATGTAACAGACTAGGTCTTACCAACTTCTTACCCACTAGAATGTCCATCAAGCATGCTAACTCCTCCATGACCAAGCTAATTGGTATCATAGAGGATATCCCCGTAAGGCTTGGGGATCTATATGTCCCATGTGATTTCATAGTTATGGACGTCAAAGAGAATCCACACTACCCCCTCCTTTTTGGAAGACATTTCCTCTCCACTGCTAGAGCTTTAATTGATGTGGAATCTGGAGTTTTGACCCTAAGAGTGGGGAACCATTCTTTTGAATTCTATGCATCTAAAAGTGCAAAGGAATGCACTACAGAGGAAGAGGCATATTTTGTTGACTGTGTTAACCAATTTACTCAGATGCAGCAAAAATTCCTTTCCTCAAAATTTGATGTTCCCTCAGAAAAAGGCCATGATGAAGAGAAGACTGAGAGTGAACCAGTGTGTGAAGAGACGAAAGAAATGCCACCGAATATGGAGGAGACACCTCTCAACCTTATTATTACACATATCGAACCTTCTTTAGGTGTCCATGACCTCCTCATCAAGAAACAACTATCCTCTGGAATGCACCGGTAGCCCAATAGACAAAAACTACTTATTTCATCTTCCCTCCGCAACAAGATTTGGATCATAGTTTCTACCAAGACCAGCCCCCACATCCATATTTGATGGATATCAGTGACCAGCATTGCTACGATGAATTGATAGTGCATCAACAAATGAACTTTTCCTCAGCACCTCAATTGCACTACACCATTAATGATGCAACTCAGATCCCCTACAACTATTCTTCACCTCGAATTGAGCAACAAAGAACAAGTCAACATAACTCAGGATGTTTCCCTATGTGTTCTGATAATGCTTGCTCTATATGGGGAAGAATACAAGAGGCCAGAATCATATCAAAGATAAATGAATGGCTGAGAAAGAAACCATCAAAAGAATATGTCAATCCATCTCAAGTTCCACCCAGAGCCCCACCATGGTGATAGTATCCACGTCGAGCCATCGACGTAAAACAAAGGCGCTTGTCGGGAGGAAACCCGATCAATAATTTCATTTTTACTTTTAATTTTGAATTAGAAATTTTCTTTAGTTTTGCTTTTACTTTTTAGAAAATATTGCACTGAATAAAATTTGCATCGTGAGATGCTATCTTAAGTTTTGATTAGTCTTCATTTTTGAAGATTTTCAGATAGAGGACGCGTGTTGATTAGAATGCAACCACATCTGGTGGTCCAACCGGTATGAATTTTCCCCTCCATATCAGATTTAGAGTTTGCTCAAGACGAGCAAATTTCTAAGTTCGGGGTGGATGGTGAGTGGTATGTACTTTCCTTTCCACCTACACCCATCTATCTCAGACTCAAGATTTCACCATTGCATTTTTGACCAAAATTTTCAAAATTTTTAAAGTTTTCAAAGAAATTGAACGGAAACTGATGAAATTTTGATGCTTTTCTTTTCAATAAAAGCCATTACCTGGCCAGCTAATTTCTCTCTCTATGCATTTTGAATCATTATACCCTCCTTATTCAAAGCAGATCCTCAAAAGGACCACTTTTTGAAACTAGTCTATTGATTGAAATCATCTTGTGAAGCTTACGAATCCTAACATCATGATCCTTCTGCAAAAATGGCAAGCGTCTATCAAACTTATAGGGATCAAACATGTCGTGCTTCCTAACTGAATAAGTGGAACAATAACATGGAACCCCCACCAGATCCCCATCAAGTCATTATTTGAGCAGAGTACGATAAAGAGAAATACCCGGTGCACGGAATTGTAAATCAAGTTGCATTCTGATCTGAACTCTCTTCTACACTTCTTCTATCATCTTTGTACCCTTCCATCCATCAAAAAGAAACAAAAATAGCTAAAATAGTGCCAAACCCTAAGTTTGGGGTGGCACACCACCTCCCTCTTTATTCGCTTCTTACATACCCCTCGCTATGTAATAGGGGTGTACCACCAAGAAAAGATGCTAATGCACACACAAAAAATGCAATCTTGAGTCAAATGGAGGAGAGATTCACGCACACACACACATACACACACGCGCATATATATATATATATATATATATATATATATATATATATATATATATATATATATATATATATATATATATATATATATATATATATATATATGTATATATATATATGTATATATATATAATAAGACTTGCAGTCAATGAAACTACAACCAAATAATAAAAATCTCGATTCGAATAGAGGAGAGATTTATTCCTTCCTTCCTTACCACCCTTCACTCCCTTTTCCAACTAATGGCACAATGAATGCCTTCACTACCCTGTAAAACACCAGTGTCAGATCAAGTGCACACTTGTTGTTCTGTGGGTATCTCTGGACTCTTTTAAAACTATTAGAAATGCTTGTTGTTGGAAAAAGTGAGGAGGAAGTGATATTGGAAAACAAACTCAGGAACGAAGATATGGTAAGATGTGTTCAGTGATCTCAGGAAGTTGAGATGCTTAGTCATACTAAGCAGAAAGGAAACAATCGTGATATGAAGATGAGGTAATCACATGATTCGAAAGTATTCATTTGGCTATTGTTTCAGATTTTGTGTTACTCGAGGACGAGCAACGTTTAAGTTCGGGGTGTTTTGATGAATCCATATTCATCATGATTTTCAGTCTCCATCGTGGGCCCAATTCGACTAAATACATTTGATTTCATCTCTTAAATATTACAAATTGCAATTTTCTCAATTGATTGGATTATCGATCTTATTCACTAATTTCATATGATTTTCATGCAGATCATGTACATCCTTCCCATTCGATCTTGAGCATGTAGTTTTGGCTAACTGGTTTGCCCTAATGATCCTATGCATATGGTCTTGACCTCCCCTCCCCCTCTCAGTTTGGAAATCGATTGGAGTGCTAGTAGTCTCAAGACCGCATGGAGGAGTAGCGGTCTCAAGACTGCATGGCCCTCTCGGTCGCATACCACCACTGTTCACCTTCCCCATCATGACGGCCACATGCATGCTCCCATGAGCGACCTCCACCTATTTGTTTGTGGTCCATATTTCTCATCCCGCTCTGCCACTTCTGCCACCAGGTTACACAAACCCTAGCACTCGCCGCAACCTATCCTCCCCCATCCATGACATCCTTCCGCCCAACCATCTCCATCACAGCAACAACCTGCAGCACCTCTGCTCCTTCCTTCCCCTCTTCCTCTCTCCTCTAGCCAACGCCTGCCCCTAATGCACATGTGCCTCATGGTTTCAAGACCGTGAAAGCTGAGGACCACGAGCAACCGAAGACCATGAGGAACTGAAGATTGTGCAGATAGGGCAACCGAAAACCATTTGAATTGACTTAACTGAAGACTGTGAAGGTCACGAGACCGGTTGGAAGCAAGATTGTGAGAACCAAGATTGTGAAGATCCAAGACCGTGAGAACAAGTGAGGAAGCTTGGCAATTTCCAAACTGTGAAGGCAGATCATTAGAAGCCAAGACCAAGACCGTGAAGACTCCCAAACCATGAGGACAGCTGATTGGTTTCCAAATCGAGAAGAAGACCTTGTGGTCTCCAAACCATGTGAACCCTAGCAAACGTAAAGATCACTTAGTGGTTTCCAAACCGTGAAGGCAACTTAAACAGTTTCTAAACCGTTAAGAGGACTCACGATCCCAAACCATGAGGATTTATCAGGTCTCTCCTAGACCGTGAGAAGAACCAGACCAATGCCAAACCGTGAAGACCTAACTAGTGCCTATAAATAGAACCACAAGGGTCCTCACTTGAACACCGAACCGGGACACTACCAGGATGCCCCTTGCGAGATCAACCCCTGCTCCCTCTGATCTACAACAACTCCATCACCAGGTTGCACCTAGCATGCTCGACCCCTGGGAAAGCTCCTCCTACTCTATTTCTCCTCATCCTCCACTCCACCACCAGGTTATGCCTAAGAAGCACTCGACCCGTGGTGGAGGACGATCTCCATAGACAAGCTGAGCGGCAGGCTTGTGCATCCGCCCGTCATCCACTCCACCTATGCATCCACAACCTACTCCTCCTACTGTGAGCAAGGAGGATGAGACGAGAAGGAAGGTGGAGAGAGAAAGACTGCTCGGTCTGTCTTGGTTTCCCTCACTCCTCATCCAGATCTGCTCCGACGTGCCGTAGAAAATTGTATCTTCACTGAGCTACGACCACCTTCTACATCATGCTCATGGTGGAATCTTCCCTCTCTATTGTTCTTTTTGTTCCTCGCATCATGAGCGAGTAGTTCCTTTTTGCTGGGGTGCGGGGACTAGCCCCGCTGCCCATGCTTACATGTTCTTTTGTTAAACATTCCATGGCATGTATATAATTTTTCATTTCGTTGTTAATCGTCGATGTTTGCTTGTAGATTGATCACCTGCTTGCTTTTATCTTGTTCTTTCCTATGTTGCGAGAACTTCAATATGTAGGATAGAATGTCAATTAATGTGGTTGACTCCCTGACTAGAAATAGAAAGGGATTCCTTGAGGTCGTAAGTGTATGATCCGTGAGGGGACAAGCCATCTAGCCCACGGTGACACTTCGGTATGCCTAAACATCCCTCAGGGAGGGCCACAGTTTCAGTTGGATATTTGTATCTTCAGAATCATAAGTGCATGATCTGGATGGTGACGAGAAATCTGATGCCTAAGGTGATGCTTACGTGAACCTAAACATCCCTCAGGGAGGGTTCGCAGTAGTTCTATTTGGATAGTTAGATCTTGACTGGATGTTTGTGATTGGATATGTTTGCATGTGTAGTGGTGGTGAAACCCGATACCACCCCAGTGATCCCATCATTAATCAAATTTCAAATTTAATTCTGCTCTTTACTTTCTTGAAATTAGTTTACTTAAACTCAAATCAAACTTTGTTCTAAATATTACCCTTACTGGACTAGACTAGCAATGATTCTTAAAAATGTTATCCCTTGGGATTCGATCCTTAACTATACTACGATAAGACCCGTCCGCTTGCAGGTGGTATTATTGCACAAGTTTTGGTTAAAAACTCTGGGATTTCAACCCCGAGTGAATTTGTTAGTGCGATTATAGACCACGTCAATAACCATAAAACTTATAGATGTTTATAGAATAATATACTCAATGACATATGTCTTCGGTTGATGACCTGAACAATGAGATCATATGTATGATAAGAGTATGTATTATTGTTTTGTCCCTAATCAGTTCTTATTATGGAAATATCCATAGACATCAATAACACATAAGATTAGAATGTATGTTGGTTGATGGAAGAATCTCGTTATCCATGATGTGGAGATATCAAACCAAATACATAGATACTTGTTAGAGAATAGTGTATCGGACATACCCACCTTGAGAGTGACACATGGATACCATGATTTGTAGTTAGAGTCACGTCTCATAATGATTGTGGTGATTGTGGTTCTTAGACCTGAAGTCACTACACTTATCACATGTCGTTCGGTGTACTTTGACATCATCCACTGTGGTCCTAAATAAGGATTTCCATAAAGATGGTGCTTGGGTGTACTATGACACATCGGGATGACTGTGAGTGATGTAGATGGAATTTGTCCTTCCTACGGGAGTTTGATATTCTGGCCACTTGATAAGCGAGACTGAGAAATGCATGGCCATGCTGATGTGAGTCAATATGTGATATTGAGCTTACATATATCTCAGATAGTCTGTTCTAGTTCAAGGAACATGGATTGAACGTTGAAAAGGATAACAGTTCCATGACTCGAGTTCAATATGGATATCGGCGATAAAGGAACTATACAATCACTGTAACACCAATCATGAATGATATGTTAAGTTTCTCTCCAACTTCTTCAATTACTTAGGTGGAAATGAAGTCTTGCTAGATACCAATCATTGCTTGTGAAATCATAATATGATTATAGATATCACTGCCAACGTAATTTGGAGCCTATCGGGTCACACGCATTGGATGTGTTGGAATAGGAGTATAATTTGTGGATTGGAATGGAATTGCTCAAAAATCACATTGATTACTAAAATGTTTATGTAATCCATTAGAATAATATTGGAGTGACTGGCTCTAAGTGCAAGTGGGAGTTTGTTGGTATATATGCCCATAGAGCCATCCTAAGTGATTGCATGGAGTCAGATATTAATTAATCAATTAATGTGATTATTTGGTTAATTAATTAATTCTAGAATATTCTAATTAATCCACGAGCGTTTTAATTAATGCAGTGTTTCTGTTTACCGATGGGTTTAGGAAACTCTACTTCCTTTCGTCTCCTATTAAAAGGGGCTTGACGGCCGATATCTATATAAGATATTGAGAGACGCTTTTCAGTTTATGCTCACATACATAAACCCTAGTTGTCACCGTCCTCGGGAGAGAAAGGAGAGCACCACGATGCTAGCACGCTACCGCACAGAGACGACTCCTTCCCGCCAGCTTAGGAAGCACGACATGGAGTTCCATTCCATCCGCGTGGACGAAGTAGAGATGCAGAGGCTAAGATGCCTGCATTCAGAGGACATCTATGACCATCCGTAGGCGCTACGAGCGACGTACATCACCGCATGAAAGAAGCACCACTGAATCTTCCTATGACGCACTCAGTGAATGGGAGAGAAGTTGTGTCCATGTAGTCCAGCAACGTTGCACACCATCGTGTAGCAGGACATCACTGGACTTGCTTCGTGATAAGGTATATCCCACAAACACTCTTTCTAAATACGTTGTTGTCGATGAGATCCTATTTCAGGTAGCGTGGAATTATTATTTTTTGCTTCCGCCGTGCATGTTTTATCCACAAAACTAAACAAATAGTGCTTCTATGTTTTTCATATGTAAGCATAGATACTTCTAAATTCTTTAATTTAGCAAAATTTAGAGTCTAATCAAGTTCTTTTTTCCCATTTCTAGGGATCCTAATGTTCAATACACCTCATAAATCAATGAGCATTACATGTTCCATAGTTTGTATGCATGAGTGACTAATAAGGAGAAATCCAATGACCTCATATTACACCACTTAATCCATGTAGTTAAATGATGTTTAGTAATATCAAAGCTCACATGGTATCACATCTAAGTATATATTATGCCATATATGGGTTACTAAGATCCTAAAGTAGTATGCAAAGGGGGGTCCACTGTAAATTAGGGTTCCCATATTAAATGACTTATATAATATAAGTTAATTAGTAAGTTTGAGGACTAAAAAATATATCTGGACATAGTTGTATTTTACAAGTTTATAGTATTTTTCTTTGGTAGCATCTTCATTTGCACAAGGTTTTTTTCATTTTACTTCATAAGGTAAAGCTAAGGATAAATGTTCTAATGGCTATTTTAATGGTTGACCAAAATGCAAAAATGAATTCCTATAAGATATATCCTATGTAAAGACTCACAACCATGAGAATATCCATTTGAAAGTTTACCCAAAACCCTTTATTATAATTCTTATGAAGTTGTAAGAGATATCACCTCATTACGAAACCCCTAAATTACCATTTTCTGAATATTTATGTATGTAATGGGACTCTATAATGGTCAATAAATGGTAGATGCTTAGTATAGTGTAAACCGATCACCCTTAAACATGGGTCAAAAGTGAGAACACAATTGCTTGGTTACATATTTAAAAAATTTACATGACTTCAAGATATGCCCGTAAATCAATATGGAGTCTATTGTGGCAAAATGGGGTCAAACATAGGGACATGGGTTGGCAACTATGTAAAAAATCAATAATATTACCTTATCTTAATCGAATAAAAGTTTAACTTTGGTGTTCAAATAAGGAATGAAGTATTATATAATATAAGAAAAATAAATTATAAAACCTAGAAAAAGATAATGGTGACTATAATATAGGGAAACTTAGAATAGGTTTCTCCAATCAAGTGTAGCCTCAACCATACAACACTCTCTCTGCTAATTTATATATTCTCATCATGGTTTTGTAAGCAGTCATCAAGGTTATCTAACACCTTCATTCTCTCAAGAGCAGGGTAGATTTCTATCAAAAGATGCCTCTCTCTATAGATATGTCATCCAAGAGATAAACAAAAAACATGTGAACATTGACATAATATTTACCAATCTCATGGTCTCTCACTAATCCATACTCTAGATCTTCTAAAACTTGTTATTTCAAAATATTTCAGATCAAACATCGAAAGAAGGTTGCTAATTAAACAAGTAATGTGTTAACATATGAGTAAGGAAACAAAACTTGCAATAATATATACTAAATAGAAGAAGAAATATTACATGGTTGGGATGGCCTAATGGCTACTCCAAACTCAAATTATGGAGTTTAGCCACTCATAGAGTAAGACAATATGTAATTACAAGTTGAATTGGCCATTACAATCAAGGGATAATGATAAAATGACAAGAGATAAGAAATAGGTCTATTAATGGTAGATCCTTGGATCTACCCACCTTTTGGCTAAAATCTTCCAAGTATGGCCGAGCTTGGAACATCAACAACACCTATGAATAGATCTAGGAAGGCTAGTCCAACCAATTGATTGAGATAGAGGTTGATCAAATGGTTAATTGGTCTTTGGAATTTGATTGTCTTACTCTCACTAAAGGTACTTGTAGGAAACTCACCTCTGAAAGAGATCTTGATTGACCTTGTGAGTGTATTTTTTAGACAAAGTTAGGCAAGTCAATCACTCTCGAGATTGCTCAGTCTTACTTTAGGTCTTTGAAATACACATCAGCATTTTGGCACATTTGCGTAAGACAAGATGTCTTGGAAATGATGTCATGTGGTCCTATTTGTAGGGTATCTCTTGGTTCGTGTTGACCACTAATTGGTACATTGGTAGTCAAACCATAGCTTTTGGCTATTGAGTTGTTGGCTCAATCGACCTTCTAGATCAATTGTATTCTTTATGATCATCATGGAACTTCTAATTTCTTGGCTCAAATAAATATTGAGCTCTCGGTCTTTGCTTTGTGTTTTTAGTTGTTGACCTCTTAGATCGATGTGTATCTCAATCGGGTAGGTCGATTGCTAGCACTAATCTAGTTGTGATTTTGTTTTAAGTTTGATCGTGCCTCTTTGATTTTTATCAACCTTGGATTCAATACACTTTCTTAGTGTAGTAACTTGATGGGTTATGATCAACCATCTGCATCTATTGAGGTTACAGCTTGATTGATTTCTTCACTTGGCCAAATCGAACTTTATTGAGTTTCTTCGTCAATTGTAGCTGGAGCTTGATTTTTTTCTACTATTGATCCTCGATAGTTTCATCGATCAAGTTGGGGCTCAATCACTTTCTCTAGTAGTTCCTCAATTATCTTCACTAAATGCTAAGATTGATTGACCTCTAGGTCCACTGAATTTGATCGGTCTTAATCATTTGAGGTCATTTTCCTGTATTTTCAAAGGGAAACTTGTTAGAAGGATAATTTTACATTTATGCTTCAAATGAATGAGTTTATGAGTTTTATGTACAAAACTAGACTGATTTCTAGGAAAAAGAAGTATAAAATGCTCATGATATTTCATTTTATCAACCCCACCCCAAACTTAGCATCTATCTTGTCCTCAAGATAAAAATTCAAAATCATAATGTTAAGATGAACAAGCAAGAGGGTAAACTTGATTATCAATAAAAAAATTTATGCCATACTCTTATCAAAATAGTAATCAATTCGCAATATGATTTTTCCTCCTAAAGCATCATGCTTCAATCAAACAATCATTCCTTGTTAGTTTTTATGAATACTTATTTCTCATGCACGGTCTCTGATGAACACTTCCTTTCCTAAGAAACTTTCATCTCATCATTGTTTAGCTGGAGGTACAAAATGTGTGGGTAGGTTTAAAGGCTTATGAGTATATCCTTTTCTTTTCCTTTGTTCATTAAACTATAGGTTTGTTTATCAAGAAGGTGGTTATTATAGTCTAAACCAATTGGTTTTATAGCATTAACTGCACATCTTATGTACAACTTCCCCTGATTACTATACCTTCATTGAGCTCCATTAAAGATTTAGTGTGTATTATTGGCTTTAGAAGTTGCCAAAAATGACATATCTATATTCACAAGCACAACAATACACCATTCATGCAACCTCATTTGCCTATAACTAGGACACAACTCTCTTATTTTATCACACTCTATCTTTTTAATTATTTTCTCTTTTTGGAATTTTTCCTTGGGTTTGATCATGGAATGCAAGATGAGCTATATCTTTCCTTGTTCGAGAGTGTACATATTTGACAGATCATGACTTTATCTTTTATTTTTGTATGGTCTAAGAAAGGATCCTCTAATGATATTCTAGGGTTGGAATCAAGTTAGCAGAGTCTAAATGTTTTGTTGAGTGAATGATATAAAAGCAATTTCATCATTATAAAAGGATATAGAATTTTCTTAAACATTTTCTCTTTACACTAGATTTATACAGAAACGGATGTATAGAGTAGATAGAGAATTTTTTGTAGATGTTCACAATCATTCTTATTATGTATATAAGGAGATTCTTAAATTTTTTAAGAAAAATGAGAAAATGAACAAAATAAAACTGAACCATGATAAATGAATTGTCTTTGACACATTCTTTGTCTAGTATGGATTGAAATTATGGTACTTCACAAGAATTCCCATGAGTGTTGGAGATTCAAGAAAGTTTGAAATCTATTTAGGATGTGGCTCGGCTCCGATTGATGTTTTTAAGTATGAATGTTGGTGTCTGGTTGTTGAGCATGCTTGGTTTCAAGCAAAAGAGCTTGATTTCTCATGTTGATAAGAGACATGTCGCTTTGTTAGTTGTATGACCTTGATCATGACTAAGAAAGGTAAATTTCTATCTATCGAGTTGTAATGTAAATTAGATTCAAGTTGATTGATTTTTTAATATAATATTGACATTGCCCTTGGTAAAGTTCAATCAAGCTCAAAGTCAATCGATCATGGGAGAATAAAAAACTAAGATAGAAAACTATGAAAAGGGAAAACAAAAGTAAAACAAGGATGGAAACTTTGATTCACTCCCAAGAGGTTCTTGTCTAAATTTCAATTATCTTAACACTCTAGTTTATTTACTCAATGCCAAATGGTTCATAGATGTCGAGATCATCTCTTCACATTAACACTTGATTTCGTAGTATTCCTTCAAGAAATGTAGATTAACATAGAAAGCTCTCAACTTGTTGATGTGGAGTCCATCATCCCTGGAGGATAAACCCTAATGACAACGAAAGGGCATGACCATCAAGACTATAGCTTTCTGGGGAAAAGATGTATAGTAGAATTGAACAACAATATTTTTTCTATTTTAGCAATGTCATTTCACTTGATGTGGGATTCATGCCAGATATTCATTCTTTCCTTATAGAGGCATGGAAACTAGACTCCTCCAACTCTAGAAATTGCAAAAAACCCTTCTTCTTTGAAAGCTCAGGACCCATGTTGAGGTTCTTAATGTCTCAAGCTTTATTCTCTAATTCAAGAGGCAGGTGACATGATTTTCCATAGACAATGTGACAAGGTGTATTCTGATGGGAGTCTTAAGTAGTTTTATATGCCTAAATAGATCATTGAGCTTGGATGACTAGTATTTCATGGGCTTCCCAATAGTCTATTCCAATATTTTCTTAATTTTACAATAGCATACCTCTACTTATTGTAGGTTTGTAGGTGGTACTGAGTGGAGATTTTATGTCATGCCCCTTACATTTTCAACAAAGCTTTAAATTGTTATAAGAAAAATGAGAACCTTAATCATTGATCATAGTCTTTGGTACTCCAAATCGAGGAAATATAATCTTTCTAGATAGACACATGAAGGTCTTGGAGTCATAGGTGGGTGAAGCCAGAGCCTCTACCCATTTGGAAATGTACTACAACTACTAGTATGTACTAATTTCTGAAAGAAAACTGGAAAGGTCCCATATAATGCATAATCCAAACATAGAATATTCCAACTTCAATCCAGTCGGTGAGAGGAATTTCATTTCATTTTCTAGTGTTTCCCATTCTTTTTCTTGCATCACATGCCTTAACATATTCTTGCGAGTCTTTGAAGATCAATGGCCAAGCAAATACAAAATGTAGAACATTCATAGTTGTCTTATTGGCTCCTAGATGTCCTCCATAAGGAGATGAATGATATTTCTCCATGAATACCAAGAATCTTATCTTAGTAATAGGTTACCCCAATAATAATTCTTTATATTAGCAAAGAACTTTTTCTTCTAATTGTAAGGATTATATGGTGGCAGTTACTGGTGGGGCCAAGTAGTTGCAAACTTCAAGCTACCAAGGTGACATTGGATCAATTGTCCTCACATATACAAAATACTCATATCCATATGAGTTGTTGATTGTAAAATAATCATCACCTTCTATAAGAATTCTAGAAATATGATCTACCACAACATTCTTTATGCCCTTCTGATCAACAATTTCATAAACAAACTCTTGAAGTGATAGGGCCCATCCCAAGATTCATGTCTTTGTTTCCTTTTATATCAGAAATAATTCATTTCTCCATGATCAGTATGGATAGTGAAATTAGTGACAAGCTAATAGGATTGGAACTTTTCAAGGCATATATGATCGCAAGAATTTTCTTCTTAGTTGTAGTATGGTTTACTTGTGTCAAGTCTAAAGGTTTTCACATGTAGTAGATTATGTGGTGCTTCTTATCCTTCTTCTACCCAAAAGGTGCTCCCATAGCAAATCATTAACATCTCACATTAACTCGAAAGTGAGGTCCCTACCGAGTGCTTGTATTATAGGAGTAGATGTATGGGCATCTACCAAGATATGAAAGGCCTTAAGGCAATCTTCATTAAAGATAACATCAATGTCTTTCACTGCAAGTCTACACTAAGGTTTTGAGATCCTCAAGAAATATTTATTGTATCTTCATTAATGGCCATCATGGCATACAAAAACTTCACACATATGTAACTGAGGAGGGTGATGGTATCTTAAATATTGATTGTATTTTTCTCTTGTAAACCTCTGTACCAGATTCAAAAACTTTGTGTCCAAGAATGATGCCTTCCCTCTCCATATAGTGACATTTCTCCCAAACTAATTGCTTCTCCTCACAACTTTACATTACTCTAGATAAATTCTTCAAATAGTCATAAAATGCATATCCATACACCAAGAAATTGTCTATAATGACTTCCATAATTTCTTCAATGAAATCAGTGAAAATAGGTGGCATGCATCTTTAAAAAGTAGGAGTGTTACATAGCCCAAATGGTATCCTTTGAAAAGCATAATTATCATATAGTAAAGTAAATGTGGTCTTATCTTGATTTTCGGGATGAGTGGTTACTTGATAAAACCCATAGTAGCCATCTAAATTGCAGAAGTGAGAATTGTGTGTCAGTCGCTCAAGAACTTGGTCGATGAAAGGAAGCGGGAAATGATCTTTCTTTTTAGTAGTATCCACCATCCTATATCAATGTACATTTGACATCCCATCACTATCTATGTCAGTAGATCTTGACCATTACTCCCTTTAACAATAGTCATTCCAACTTTCTTGGGAATGGCATGTATCCATCCAACCCAGTTACTAACACTAATAGTGCAGATGATGCATGCATCATATAACTTGATAACTTCCTAGAAAATAGCTTCATGTATCTTTTTGTTGAAATTCCTTTGTCCTCAAACTCATGGTCCAGCATTTTCCTAAATTTATATGATGCATACAAACAGTTGGACTAATCTCCTTGATGTCATAAATACAATAGCCTAGGAATTTTCTTGGTAATATGAGATCAATAAGTAATTTCTCACTTTGATTTTCTAGAATATAAGATTTAAAAATAATCATATTTCTTCCTATGTCACCAAGAAGTTCATACTTAAGACCTTCAAGAAGGGGATTCAACTTAGGAGGCAGTTTCAACATTGATTTGTGTCTAGGTACCCTTTTCAGGTATATGCACTTCATTATTTCAATGTATTCATCTTCTTCCTTTACTGTTTCAAATTAGACTAAAATATAATGTGCCTTAGGATCATTAATGCTTAAGGAGGGGTTGGTAAGGGCTCTCATTGATGGATCTACAATTTCATTGTGCTCTTGAGTTTCAACACATAATTGACTGCATCAATCTATGAAGTAGCTATATTCTATATCAGATAGGCCTTTCATATGATGCATAACATTAAAGTTAATGTTCTCATTACCTACTATAATAGTTATAACACCTCCTGCTATGTGAATCAAAACTAGTGAAGTTGAGGTAAATTATCTTCCAAAAATCATTGGGCACAATGGATCTTCAACAATGTTAATGACAACCATATCATAAGGGAAAAAGAGTCTTCTAATTCTTATTGGTACATCTTCAATCGCTCCCACTACTTTAGTGTAGGATTTGTCCACCAATGGCATCCTCATTTTATATTTAACCATGTCTGGAAATCCTAGGTTGAATGCTAGAAAATGTGCCATAAGATAAATGTGGTACCTAAATCTTCCAGATCATTTTAGCATATTTTCAACCTTTAATATCTCAATCTACTTCGTACTTCTATTGTACTCAATATTAATGGTATGATTTGAGAAAATTAGTGAAACTTAATTGAAGAATTTGATACCATTGTATACCTTGAATACATGAAAATATACTTATATTTGACATGTTACTCAACTAGATCATTTTTGTACCTATATATATATACTAGGATATATCATAAGCATTAGATCCTAGATTCAATCAAAATACAGTTCACTAACTGCCTCTATAAATTACTGAAGTTTGCACTTTAAAACACCTATTTGGCTAAATGGGTCGAGTTTAGGCTTTTGGGTCGCGTCCCCACCGGCCCAGGTAGGGATATCCCCTACCTTGGGCGGCCTCTACAATAATTGTATATTTGTAAAACTTTAGACCTTTGGGCACCAGGATATCCCTCATCTTTGATCTGCTTCGCACATTTAAGGGTGTGTGGGATTCATCTTGAGAACCCACACCACATTCATGTATAATTTCTTGCCTATTCTTGACTTTTAGCAAAGATTCAAAGCTCTAAATATGGTACCTCCATGGATGTTTGGGGACCTTAAAAAACAATATATCTAGGTATTCCCTTACTATAAATAGATGCCTCCTTCAATTCTGTCTAGCCACCATGAACATGATTCAGCCCTTCCATTGTTTTCTTGTGGAGTTTTGTGGTTTTCCCCGAATCATAACCTCCAAGAAGCCACAATGCAGCTACAATAGTGCACCTCTTATCCATCTTATTCATGGATTGTCCTCTTTTGTAGATATCTCTCTCTCTAGATCTTATTTTGATCATAAATCAGACATCCTTTATAGAAAATAGACAAAATAATATCATGCTTCAATCACATGAATGCGACAAATGTATTGAAAGTATTATTAACATCTAATTCCAATCCTTATTCTAAAAGTTCTTATTTAATTATCTTTAGTGGTGACTATGAAAGTAAAAGTTGGATCTGTATCGAAACTTAACTCTTTTATCATGAGATCTATTTGAATCAAAATCGGATCTATATTAGGAATGTTATCTCAAACCTTGATGTACTTGAAACTCGGTAAAGATAAAGGGTCTGCTTAATTTTTTTTAAGACTCTTAAGGGTTTATTTATATTCAAACATATATGACCAATTAACATCATTCATTTACATGTAAAGACTTGATATTTGATATAGTTGTCATATTGAGAAAGCTTGATTACTTGACAATGTTGAATAGTCTAACTTTAATATTGTGAATCCAAGCCACTAGATATACCCATTCTTCTTCTTAGAAACTTTTATGCTTGCAACCTAGATCTAGAAATGATGATATCTAGACTCTCTATTATCAATGTTGATACTTGTACTCGTGAAAATTAATGAAATCATATTATTGTTATGTAATCTAAATCTTGTGATAATGAACTCCACTGATGATCAACCTCGATATCTACTACTATTTGGAAATTTAAATCCTCTGATGATGGATTAGGGATTCATTTCCCATTATTTTTAGGTGTGGATATCCTTCAACTTTGATAATGTTTAAACATGATGTTTTGAAAACTTGATAAAATAAATGTTGGTTATTTACAGAGTACTATACCTAAGAATGACAATGAGACTTAAGGAACCATATCTGGTCCTTGTGACCCAACATATTGATGACTAGGATATTAATGCATGTATACCCCTTTTATTCTAGGATTTAACTATGATCTACTTTTATGTCCAAAAATTTGTTACTTTGATTCTACTGAAGGTATGCTTTATTCTCCTATTGACCTTGATTATGATGTTGTGGGGTTGTGTATTATATGTACGATTCATATGCTTGCTACTGTACTTGTTTGAGCTACAACATTCCTATTGAATAGTGTTCTAGATTTCTCATATCTTTTCTAACAAAACTCAAAACATAAAATAAAATTCCATTACACGAACCTCAATTTACCTTGTTGTATGTGCTTGAATTTTGGGGTAAGGGCTCAAGTCTTTGTGTACTTTCTACACGTTCATGTGTCTTGGGATAAGGGCACAAGCCTCGACTTACCTTATTGCACCTACCTTTGGGTAAGGGCGCTAGCGTCGATGCACCGGCCCATATTGTTAGGGTAAAGTCACACTTTTGGAGAGTATCTTGGCATCTTTCAAGTAGTCATGAATCACTTAGACTGATTCTATAGGATGTTGGCCTGACATTAACCTTAGTGGCTATGTCTTCTTAAATATAATGCCATCTATAAAAATATATTCATTAACATTGGATGTCCTTGTTATGAATGGACATCAATATCATGGAATTTTTTCTAGATTGTTTCTCATGGCTGAATGATCACACCTAGGGTCTAAATAGGAAATATTACTCTTCATTGAATGTCTGGACCCAAAACATTTGATATTCAAATTTTTACCCTTGAATTGTAATTTACTTGATTGTGGCCTAATTTGACCCATGACTCTTGATCCCGATCTATACTTGATATTTATATGACTTGAGATTTAACTATGTATAAGAAAATGGATGTATGATCTTTTGACAAGTAGTTGATTGATTGAAGTTTATGAGTGACTTTTGATTACAACATGATTACAATTTTGAGTATGAAAGATAATATTGATATAGAGTATAGGGTCCTAGTCTTTAATGGTCATTTTTGAGTTTTGGGAAAAACGTTCCCATTAAGGAGGCAAGGATGTGAAAAAGTGGATTTTCAACCTTTAATAACTCAATCTACTTTGTACCTTGCTTGTACCCAATAACCCAATTTTATCTATAAATATGTACCAAACACTCATTTTGGAGGAATTTTGGATAATGGTATGATTGCGGACATTAAGGAGACTTAATTGAAAATTTTGATACCTCTATATAACTTAACTACATGCAAACCTACTTATATTTGACTAGTTGCTTTCCCAACAAACAAGATCACATGTCTATATTGATTCAAGATCAAAAGATCTAGATAACCATCTTTATGGAGTCTACAAATGTGTTTCTCATTGATGTGCCCTAGACAACAATGCCAAAGGTCAATTTTGTTTGCGTTATCCAGTTTTAACCTTTTAGTATTTACGTTATAAACATTTGCCTCTAGATCTAATAAGTAAAGACATAGAGCATTGGTGCACTGCCATAAAAGATCTCATCTTGACAGATAGACCATTTGTAAGGAAATATGGAGATAGAGATGGCATTAGAAACAAAAAAAATCTTGCCATATTCCCCATGACAAGCAGATCACATCAACAACTATGGATTGGCAAGAAAGGTTGCAAAGCATATACCTAGTCCTAGAGAAAGTCTAGAGACTATCCTTGTAGGAGTGTGCTTCTTTCACAAGCAGCACTTGCATGGTTGTCAGCAGAAGCCTTCTGGTGTAGCACCATAAATAGTGGTTGGAGATGTCCTCCTAGTAGGTGGAAACAGCCTCCATGCCTATACATAGTCCAAATGGACCACCAAGAACTCTTTTTTTTCTTTTGGAGCTGAAAGAAAGGAGTTGTCCATTTGATGTCAATGTGCTAGCATTGATTGTTCTCCCTTGTTGTCTCTCCCTTAATGTCTCTCCTTTTATGGGTAAGACTTGCTCAGGCTCTCACATTACCACAACTATGAGAGGAAAACAATTGTAAGAGCTTATTGTTGTGTCTTTTAAAAGTCTTGACTATCCCTCTATTTGTAGAAGTGTCAGGGTCAGGGTTTCCAGATCATCTAGGAGTCAAGGAGATGGTATTTCATGAATTTTTTGGAATATGTGAATCATGAAATGGTTGGTTCACTTTTGAACTGATTGGTTCACATGTGAAAACGATTAGTTCAACACTAGAATCATTTGATTCGCATTATTTTCTATTTGCAGAAATATTGGCTTTAATGTGACAATTAATGTACAACGTGATGTTATCATCAATCCTTGATCCAATCTTATTGATCATTAAATTGGTCAATTCACAATCTGAACTAATCGATGCATATTTTGAATCTGTCATTTCATTTTCTAGTTTAGCCCATTTTCAACCAATCTTGCTTAAATTGAATAACTAAAAAGTTTAGTAATCAAGTTAAACTTTATTCATGAGTAAACTCCTATTCTAGGTGTATCTAATGCGTATGACACTATAGCTCCCAAATTACGTTGATAGTTAATGTTCATAACAAATTTATGACATCACAAGCAATGAGTGGTATGTAGAAACACATCATTAATACTCAAGTAATTGGAAAGATGGAGAACAACTTCAACCTACAATTTGTGATCAGTATTACCATGATTGTATAGTTCCTTTGTCTCTGAATCCAGATTGAACTCGAGGCATGGAATCATTATCCACTCAATGCTCAATTCATGTTCTTTAAACTAGAGAAGATTGTATGATATGCATGTGAGCTCACATATCATAAATTGAGTCACATGAATATGTACATACATTTCTCAATATCGCTTATCAAGTATCCAGTATATCAACTATAGTAGGAGGGACAAATCCCATCTAAATCACTCACAGTCATTTCTCATATGTCACAATGTATACAAGCATCACCTTTATGGTATCCCTTATTCAAGGACACGATGGATGGTGTCAAAAGACATTGGATGACATGTGATAATTGTAATGACTTTAGGTCTAAGAACCACAATCACCACTATCACTATGTGAGTTGATTCTTACTACCATTCAATGGTTTTCATGCATCACTCTCAAGGTGGGTCGATCAGATACATTATTCTCGAGCAAGTACCTATATGTTTGATTTGATATCATGTATCATGACTAATGAGATTTTGTCATCAACCAACACACAATCTAGTCTTATGTGTTATTGTTGTCTATTATCTTCCACAATAACATCCAACTAGGGACATAAAAATAATGTGTGTACTCTTATCATTCGTATGATATCACTATTTAGGTCCTCAACCTGAAGACATACATCATCGAGTAACATCATTCTTTATACATATACCATATTTATTTCATCATCTCATGAATGAAACAAACATAATAGATGGAATTAGCTTTAAAATTATCCAATCAAGTATATGATACCCCATTATAATCATCATATGGTTGGCTTTATGGGCACAAATACCAACAGACTCCCACTTGTACTTAGATCCAGTCACTTAGGAATCTTATTCCAAGTGATCTTAACATGTCCAACATGTTTTTTTTTTGCACAAGCGCTTTAATAGCGAGTTATTCTTCTAGTCAATTTTTTGCAAGTTTTCACATCTCCTAAATGTATAACTTCTCACCTGAGATGGAATTTCCATAGTATGTTATCTGAGATTCCTTATCTATCCAATAGCTCCATTGTTGTCATAGTATTTCTACTATGTCATCAATGGTTGGAACCTCCCACAAGTTCATCTATATGAACTTCTAGATCCATACAGTATCCTTTGTTGTGTTCAAAATAGCAAGGTACTTGGCTTCAATTGTATAATAAATGTTTCTTACTCGAAACTCTTCATCTTACAACTCTATTGTTAAGGAAAACACAAATCTGGATTGCTATCTGTAGTCATCTTGTCAATTTGGAATCTTGCAATAATCTAACACTTTACACCCAACTCTTCCTTATTACCATAACCAAGGATATAATCCTTTTATTGCTTCTCAAGTACATAAGAATGTTCTTTATGGAAGTCTAGGGACCTTCACTAGGATCTAATAGATATCCTCTCGTTGTATCCAATAGATACAAGACAACAAGATGAGTACATATCATTACATACATGATAGATCTAATTGTGAATGCATATGTCATCTTACTCTTGTTTTCCCACTCTTTACAGGAACTGTGATACTAGGCTCTTGATAAACTAATCCTATGGAACATGGATAGATTTTTTCTCATTGAGTCATGCATGTTGAACCCCTTCAGCATCTTGCCAATATATGTGCTCCTTCTTAGTTTAATAAGCTTTTTAGATCTATCTCTATAGATCTCAATTCCTAAGATCTAGGATGATTCGCCTAAACCTTCATAAAGAAGGTACATCCCAGTCAGGTTTTAAACTTTGTAGTATACAGATGTTATTCCCCATCATCATGTGGAATATAAATATGCTCCCACTAAATCCTTATAATCATAGATTTCATATTCATTTTAAAGAAAGTCAAACTCTTTGACTAACCTATCAAATCAAAGATTCCATCTCTGAGATGCTTGCTTCAATCCACAGATTGACCTTTGTAGCTTACAGACTTTATTTGCAATATTGTATTTACCAAAACCTTTAGGTTTTGTCGCTCACACATCCTCATAATTATTCTTGTTAAGGAATGCAGTTTTAATATACATATGCCAAATCTCATAGTCATAACAAGTTGTAATGGTAAGCAAGATCTTGATAGATTTAACCATGGCAATTGGTGAAAAGATTTCATCATGTTCAACACTTTTCTCTTATTTGAAACCTTTTACAACAAATCTACCCTTATAGGTCTGTACATTACCATCCATGTTAGTCTTCTTCTTGAAGACTCACTTTCACCCTATGGGTTTTACCCCTTCAAGTGGATCCACCAAGATCGTACCTTATTGGTGTACATGGAGTCCATCTTGAATACAATGGCTTCAAGCCATTTCTCATACTCTAGTCCCTCAATAGCTTCTAGGTAGGTTGTTGGCTCATCATATATGACCAATTTACCGCCTTCATGTACTATAAGATATCCTAATTTTTCATGCTTAAGGCATGTTCTACTAGATCTGTGAGGTTTTGTATTACATAAGGAACTTGAGATTCCACAATAATTTGTGATTCTACTTGTTCCTACTATACCTCTTTTAGGTTTGATGTTTTCTTGTTGGTCTCAAACTTTTCTAGTTTTATTTTTCTCTCACTTATTCCTTTTGGATCAAATTCCCTTTAGGAATGTAGCCATCCTCACAACAAATAGTATTGTTGTCGGTTTGGAATACAAAAGTAGTATTCAAACCAATAACATTTAAGTGTTTTATGGACAAATCTTTTCAAGAAACTATTTTCTCATATAAGCTTCCTATTCTAAATCTTCATAAAAGACATATCAGGACACTTCCCATGCCATATCTCATATGGTGTATTTTGAAACTTTCTAGACAGTACCATGACTAACATGGTGTGATTCCTTCTTTCTTGTACATCGCTATGTTTCAGGTGGAGTTCATTGTGAAACATTATCATAGTCTCCCAAAATGTCCTCACACTCTTGGTTCAAAATATTTTTTCACATCAATCATATCAAAGTGCTTGAATACTTTACCAAGTTGATTATGTACTCCATTCATGATCTCCTTGAACACTTTAAGAGATTCAAACTACCATATCCACTAAGATCATCAGTAAATATAATGAGGTACTAGTAACCACCTCTAGCATTTAATCTAAAAGATCTATATACATTAATATGTATGAGGCTTAGTAGAATACTATTTCTAGTGAAAGGTGGTTTCATCATATTTCCCCATAAATAAGACTAGCATGTCTCTATTGGTTCAATAAACAAAAGAGTCCAAACAACCAACTTTATGATTCTAGAAATGCATTTCTCATGTGTTCAAGATGACAATGCTATAGATATTGATTGTTTGAGTCATCAAGTTATTCAATATATGTGTTATACATATATGACTCCACAATTATCAAGTAGAGATTATGAGAGACATAGAGTACCACCATATAAGATTATATCTTTTTAAAGAAAAACATCAAATATTTATAATATTCTTGTCCATATAAGATACATGACATTTTTCTTTAATGATAGGTACATAATAGTAATTCACTAATTGTATAACATGTCCATTAGGCTTAGATGAATGAGAGATTCCAACCGCAGTGGTAGCAACTCTTGTTCCGTGTAGATCTAGCTTACTTCTTCTCATATCTTGAAGTGGAGATCTTTGTCTCCTACTTTTTCTTCCTGAGTTCCTCTATATAAAGAGGACAGTTCCTTTTCCAGTGTCCAAGCTCGTGGTAGTGGTGGCAATTCCCTTCCTTATTCACTCCTCCCTTTTTCTTTGAGAGTAGAAGAGTTGGGTTTCTGGTTGTATTTAGAAATCTTCTTGGCCTTGCCTTTGCCCTTAGACTCTCCCTTTCCTATATTGATCATCATCACAGATTTAGGATTGTCTTTCTTCACCTGCACTTCAACAGTTCTCAACATGCCAAGCAATTCTAGCACCATCTTATCAAATTTGTTCATGTTGTATTCCATGACAAACTAGTTATATGATTCCAGTAATGACGGTAGAATCACATTTTTGGCCAACTCTTGGCCTAAGGGAAATTCCAGTCTCATTAGGTTCTCCACCTACCCAATCATCTTGAGAACATGGGGTCCCAATGGATCTCTCTCTACCATATTTCACTTGAAAATACCTTTGAGATATCATATCTCTCTTATCTTACCTAATTTTGAAATATGTTCTTGAGATGTGTTACCATCTTGATGACTTGCATGTTTTCATGATGTCTTTGTTACTCAAAGTTCATCAGACATAGAATCAGCACTTGACATCCGCGACATCTTCATTATGCTTCTTGTAGGCATCCCTTTTAGCCTTAGGCATGATGGGAGGGAGCTCATCTAGCTCTGTTATCTCCAAGACATAGAGCATGTACTCTTGAGTGAGACCAATTTTTCAACATCCTAAATCAATCATGGAAATTATTCTCATCCAGTTTGTCCTTGACAAGGATTGATAGCAAGGAAAATGTGTTGTTGTTTGCCATTTGTTTCTACAAAAAAAATTGCAACTTATGTCAAAATCATTTTTTATTTGATTTGATAATATTGATGATATTAATAAGGCATTTAATTAATTATCAGCCTCACTATTTTGTTCAAATTGATAGCCTTCACATATCAATTCAAAATATTGTAGTGTACAACCTTCTAGTGAGCTCAGACCCAAAATAGTTCAGCTGTTACCCGACCAATTCCAGCGTCTATGACCAATTACTAAGGTAGGAAACATTTTCCAATTGCATCTCATGCAACTCTTGGATATATGGTGTACACAACTCCTTGTCACAATCCATTTATATGCTTCTAGGCACTTAATATCATTACAGTCACCTAGTTAAGCCTGATCCAAAAGCCAACCTGATAGTAATGCACCCTAATTGGCAGGTTTACATAACGACCATCACACTTCCATGAGATAGATGGTGAACCATGCTTGGTGTGCCCACGCTTAGTCAATCAACATTTTCATGTGTGTTGTTTATGGAAAGCATCTAAGACTTAATATTGGTTTGAGTAATTTATATTTATATAAATACATATACATATCTAATCACCACATACTAATAATATGTATCATATACATACTATATATACAAATGAAACATGCAATTTAAAATATGAGTGATGGTTATGGCCACACTAATGCAATTCTTTGGAACCACAGAGAATTGCTACCACCTAAGGTCCACATCATATGTAACAACATGTACTTGTAGAAATTGATGATGGAACTAGTCTGTTCAGTTGACTCAACCCTTGAGCTAATTGGTTGGCATCTTGGTCGGTCGATTGGTCTTGTTGGATCGGTCGACTACCTCCTAGATCAAGTAGTATTTGGACTCCTCCATTCAGTCGGTTGGGCCTCTAGTCAATCGGTTGGCTCCTCCTGTCATCTGGCCTCATCGGTCCTCCATTCAATCAGTTTGACTTTTGAGTCAATCGACTCTTCTGGTGCAGAATTCCTTCTTTTGTCAAAATAGGAAATAAAACTATTCTATTCCTATTTAACTTATTACATAGTAAAAGTGAAAAATCTAGTTACATTCTAGGGGATCATAGGGAGGAATCCATTAATTTACATATGGAAAAAGAGAGAGAGGCTCAATATGTAAACCTAATTTAAAAAGGCAAGAATAAAACCAGTCAATCATGCACACAAATTCATGGATATTTTTGTCATAACAATGTTTACATTCACCATCAAAAGAATTTCAGAGCTACGCGTATAAATTGCATATATATAGGGATATTTATGGTATTTAATCTGATATGCACATTAATCATTTTAAATATCCATATTGTATGCAATAAAATAAATGATAAAAATGTGATGATGTCAATTAAATCCCAAAATATAGTAAATTGATGTGGCTTTTGAGGAAATATGATCACAATGATGGCAGTGGAAACAAAAATTTTATTGCCATATTCCCCATAATAAGCAAATTGTATCAACAACTATGGATTGGGAAGAAAGGTTGCAAGGCAAATACCTGGTCTTATAGCATGTTCAGGGACTATCCTTATAGTGGTGTGCTTCTTTTGCAAGTACTACCTGGACATTTATCAGTGGCAGCCTCCTGTTGTAGCCCCACACATGGCGGTTGATGAAGACATCCTAGCAGGTGGCAATGGCTTCCATGCCTCTACGTAGTTCATGTGGACCACTGAGAACTCTTTTCGTTCTTTTAGAACTAATAGGAAGGAGTTGTCCCTTCGACGTCAATGTGCTAGTGTTGACGGCTTCCCTTGTTGTCTCTCCCTTAATGTCTCTCCCTTTTACAGTGTAGACTATCTTGGGCTCTCACATTTCCAGAACTATGCAAGGACAATTGTTAGAGATTATTTTTGTGTCTTTTAAAAACCTTAAATAACCCTCTATTTATAAAAGGGCTAGGGTCAGGGTTTCCAGATCATCTGGGAGTCAAATAGATGGAATTTCATGAATTTTCTAGAAGTTGTGAATCATGAAATGGTATGTTCACTTTTAAACCGACCGGTTCACATGTGAAATGGTCAATTCAACACTTGAATCGGTCGGTTCACATTATTTTCTATACACAAACATATTGGCTTTAATGTGAAAATTAATGCATAACATGGCATCAACATCAATCCTTGATCTAATCTTATTGATCATTAAACTGGGCAATTCACAATTTGAATCAGTTGATTCAGAATCCAAACCGGTCGGTTCATATTTTGAGTTGGTTGTTCCATTTTCCAGTTTAGCCACTATTTAGCCAATCTTGTTAAAATTGAATAGCTAAACACTTTAGTAATCAAGTTAAACCTTATTCATAAGTAAAGTCCTAATTCAGGTGTATCCTATGCATGTGACGCTATAGGTCCCAAATTACGTTGGCACAGAATGTCCATAACTAATTTATGACATCAAAAGCAATGAGCGGTATCTAGCAACACATCATTTCTACCCAAGTAATTGAAAGTTGGTGAACAACTTCAACCTACAATCTTTGATCAGGGTTACCATGATTGAATAGTTCCTTTCACTACAGCAAACATACTCATTAGCGGCCTTTCAGAAATGCCACTAAAAAAATAGCCAGTAAACAGGTTTAGCGGCATTTGTTGACATTTAAAAAATTCCTCTAGCGCCAATTCCACTAGGAAGATAGTGGCTTAAGTTTTAAAAGCCACTAAAGGTTTGTCTTTAGTGGCTTCGAATAAATGCCACATAAAGGCCACTAAACCATCATGTGGCATTTATAAAAAAGCCACTATCCATCAATTGGCTTTTATACAAATGCCACTATTTTGTATTATGTTAGTGTATGAAAATGTTCTTATTGAGTTTAATGGCGTATAAAAAAAGCCACTATTGAGTACTAGTTCTGTATTACTATATTTTCATGGCTTTTAGTCATTAAGTTTTCAATTCATTATCATTATTTCTAAATGAATGTCAATTGTAGACGAACTCACTTTTCTAAATGTATGAATAATTTTTATTTATAATCAATTGAGAATTACATGGGTAGGACATTTTACCTTGCCCCTTATATTGAATACATCACCAATGATATACTTTCATTCAACATTTTACCTTGCCCCTTATATTGAATTACATGGGGAGGACGTTTTACCTTGCCCCTTATATTGAATACAACACCAATGTTTACGGTTGCATTTTATGGTTTGCAAAATCTTCTTGTTGAACAATGTGACATACATGATGTCTTCAACATTGATGGAGCTGGCTCAGCAACTGTTGTTGTATCTGGTCGCATATTGCCTGGTTCCTTGAGATGGCGAGTGCGGAATATGCTCCTTGGTTCTGCACTTGGAGCTGCCTTTTGCTTTCCACTCAGATGGGCCCATCTGAAACTTGTAGAGAAGGCAGTTGAGTGGAGTGTAGTTCCGTTGGCGTCTGATTCTGGTGAGTGATACAGGAAGCAGGGTGGGTGCGGCAATTGAAAGGCTTGAAAGTAGCCTCAGAAAATACATGTAACAAGGTGTAGTTGGTTGTTGTGTTCAGGAATCATAGTAGCAAGGTGATAGCTAAGTCCAAAGCCTCAACCTAAGTCCAAAGAAAAAAGTTAAACAAAAAATACATGTATCCTTGTTCTAGATGATTAAACAAAAAAAACCATGTTGAAGGTGCTTGTTTAGTGTAAAGCAGCAAATAATAAGGGCTTGTTTAGTATAAAGCAGCAAATAATAAGGGCAAATAATTTACCTACTGACTCATCTCAACAATGCCACCTGCATTATCAACAATAGGTCCAAACATATCCATAGTCAATACATATGCAGCAGTACTCAACATCCCCATGGTTGCAACAGCAGTCCCAAAAAGACCACATGTGGGATTTCCAATTTCATCTACTAGGCAGAGATGATAGATACACTGATCTCCAGAACTGGAAGAGCTATAGATTCTAAACCTCTGGTGCAACAAGTGGACTAATACAGAGCAGCTGCAACATCCATGTCGAATCCACCAACAGACTAACTGACAAATGGCCAAGCAAACCTTTCTTTCTTGCTTTGCAATTTCATTTTCCTTTGATAGCTTCCTCCAAGGGCCTAATGCAATTTCATGCTCTTCTCAGGTTTTATCTCTGAAATTAGAAAAAAAACAATACCAAAACAAACTTTCAGGAATTGTTAATTCCTCTTGCAAGTTGCAGCAATAGAAGTGCAATGTTCATCAAAAAATCTCACTAGTACATGATTACAGTTAGCATGACAATACATTGGTTCATCAAATTAAAAAGAAATTTACATTCCATCTCTATCAAAGCAATGTTCATGTTACATTCCAGCTCTAGTATATGAACCATCAAAGCTAGACATAGCAGAACAGAGATTTACCTATCTAAACAACTCAGATGTGTAGAGTGGATGGTTGGTTGGCATGTTCCTAGCTTGTAGCACATAATTCTTTTGTCATTGGTTCACTATCCAATGTATAAGTGAACAATATAACAAGCTCGATAATAAGCACACCATTCAGATTTATATACATTGCATTAGCAATCAAACAACTAGATTACAATAGGAATTAAAACAATAACCTATATATGAAGCTGTAAGGAATTTGACAGCCAATCACATCATTTTTCTATATTATTTTTCCCAGTCCTAGTGGTTCTTAGGAGTCCGATTGTTGAATTGCCCATCAGTTTTGCACTTGGGTCATGGCAGATATGAGGTGAGGAACTACCACATTTAGTAACACCATCACAGCTCTGAATAGACTCTACTCACAATAAGCAAATAGGTTTAAAAACCTTAAACTAGAGGGTAGGATAAATAGATGTAGCCTCCTGGAAGTTTAAAGAAAAACATGTGTGAAATAGACACCTTAACTGAAATGTCTAAGTATATTATTGTAGTTCCTGCAATATACAACAATTAGTTTGTAAATTATGTACTGACATCAATGAATTAGGAAATAAATATGGGGCATGTGCATATGTTGTTTGATATGTCTTCCAAGATGTAAGTAACTAGTAAATCGTGTTATGTAGGACTTTAAGGTGTTGAGAAAGAATGGAAGAACATACTTGATCGAATTCTGTTGAATGATGTGCATGTTCTAAGCCTTTCACCTTTGCAAGCATGGTATAATACTTTAAAAATGAGGGGCACAAAGTCCTTAAAACAAATTTAATCCAATTTACTGAATTGAATGCATCCAATCTAAATATCACATTTTGGAATCTAAAGGACACTACATTTCAGATACCAATGAGCATAGCTTGAAGTTCAGCTTGAGCAATGATCCAGGAACTTGGGAAAGTTGTGGATGTGAATATCACTCCAATGATCATTGCTGAATAATCTTTGTATTTCCTGAACCCTGGAGAGTAAAGACACAAACAAGTAGGGAGAATATTACCACATTTGATACAATGGCTACTAATATATAATTCGTCCATAATGGAATGGTAGCACTCATGATATAGGGAGAATATTACCACATTTGATAAAATGGTTAACTTCATATCTCATAAAATTCATGATGCAGTGAATTTAGAAGATTTTCAATCTTTAATGGTACCATATCAAATAATTTTATGAACTTTAAGTAGGAGAAAAATAATTGATCTTGATGGAGAATCTCATCCACCTTCATTATTTTCTTCAAGGTAGAATATATGGCATGTATACAGTAAAATGAGCACTGGAAGTTTGTGCTTCATTTGATCCATATCCATATTTCAATCCTCTGCATTTGTACAACCACACCTTGTACAACCACAGTCCAATAACTGGTGAACTATAGTTTTTATGCATTTGTACAACCACTCTCCACACCTTGTACAACCACACCTAAGATACAAGAAGACCAACATAGAACACCCCAGATAAGAAAAATGAACACAGCGACATATGGATTTGAGGCCAACAAAAATAATGGGACGAAAAACCCATACATATGCTAAGGAATCAAAATTCAAAACTTACAGCAGCTATTGATGGCTTGTCCGACTGCCCAGGGCTCCCGTGGGACACATCCATTCATAGTATAATAGTTGGCTCTTGGGAGATCTTTGGCATGGATGGAGGATGCTCAGCTGTGGTGAACTTCTCTGTACGTTGTGACACCCGCAGGCTTATTCAGGATCTCATTCGTTGTGGAAACATGAAGTGTGTTGTCAGTAAAATCTTTTTATTTATTTGGTTTAACTAATTTAAACAAAATACATTAAAATATTTTACTTACAACACCCTTCATGTTTCCACAGCGAATGAGATCCTGAATATGCCTACAGGTGTCGCATTGCGTAGAGAAGTTCACCACAACCATGAGATTGGCCTTTAATCTCCAAGTATAGAGTTGCAGTTAGCAGAGGATCATTACCATAGTTATTGGCTTTTAGGGCCTGCATCACAACCACATTTTACAGAAAGGGTATTATTTTAGATGGAGGGGGTAAAGGAAAAAAGACAAATATACAAATGTTGTTTTAATAATTAAGGGAACATGGAGGAACCCACATTACTAAGAACACCCATTCTTTCTTGAGGCTTCTGCCTAGACTTCTCAACCAGAGCAGACCTCTGAAATGTTGACAATGACTTAGTTTGCCTCTACAAAAGGAAAAACACCAAGTTATGTTAGTTAGTGGCCAAAAACAAACAAGTAATTTATTAACTAAACTACCAGAACAAAACACCACGCTATATTATACTTAGTACCAAAAACAACGCAATGAGAAAACAGAACATCACTCGTAGAAGTAACGCACCTCAATAGGTACATAAGTGGGTCGCTTGAGCCTCCCTACATCAAGGCAAGGTAGAGGGTATGGCAAGGCAGAGGGTCTGAATACTTGAGCTCTATCTGATGATGTTTTCTGAAATAATCAGAGACAAGTAGTGTCAGGATATTACTTGTTTCATTCTAACAACTCAAATGAATTACCCAGAAGGTAAGATCTAAGACCTCAAGTGATGTGAGACCTCAAGATAAACATCGATGTCGCCTATATCTATGTGAGGGCACATATCTATAAGAAACTAGGAACAAATTTCCTTGGAAATACAAAAAATATTTATGCATGGCAGATCTATGCTTTCAGGCAATGGGTGGACGTATCACATTATTCCCAAAAACCATGTACATATAAAAAAATACCCTTGCCTACAAAGTAAAGATTTCAAAAAAAGTATTACTGCATAACAAATTGCCCTGAAAAGAACCAATAAATATATGAATAGTCTCATTTAAAATGTTGCAACAACTAGTCTAGGATTCATTAAAATGTTGGGTGGAGCTTGAAGATTGTACTGTGGTTGCTAGAATCTTGATCCCTATAGTGTTAAGATATCCTGCAGCACGTGATCATGTAATGAAAGAAAAATCAATTTTCCATAAGAAATATATCATGATCTGACATGATGCAAGTTGGATATGAAGCCCACAAATATGAAGCACCCACAATATGCATTCCTTCTTATATAAGCAATTGAATTCCAAGATATTATCAAACAGAATCAAACATGCATAGGTTGGGAAATAGAAAATCATGGTATACGATGTGTGGCTCCCATACAAAAGGGACAATTACCCTTTTACTACATTAGTTTTACATTAAAAAAGAATTATTCATTCCACATCACCCATCCACATTAGTTGTAAATTTTGAATATCCAAACCATAATAATCCATTTACTAGCTGAGTAATTACAAAATAGGATTGTTATTTGGCAACATTGTCTACGACAATGGACATGAAACACCATTACTTTGGATCGGATAGTATCCAAGAATGCAATTAAATTTAAACTTCATGTCCTGCAACAAATGGAAATGACTTTAGATACTACTTTTGTTTTCAATCATGTAACAGTATAACTAATACTTTATGCTCACCTTGGCAACGTATGTGTTTTCAGCCATGCTATGATGTTGCCAACAACATCATCAACAGATTGATATTGATCATAAGGTCTAACTAGAGGATCGTTTCCCAACAAAGCAACCTCTACAAAAATAGCAACAAATGATGGGCCTAAAATTGTACCTCCCACCCTTTTCATGGGGTCAACCTCAGAGACTCGACCGAATGCAATTCTAGCATCTGGATCTGTAAAACTCAGCAGATACACATCCTAGAAACAAAATACAGTTTACATAACAAATTTATATAAACGTAAAATGAAGTGCAATTCACAGTAATACAAACATACTTGTCCCTTCTTAAATGATGAGTCTTATATGGAGTGGAGTTTGCATTGATAAGTTTGTCTATACAATTATTTTATTTTTTTCATAAGTCTATAAAAGTCAACATGGAAAATAATTGATACCACACATCTTGTATAAAATGTATTCATACTTGGCCAGTGCCAACATGTTGTGCTTGACAGTTTCCTGCTCTAGTTAAGGCAAGTAACTCCTCTAATTTTTGGTTGAATTCATCCTTTTGTTCTTGAAGTTTTGCATCAAATTCCAACCGTTGTTCTTCAAGCTTATCCTGGAAATGCTTCCTTTGTGCTTCTTCAGCTTCTCAGGATTTACAGTTCTTGCCCCAGATATCAGAAGGTGATGGTCCAAGTCCATAACCACGAACATATCCTAGTCTCTCTTCTCCCATAACATGCTTCATATCTGAATCCTTTGTGAATTTACTCTACTGACATAAAGGATATCAATTATGTTTTCTTCGTAGCTCTTCTCCTACCTCAGAAAATTTTTCCTACATACAACAAATCATACGAGATGCAATTTATACCAAATATATACCTCTATGAAATTAGTATATGTAACATAATACTATAGGATATTATGTGTTGTACCAGAATTTTGGCAGATTCAACATCAACTATGCTCCCATCTTTTTTACGATGAGTTTTCTCAAAAAACATTATGGGATCCACTTCTCCGCCTATTTCCTTCTCCATCTTTATCATTCAAACAAGGTTATTATAAACATCAAATTAACGGATGCCATCAAATTGTCTAAATGGATCACAACAATTACTAACTTACATCATATTTCAGACATGAAAATGACTTGGTTCATGTTGTGTGGCTAACCTTTTGAAATTTTCTGCTTATCTTGTTAGTTATAGACTTCCTCTGTGGAAAACATTGGAGTATTGTGCATAGTAATTATCTGTGCAGTACTGTAAGTATCAACGAATATAAAAAATAGTATTACCTTTCCTTTATTACTCCTCCAATAATCGACAAGAAATTTCCAATGCGACTTGTCCACGTGGGGAACAACTTGTTCAAGCAGTTGTTCGTATGGACTATCTTCTACAAAGTATAGTCTCCTTAACTCGCACTTGTGGTCCTTTCATTTCTTTCCTAGTCTCTTCATTGTCCACTCCTTCATATCTGAATCCATTGTGAATTTACTCTACCGACATAAGGGATATCAATTAGATGCTTCATTTAACCATTTAAAAATAAAATTTAATAATATAACTTCACAAAATTCCATATAGAATCTTTTTTATTTGTTGGAAATTGTCTCCAGTCATCATAGTTTAGTGGACAAAGATTGGGATCTCTTACAATGGTTGTCAGAAAACTTGATAAGTGACATTGGTTTTCACCTACTGGTTGTCCAAATTGATTTTTCTCAATGGGAATTGGATCGTCGGGCTTTCTTTTCCAAACTTTCAAACATTGTGTTCGGCCACGTGATCGATGTTTTTGACCTAAGCATTCATTCATAAAGGATAAAATATATATATGCAAAATTATATATGATTAAATGCAGCACTATAAATACAATGATATGAATGAAATGATTACCTAGCCCATCAGAAGGTGTTGTTGTAACATTCAATGACTCAACGTGGTGATCAGAGATGTCATTTTGGTCCTTGTTATCAGGAAATACATTGCTATTTTGGTTACTGGAAGCTCTATTCTCTACAATTCTTGAATGAATAGACACGGAAGCATTGACATTAGGCACACGGGGTAGCTGTGAAATTCTTGATCTTGTAACTTTATCGCCACTTTCTTTGTTTTGCTGATTTTGAAACCTTGTTCTCATCTCCTTTTCAGTTGTGCATGTTTGAGAGGATTTCGAACCACCAACCATATTAGAGTCTTGGGGAGACGTGGCTGATTGGGCATTTTTTGCAGAGCTAGCAGTAGTTTTATTGAATTTGTTTGCTCAATGTTTTTGACCTAAGCATTCATTCATAAAGGATAATATATATATATGCAAAATTATATATGATTAAATGTAGCACTATAAATACAATGATATGAATGAAATGATTACCTAGCCCATCAGAAGGTGTTGTTGTAACATTCAATGACTCAACATGGTGATCAGAGATGTGATTTTGGTCCATGTTATCAAGAAATACATTTCTATTTTTGTTACTAGCAGCTCTATTCTCTACAATTCTTGAATGAATAGACACGGAAGCATTGACATTAGGCACACGGGGTAGCTGTGAAATTCTTGATCTTGTAACTTTATCGCCACTTTCTTTGTTTTGCTAATTTTGGAACCTTGTTCCCATCTCCTTTTCAGTTGTGCATGTTTGAGAGGATTTCGAACCACCAACCATATTAGAGTCTTGGGGAGACATGGCTGATTGGGCATTTTTTGCATAGCTAGTAGTAGTTTTATTGAATTTGTTTGCTCTATCATTATGAATTTCAGTTGGAAGGGAAGCTAAAAAAATTTTGGAACGATTTGAGGATGACATGTTCAAAGATTGCCAACAACCATGTCGAGTAATGCTAGGTAAATGAGTCGTCGTACAGGAGTCATTGTTGTTGTTCTTATCATTGCTTGTGGTTGTCGTGTTATGGCAGTTGTCACTGTACTGTTCTCTCATCCTGAGTATATCAAGTCAAATAAAAATGAAGACATTTAGAAAAATATTGAACAACATAATAACAATTTTATTAATAATATTTAAAAATGAAACACAGATATTTAATCAAATATAATTATAAACAACAGTAGAGACCAGGATAAATATGAATAAGAATAATGTCATACATGCAAAATTGATACACCTAGGTAGAGCACAATGTGCGACAGAAAATTAAAGAGATACATTGAGCCAAAAAAGGCTTATTTAAGTCAAATATTAATGAAAAACAAAAAGAAACATTGGCTGCTATTTTGTAATCTTCTCATTCAAAACAGTCATCATGATCACATTAAGATACACTTTCATCATCCTGCTGAATTCGGGATTGGTCTTTTTCAGTTGTTGAACTAGCAACAGTAATTCCTTCCATATCCAATCTAACTATGTCACAATCGATATCTTTATCCTCTGATGTCATTGATGGCCCATCCGACTAGGTGGGCGCCCAAGCATTTTTTGAAATACTTATAATAAGGATAAAAGAGCATAGTTATAATAAGGATAAAAGAACATTTATAATGAAATTTATCAGTAATTTGTAACATAATAGGATATGCATATTTCTTTTTGTTGTTTGGTTTCGAATGTGTCGTTAGATAGGATGGATTTGTGAATTTGGAACATTCATGGGAACACACACTTCATTTATAAGCATTCATGTAGCAACTTTCAGTACCATTCATTAATCTCTGTTTACATCCATACACAGGGGTGTACCCCTAAACAGTAACTAAATAGAGGGGTTGGTGTACCCCTAAACATGCACATAATTAAAACAACTATTAATACGGACAAGTCTAGATAGATAGACAACTAAATACTACACCAACATGGTCCCGCATCAGTAACTTTGAGGACTTATCATTGTGGCGATCTTCTCCTGAAGTTCAGAAAAGAAAGTAGCTATGAGTATTGATTGCTTTTAGACAAAAAGTGTAAACATAATTTTTTTGTCTTGACAATTATATTTGTTAATTGGACCTACCGTGGTATTTTTGATGATTGTGTTGTGTTGCGGAGCTCCTCACTATATTTAGACAAATTTGAACTGACAGGGGCCTCATCATCAGATTTGTTCGAGCTAATATCCTCCATCGTGCACTCATACCACCGTAGATGATCGGGGGTATCGCAGTTGATGTTGGTTATCCAAACTTTGATGGTATTATGGCCAACTGGACGGAGAAAAAGTCTATCGCTATGGCCCACTAGCATCTTTCTAATCCAATCACGCCAACCAGATTTTGATACAAGATTTCCCACCAAATAATACTCAACCTCAATAACATGTGAATAATTGCCAAAATTTAGGGTCACTTCACCAGGCCTGTAGTGTCTTCCTTTTAGAAAACGCCAATGTTTGGGTATGGCTAGTTGGTTTAAGGAACGATCATCTAGGATGATGTCCAATTGTTCTTCAATAGGGAACGTCAACATTGGCATAGAGGCCCAATTCATAGTGACTATTGTGGGTGGATCGACACTTCATAATATTAGTATTAACAAATTGTATGTACATATAACGATGTTATATATTTTCAGAAAAAGTTGTATAACATCAGTTAACCTTTTATTTCTTGTCATAACCAATTTTATTGTGGTAGACATGATAGATTGAAAAGAAATCTAATAGAGGAGATAATGTCCTATATCTTTGCAATTGGTCCAATGTTCACTAATCCTTCTTTGAGAATTTCAAGGAAGTAACTAGTATTTTCTATAATTTGATGTATCTTGGTATTTCATAAAATGAGGTGACACTTATTATCTATTTGGTTAATCAACACTCATATTTTAGATTATCAAAGAGGTTAATGGTGTCCGGCTTATTTTGTATAGGTGTGAGACCTATTTAATTTGGAGTATCCATGCACTACTATAGAAGGTGTGAGACCTATTTAAAGAGGTTAGTGGTGTCTTTCCACATTTTTACTATAGTCTTGTACTTATGTGTTTATCAAAACACTACTACAAGATATCTTATCATCTTATTATTTTGATAGTACAACAAATTTTATGACAACAAGGATTCATCTAAAAATTGTAAATTTTCTAAATGAGTTATGTGAGGTTATTATTCTCTGACCTATATGTAAATGGGATAGATTGCTGCCTCTTTAGTTTTATGAGTACATGACACTATGTTTGAAATACTTTTTAAAAGGATAAAAGAACATACTTATAATAAGGACCCAGGCACATTCTAATCATTTTGAAGTGAATCAGAAAATGAACAGGAGCCTGGGTCCTATCTGCTAGTATCAAAGGAGAATTCGTAAACCTCAAAACCACCAACATGGTTTCCAAACCTACAACCTCATTTTCTCATCTTCTACAAGCCCACCTTCTACAAACCTTTAGAACATAAACATCCAGAAAGTATCAATGACTTCACGTATCACTGACTGCAAAGTCTATCATGCAGCTTGCTTGGCACATGAAAGAGAGACATGTTCAGTTGTATTGGCCCAAGTGGAAAGCAAACCCTATTAGGGATATGTCTAAATTTGACTCACAAGCACTATTTGGCAAATTGTTTGGCTAAAACTAAAGTAGACATACAAATTGTGGTCTTCCCTGAACAAATTGCATTGGATGTACTGAAAATGTCATGCCCCACACAATAAAGTTGTAACATCAAACAATTCAAACCTAAAACCGGAAATGCACACTGCAAATTTTAGCACGATCGTGTATGAATGCAAAACAATACTGAACTGAATTAGGATCAATCATAAGGATTGGTTAACTAAATTACCATTGACATCTACTTGTTTAGAAAATTGGTTAAGCTAAGGTCAACACACATTAACAACCATAGTAAAGCCTCATCATGATTTACAGACCAGTTGTAGACTCCAAACACATGTATCAATGACTGCAAAGTATGTCATGCAACTTGTTTTACACATGAAAAAGAGCCATGTTCAACTACATTGGCTCAAATGGAAACCAAACCCTATTAAAGGTAGGTCTAAATCCTATTGATGGCCAGAATTTGGCAAACAACTTAGCTAAAAATGAACCAAGCATACAAAATGTGGTCTAGCCTGAATGTATCAGGATTATGAGATGAAACTACAACAACAATAATATGACCCAAATTGAGGAAAATGTGGCATGAAACGAAGTGGTGGTTCATATCCATGGAAAAAATCATATCAATCCAATCCATATAAGAAAAACACAACTAAAGCTAAGCGTGGAAAAAAATCAGTAAATCTTAAGTTAAAATCTCTATTGAAATCCTATATAATTTGCCTTAGGAAATGTTTTGTGCCCAATCAATAAATCTTAGAGGACTTCAAAGCCAAGTATTACATTATCTGAATCACCACTCATATGAATAATGTGTGTGAGATAATCCTTGAGAACAACATAGGATGGGACCTGGATGCATTCTTGCAACTGCTACCTAAGGAATACGCTGAATCAATTAGCATGGTTCCTTTCCAACTCACGGTTACAAACAATCTGTAGATGTGATGGCTAAACCGCTTGAGATCCTTTAATGCTCACTCAGCCTGTTGGTTTGGTGTCATTGTCATGAGAAATATTAAGAACAAAGGAGGAGCAACCTGAATAGATTATCCACATTGATTTGTACTATGAGGTGGCTATAAAAATGTCATATTTTCTCTAGTGAGTGGCTACCGAAATCTTGGTTACAAGAGGGAGGTTAAAAGATAGACATTACATAATTGGAGACATATCCCCATCAATGGATGAAGCAGGGAAATAATACAACACATGATCAATCAATTCAATGGGACTAGGGAAGTGGCAGTCTGTAGGTTACATCAAGGTTGAATGACTCAGCCCGCAACTGGTCTGTAAATCAGCCCGCACATGATGGATCAATTACTGTAGGTTTCTCACAACTTCTCAATAGCAGGAAGAAATGTTGGTCAATAACATTTCTACCCAGAGATGGAATGTGATTCCTAAAGGTAAGATTCATGTCAACAAGGACGCTTCCATTACAATGATGGTGGGAGTTGTCTTAAGAGCAATCATCAGAGACGTGAGTGGAAATATCGTGATGACAACATACCTCTTCATAAATTTGCAAAGCTTAGAGGAATTGGATGATTGGAGTCCTCACTCTAGCTCTCCAGTGCCGGAGGGGCAAAGTCAGTCTGCGGTGGTGCTTTAGGTTGGCTCGGTCCAAATAGGCGGCGGATGAAGGTTCCCGATTGACGACAAAGATCGCGCACGGCCGGCAAGTTGCACTCCTCCACTCGCAAATGGCACAGAGCAAGCCAACACCAGTCTCCACCAGCTCCTAGCTAGGGCGACGATCGCCAAGGTCGACGCTCCATGTGCTGGTCTGAGGAGTGAAGAGTTGTATCAATTGGGAAAGAGCAGAGCGCTAGATCAGACTATCACGATTTTTTGGAGCGCGAAGTTGAAAACTTGGAGCGGGAAGTAAAAATTGTGTTACTAATTAGTTTTCTAATTTGGTATGGCAATTTCAAATTGCCACTAATTAAAAATAAAAATGCCTTTAATGTTATGTCCTTTTTATAAACTCTATAATAGGTGGTTTCGAGGCATTTTAATAAAAAATGTTTGTATATTAGAAAGATAGTGGCTTTTTTTTATAAAATCCACTAGAATAAATGCCACTATTGGGTGATTTTGCTGTAGTGTTTATCTCTAATATCCAGACTGAATTCGAGCATGGAAGTGTCATCCTCTCAATGTTCAGTCCATGTTCCTTGAACTATAGTGAACTATATGAGATGCATGTGAGCTCACAGATCATATATTGAGTCACACGAGTATGGCCATTCATTTCTCAGTCTTTCTTATCAAGTGGCCAGGATATCAACTCTAGTAGGAGGAAAAATTCCATCGACATCACTCACAGACATTCCCCATGTGTCACAACGTATCTGAGCATCACCATTAAGGTAACCCTTATTTAAGATCATGTTGGATGGTGTTAAAATACATTGAATGTAAGAACCAAAATCACCACTATCATTATGAGAGTTGAATACCATTCAATGGTTTCCATGCATCACTTTCAAGGTGGGTATGTCCTATACACTATTCTCCAACAAGTACCTATGTGTTTGGTTTGATATCACATATCATGACTACTGAGATTATGTCATCAACCAACACACACTAGTCTTAAGTGCTATTGTTGTCTATTAGCTCCCACAATAACATCTGACAAGGGACATAACAAGAATGTATGTATTCTTATCATTCTTGTGATCTCACTATTTAGGTCCTCAACCTAAAGATATACATCATCGAGTAACATAATTATTTAGATGTATACCATGTTTGCTTCATCATCTCATGATTGAGATAAACATAATAGACGGAATTAGCTTTATAATTATCAAATCAAGTATATGATGTCCCATCACAATCATCATGTGATTGGCTTTATCGGCACATATACCAACAACATTGACCATTCTTTATATGAACTTTGAGCCCATTTGTGTCCATACAAGATACAAAAATGATGTTTCCATTAATGGCATTTACAAAATCACAGTTCTCTAACTCTACTAAAAGCCCATTGGATAGCGATAAATGATAGGTTCCAACTGTAGTGGAAACAACTCTTGCTCCATTTACAACGTGTATCTTTCCCTTTCTTAATGGTTACTTCCTTTTAGATCTTGCATATTTGAACATATATGAGATTCACATCAGATATCCAGTACCCAAGATGAAGAAGTTGACATACTTATATCAATGACGTATATACCTAAAGTGGAGATCTCTATCCCCTACTTCTTCTTCCTTAGTTCTATTGGGGAATAGGAACAGAAGACAAGGCACAGAAACAAAAAAATTGTCCCTATTCCTTTCCAGAAGATTGTGTCAACAATGATGTATCTAGGAAAGAAGGTAGCAAGAGATATACTAGGTCCTGGAGCAAGTCTAGTGACTACTCTTTCATGGTGATGTGCACTCTTTGCAAGGCACATGCAAACAACTGTAGACGTCGGCCTCCCAGTGCAGCAACACGGATGGTGGTGGTTGTTGTCCTCCTAGAAGGTGGCAACAACCTCCACACCTTTACATAGTCCATAGAGACTACCAAGAAATCCACATTGTGCTACCAGAGCAAATGGGAAGAAGTTGTCCATATGAATGTCAACGTACTAGCATTGACTTGTCCTCCCTTATTGTCTCTCCCTCACTGTCTCTCCCTTTTATGGGTAAGACTTGCTCGAGCTCTCACATTACCACAAATATGAGAGGACAATAATTGTCAGAGCTTATTATTGTGTCTCGTGAAAGTATAAATGTCCAATTATTTATAGGATGAATAGGGTTAGGGTTTCCAAATCATCTGGGAGTTGAAGAGATAGAATTTCATGAATTCTAGAAGCTACAAATGTCAAACTGATCGGTTCATTGATAAACTAGTTGATTCACATGTGAAATGATCAGTTCAACACTTGTACTGGTTGATTCACTTGCATTCCTATTTTCAATCACATAGGCTTTTAATATTCAATTAATGCACTACATGACATCAGCATCAATCCTTGATCTAATAGTATTGATCAATGAAGGGGACGATTCACAAATTGAGCCGGCCATTCCGGTCTATTCATGTCTCAATTCAGGCAATGTTCAGCTAATGTAGTATAAATTGATTTGACACTTGAATTGATTGTTCAATAGTTGAACCGGTTGGTTCACAGTCATGTCAGTCAATTTTTAGTTGTAGTTGTTGAAATTGAATAACTAAACACTTTATAATCAAGTTAAACATCATTCATGAATAAAGTCATATTCCAGGTGTGTCCTATATGTGTAACCCTATAGGTCCCATGTTACATTGGTAGTGAATGTCCATAACCAATTTATGACATGAGCAGCATCTAGAAAAACATCTTTTCTACCCAAGTAATTGGAAAGTTGGAGAACAACTTCAACCTACAATCTTTGATTAGTGTTATAATGATTGTAAAGTTCCTTTATCTCTAATATTTTTGTTGGACTCAATGCATGGAATACTCATCCTCTCAATGTTCAATCCATTTTCCTTGAACTAGAGTAGACTATATGAGATGCATGTAATCTCACAGTTCACATATTGAGTCACATAAGTATGGTCATACATTTCTCAGACTCACTTATCAAGTTGTCTAGATATCAATATCCTATATGAGGGACAAATCTCATCTACATCACTCACACTCAATCCCCATGTGTCACAATGCACTAGAGCATCACCTTTATGGCAACCCTTATACAAGGTCATGTTGGATGTCATCAAAATACATTGAATGACATGTGATGAGTACACTGACTTCAGGTCTAAGAAAAACAATCACCACTATCACTTTGAGAGATGGTTTTGACTACCATTCCATGGTCTCCATGTATCATTGTCAAGGTGGGTCGGTATGATACATCATTCTCTAACATGTACCTATGTGTTTGACTTGATATCTCATATCATGACTAATGAAACTATGTCATTAGTCAACTCACACTCTAGTATTATTTATTACTATTGTCTATTTTAATTCCATCATAATAAGCGACTAGGAACATAACAAGAATGCATGTACTCTTATCATACATATGATCTCATTGTTTAGGTCCTCAACCTGAAGACATATGTCATTGAGAAACATCATTCTTTAGACATATGCTATGTTTGTGTCATCATCTCATGATTGAGACAAATATAATAGATTAAATTACCTTTATCATTATTAAATTAGAGATCTAATGCCCCATTACAATCATCTTGTGATTGGCTCTCTAGGCATACATACCGACAGACTCCCACTTGCACTTAGAGCTAATCACCCACAAATCTTATTCCAAGTGATCGTAACATGTCCATCATATTTTTTCTACGTAAGTGCTTTTATAGTGGGTTAAAAACATTTGCTTCTAGTTGGTAATTTGCAAGTTTTCACATATCTTCATTGTATGACTTCTTACATGAGATGAAATTTCCATAGTATGCTATCTGAGATTCCTAGCCTATCTAGTAACTCCATTGTTGTCATAGTATTTCTATTGTATCATCAATGGTTGGAACCTCCCATAAGTTCATCTACATGAACTTCAAGATCCATATAGTATCCTCTGTTGTTTTTGAAACACCAAGATACTCGATTCCTATTATAGAATTAGCAACTGTCTCTTACTCAAAACTTTTCCATCTTATAGTTCTATTTTAAGGTCAAACACAAATTAAGATTGTTATTTTTTTGTCATTTTGGAAGTTTGCATTGGTGTAACCCTTTACACCCAACTCTTCCTCATTACCATAACCAAGGAAACTATCCCTTTAATGCTTCTCAAGTACTTAAGGATGTTCGTTATGGCAGTCTAATGACAATTTTTGGGATCTGACAGATATCCTCTTGTCATGTTTAATACATACCAAACAATGGGATGAGTACATAACATTGCATACATGACAGATCCAATTGTGAATGCATATGGCATCTTACTCATGTTTTCCCATTTTTCACAAGAACTAGGACACCGAATCTTGAGAAACTAATCCCATGGAACATGGATAGATTTTCTCTCATTCAGTCATGCATGTTGAACCCCTTCAATATCTTATCTCAATTCCTAAGATATAGGATGCTTCCTAAACCTTCATAAAGAAGGTACTTCCCAGCTAGTTTTTAACATTTTTAGTATAAGGAAATTATTCCCCATTGTCATGTGGAATATAAATATGCTCCCACTAAATTCTTGCAATCACATATTTCCTCTTCATTCTGACTAAAGTCAAACTATTTTACTGTCTTATCAAATAGAAGATTCTAGCTCTGAGGTGCTTGCTTCAATCCATAGATTGACTTTTGTAGCTTATAGACTTCATTTGCATTAATTGGATTTATAAAACCTTTAAAATTGTGTCACACACACATCCTCTACAATATTCTTGTTAAATAATGTCATTTTACATCCATTTGTCAGATCCCTTAGTCATACTAAGTTGCAATGGCAAGCTTGATCCTAATGGATTTTACCATGGCAACTGGTGAAAAGATTTTATCAAGTTCAACACCTTGAACTTGTTTGAAACCCTTCGCAACCAATCTACCCTTATAGATTTGTACATTACCATCCATGTCAGTCTGCTTTTGAAAACCCAATTGCACCCTATGGGTTTTACCCCTTTATATGGATCCACCAAGGCCATACCTTGTTGGTTTACATGGACTCCATCATGGGTCTCATGGTCTCAAGCTATTTCTCATATTTTGGTCCCTCAATAGTTTCTAGTATGTTGTTGATTCATCATCTATGACCAACATGTCACCTTCATGAGTTATAAGATATCATAACCTTTCAAACTCAAGGTGTGTTCTACTAGATCTATGAGGTTTTTGTGTTACATAAGGAAATTGAGATTCTGCACAATTTGTGATTCTCCTTATTCCTAGTGTACCTCTTTAGGTTTCAATATTTTCTTGTTGGTCTCAAACTTTTAGAGTTGTACTTATCTACCACTGATTCCATTGGAACTGAATTCCCTTTTTAAGGATACATCCATCTTGGAAACAAACACTTTGGTTATCAAATTGGAATATAAAAGTAGTATTCTGCAAAATAACATTAATGTTATTTATGGACAAAGCTTTCCAAAAAAACCATTTTCTTGTATAAGCATTCAATCCTACTCCTTGTAGAATACATATTCAGACACTTCCCGTGCCATATCTCATATGTTGTCTTTTGAATTGTTTAGACATGTGGTACACTATTTTTGTGTAAAGCAGTGCCAAAAAGGAAATTGGAAGATTAGCTAGATTTATTGATAATCGTATGACTTAATGGGTTGTGATTCCTTCATTCTAATACATCACTATGTTTCAGGTGGAGTTCATCATGATACACCATCATGGTCTCCTAGTAGGTTCTCAAACTCTTGGTTCAAAGTATTTTCCATATCGATCATATCGAAATGTTTTAATACTTATATCAAGTTGGTTATGTACTTCATTCATGATCTCCTTGAACACTTCAACAGATTCAAACTCGTATTTTATTAAATACAATCTACCACCTCTAGCATTAACCACCTTTAGCATTTATTCCAAAAGGTGTACCAACATCAATATGTACAAGCCCTAATAGAATACTTGCTCTCCCACTACATCTAGCGAAAGGTGCTTTTGTCATATTTCCCAACATATAGACATGCATGTCTATGTTGGTTCAATAACCAAAAGATTCTAAACAACCATCTATATGGATTCTAGAAATGCATTTCTCATTTGTGTTCTCTAGATGACAATGCTATAGGTATTCATTGCTTGAGTTGTTGAGTCATTCATTATATGTGTTATGCATATATGTCTCTACAACTATCAAGTATAAATTATGAGAAATAGGGCACTGCCATTTAAGATTTTATCTTTCAAAACATCTAAATATTCACAATATCTTTGTCCATACAATATACATGATGTTTTCATTAATGGAAGGTGCACAAGAGAAAATCACTAATCATATTACATGCCCATTAGGTGAATGACATATTTCAATTATAGTGGTAGCAACTCTTGCTCCACATAGTTCTAACTTGCTTCTTCTCAGGTCCTGAAATGGAGATCTCTATATCCTTCTTCTTCCTAAGATCCTCTATATAAAGAGGGTAGTTCCTTTTTAATTTCTATGTTGGTGACAACTGTGGCACTTTCTTTCCTTATTCTCTCCTCCCTTATCTCCCCTCCCTTAGCTTTTAATGCAAAATACTTCAATTTATGGCTATCTTTAGAACTCTTCTTAGATTTTCTTTTACCCTTGAACTTCCCTCTATTGATCATCATCACAAATTTGGGTTTGCCCTTCTTCATCTGCACTTTATCTATCCTCGGCATGCCACGTAATTATGATAATGTCTTGTCAACATCAATCATGTTATAGTTCATGAAAAACTGGTTGTATGATTCCGGAAGTGACTGCAGAATCACATCTATGGCCAACTCTTGACCCAAGGGAAATCCTAGTCTAGCAAGGTTATCCACACACCCAATCAACTTGAGTACATGAGGACCTATTGGATCTCCTTCAGTCATATTGCACTTGAAAAATGACTATGAGATAGCATATCTCTCTTGTCTTGCCTGGTTTTGGTACATGTTCTTAAGATGTGTTACCATCTCAATAACATCCATGTTCTCATGTTGTCTCTGCAACTCATAGTTCATTCAGCACAACATCAAGCACTTGACATCCATGACATCTTTAGAGTGCTTCTAGTAAGTGTCCCTGTTAGCATTAGGTGGAGTCGGTTCATTTGGAATGGTATCTCCAAGATATAGAGCTTGTGCTTTTGAGTGAGAATGATTCTCAATGTCCTGAACCAGTCATGGAAGTTATTCTCATTCAGCTTTTCCTTCTCAAGAACCTATCACAAATAAAACATGTTTGTGTTTGCCATTACATTTTACAAAAGAAATTTTGCAACTTTTGTAAAATACTTTTTGATTTGATTTGATTTGATAAGTTTTATGACATTAATAAGACTTTTAATTAGTTATCTCTCCAACTATTTTGTTCAAATCGATAGCCTTCACTACCAATTCGGAAGATTGCAGTGAACAATCTTCTAGTGAGACAAGATCCATAACGATTAGGTCAATAACCAGCCAACATTGGCCCTCAAAACCAATTATTATGGTAGGCAACATTTTCCAACTGCATCTCATGCAACTCTTGGATATATGGTGTGCACAACTCCTTTTCACAATCCATTTGTATGTTTCTAGGCACTTAATCTCATTAAAGACACCTAGTTAAACCTGACTCACAAGCCAACATGATAGAATATGCACCCTTCTAGGGTAGACCCACATATCTACCATCACACTTCCGTGAGATAGACCATGCACCATGCTAGGGCGTGCCCATGCTTGGTCGATCAAGCTTTTCATGTGTGTCACTTATGGAAAGCATCTTAGACTTAATATTTATTGAGGGGTTTTATATATAGGTTCTATAGGAACTAAATGATCATATTTAGCCAAATACCTAGCGACAAAGTCCTATGTTCCTTTCATTACAGTATTTCCAAACAAGTTCATGGATGACAAGCCTAAAGGTTCTATTGATGATATCAATATTGATGATAGTGAGGATATCAATGTTGATGATAGTAATGATATCCATGTTGATGATGACCTTGATATGGAGTTGCTAACTATGAGTAAAGTGCTAACTGTGTATAGGCAAATAGATTGATTTGACTTAATATTTATTGAGGGATTTTATATATAAATACATATACATATGCAATCACTGCATACTTATAGTACATATCATATACATGCTATATCCATAAACAAAACATGTGTCATAAAACATATGACCAATGGTTATGGACAGACATACTAATGCAATTCTTTGGAGCCACAAAGAATTGCTACCATCTAAGGTCCACATCATATGTAGAAGCTCGTACTGGAATTCTTGTGTAGGCCTGGTAGGTCTTTTGAACCCTTCAGTCAATTGATTGGTCTTCGTGTCGGTCGAGTGGTTTCCTCTGGTTGGTCGACTAGCTCTTAGCTTAGGTGATTGGTTGGACTCCCTCTAATCAATCGGTTGGGCCTCCAGTCGATCTATTGCCTCCTCCTGTCGTTGGCCTCCTTGGTCCTCCTGTCAAATGACTCGACTCTCAGTCGGTCGACTTATCTAGTGCAAAATGTCTTCTCACGAAAAAACATAAATTAAAACTATCATATTCCATATTACATTATAAAAGGGAAAATAAGTTACATTTGAGGGGAGTATAGGAAGAAGAGAATTAATTTATATTTTTAAAGGAGGGGAGAGGCTTGGTATGCAAACCAAGTAACAACATGAAAGAAAACCAAACAATAATGCACACGCATCCACAGTAGTTTTGGCCATAACCATGCATACATCTACCACCAAAATGCTTTCAGGGTGACATATATAGATTTTATATATATATATATATAGGGATTGTGTCTGGTATTTACTCGGGTATGCACATAAATCATATTTAATGTTTGCATCATATGTAGTAAAATTAATCTGATCATATTGATTTAATCCCTGATACACCATAAATTGGTGTGGCTCTGATACCACTGTGGGGAATAGGGATGGCAAAAAAGGTAGTGGAAATGAAAATTTTGTCCCTATCCCTTGCTAGAAGATCATGTCAACAATGATGTATCTAGGAAAGAAGGATGCAAGAGATATACCTAATCCTAGAGCAACTCCAGCAACTACTATTGAATGGTGATGTGAAATCTTCACAAGGTGCACTACAAACAAATGGCGACGAAGGTGTCCCAGTGCAGCAACATAGACGGTAGTGGTTGTTGTCCTCCTAGTGGGTGACAATAGTCTCTACACCTCTACATAGTCCATGTGGACCATCAAGAACTCCATGTTGCACTACCAAATCCAATAGGAAGGAGTTGTCCCTTTAAACGTCCATGTGCTAGTGTTGACTTGCTCTCTCTTATTGTCTCTCTCTCGTTGTCTCTCCTTTGTTGTCTCTCCCTCACTATCTCTCCCTTTTACGAGTAAGACTTTCTTGGGCTCTCACATTTCCAAAACTGTGAGAGGACAACAATTGTTAGAGCTTATTATTGTGTCTCCTAAAATTCTAGACTACCCCCTTATTTATAGGATGACCAAGGTCAGGGTTTCCAGATCATCTGGGAGTCAAAGAAACCAAATTTCATGAATTTTCTAGAAGTTTTGAACTATTGAACCAGTCGATTCACATGTGAAATGATTAGTTCAACACTTGAATCAATCGGTTCACTTGCTTTCTGATTCTCAATCACATTGGCTTTCAATATTCTATTAATGCACAACATGATGTCAACATCAATCCTTGATCCAATCGTATTGATCATTGAGTTGGGTGATTCACAAGTTGAACCGGTCGTTTCAGACCTTGAACCGATCAATTCACTAAATGAAATGGTCGATTCATGTCCCAGTTCAGACAATGTTTAGCCAATGTAATTTAAATTGACTTGAGACTTGAATCGATTGGTTCAACACTTGAACCAGTCAGTTCACAGTCTTTTCAGTCAATTTTCAGACATAGCTTTATAAAGTGAATACATGAACTCTTTAATAATAAAGTTAAATATCATTCATGAATAAACTCCTACTCCTAGTGCATCATGTGTGTGACCCTATAGGTCCCAAGTTACGTTGCAGTGAATTTACATAGCCAATTAATGACATCACAAGCAATGAGCGGTATCTAGCAACACAACATTGCTACCCAAGTAATTGGAAAGTTGGAGAACAACTTCAACCTATAACATGTCATTAGTGTTATAGTGATTGTATAGTTCCTTTTTCTCTGATATCCAGATTGAACGTGAGACCTGGAATCGTTATCCTCAAACCATTTAATCCATGTTCGTTGAACTAGAGAAGACTGTATGAGATGCATGTGAACTCACATATCACATATTGAGTCACACAAGTATGGCCATATGTTTCTTAGTATCGCTTATCAAGTGGCATGGATATCAATCTCCTGTAGGAGGGAAAAATCACTTCTGCATCACTAACACTCAATCCCCATGTGTCACAATGCACTCGTGCATCACCTTTATGGCAACCCTTATTCAAGGTCACATTAGATTATGTCAAAATACATCGAATGACATGTGATGAGTATAGTAACTTTAGGTTTAAGAACCAAAATCACCACTATCACTATGAGAGATGATTCTGACTACCATTCCATGGTCTCCATGTATCACTCTCAAGGTAGGTCTATCTAATACAATGTTCTCTAACATGTACCTATGTGTTTGACTTGATATCTCATATCATGACTAATGATACTCTATCTCATTCAACACACACTATAGTCTTATGTATTATAGTTGTCTATTTTTCTAACATAGTAATAACCGACTAGGGAAATAACAAGAATACATGTACTCTCATCATACATATGATCTCATTGTTCCAGTCCTCAACCTGAAGACATATCTCATCGAGCAACATCATTCTTTAAACAACTACTATGTATGTGTCATCATCTTATGATTGAGACAAACACAATAGATGGAACTACCTTTATCATTATCAAATCAGGTATCCAATGCCCCATTACAATCATTGTATGATTAGATCTATGGGCATACATACCAACAAGCTCCTTCAGGTAAAGAGGGCAATTTCTTTTCTAGTGGACATTCTAGTGAAAGTAGTGACAGTTTCCTTCCTTATTCACCCCTCCCTTTTCTTTGAGTGCAAAAGACTTGGGTTTTGCCCTTGGACTTCTCCTTTCCTCTGTTTATCATCATCACAGACTTAGGTTTATCCTTCTTCATTTGTGCTTTATTAGTTCCCAAAATGCCAAGCAATTCTGACTATGATTTATAAAAATTATTCATGTTACAATTCATGACAAATTTGCTATATGATTTTTCCAGTGATTGTAGAAGCACATCTCTAGACAACTCTTGGCCCAAGGGAAATCTTAGTTTTTCTAGGTTCTCCATATACCCATCAACTTGAGCACATAGGGCCCCACTAGATCTCATTCAGTCATGTTGCACTTGAACAATGCCTTTCAGGCATCATATCTCTCTTTTCTTGCCTAATCTTAGTGTATATTCTTAAGATGTGTAACCATTTCAAGAACATCCATAGATTAGGCACTTGAAGTGCTTCTTGTAAGAAACTATGTCAACTTTATGTGTGGTGGGTGCAGGTTCATCTAGCATTGGTGTCTCTAGGACATAGAGCTTGGGCTCTTGTGTGAGATGATTCTCAATATCCTAAACCAGTCATGGAAGTTATTTCCGTTCAACTTGTCCTTCTCGAGGACCAATCTCAAAAAATGTGTTGTTGTTTGTCATTCGTTTCTACAAAAGAAATCTACATATGTCAAAACCCTTTTGGTTTGATTTGATTAAATGAAATTTGGAAAATATTTATTAGGACTTTAATTAACTATCGTTCCCACTATTTTATTCAAATTGATAGCCCTCACTTATTAGTTTGGAATATTTCAGTATACAGCCTTCTAGTGAGACAAGATCCAAAACAATTAAGTTATTACCCAACAACATCGACATCCATAACCGATTCATTTAGGTAAGCAACATTTGTCAATTTCATCTTATGCAATTATTTGATAGATGATATGCACAACTCTTTGTCATATTACATATGTATACTTCTAGGCACTTAATCTCATTAAGGTCACCTATTTAAGCCTGACTCAAAAAACAACATGATAGAAATGCACCTTGCTTGGCAGGCCCACATAACTACCATCACACTTCCACGAGATAGATTGTGCACCACGCATGGCATTCCCATGCTTGGTCGATTAATATTTTCATGTATGTTTCTTATGGAAAGCATCTAAGACTTAATATTTGATTAAGGGGTTTAATTTATACATAAATACATATACATATCCAATCACTACATAGTTATTGTTGGTATGTATGCCCATAGAGAAAGTCATATGATGATTGTAATGGGATACTTTGTAAATGATTTGAATAATAATAAAGGCAATTTCCGATCTATATGTTTTAAATGTTTCTGAAATGATAGTGTAACATGATAGATGTTTAAAGAATTGTTTTACTCAATGATGTATGCTTTTGGGTTGAGGACCTAAACGATGAGATCATACGGATGTTAAGAATATACATTCTTGTATTGTCCCTAGTCAGTTCTTTTTGTGGAAATAACCATAGACATCAATAACATTAAAGACTAGATTGTGTGTTGGTTGATGACAGAATCTCATTAGTCATGATATTGTGATATCAAACCAAGCACATAGGTACTTGTTAGAGAAAAAGTGTACCAGATAGACCCACTGTGAGAGTGACACATGGAACCATGATTTGGTAGTCATAGTCAGCTCTCACAGTGATGGTGGTGAGTGTGATTCTTCGACCGGAAATCACTACACTCAACACATGTCTTTGGGTACACTTTGACATCATCAAATGCAATCCTGAAACATGGGTTGTTATAAAGGTGATGATTGGGTGACTTTGACACATGGGGCTTTTGAGGGGTGAGTGATAGATATGGGATTTGTCCCTCCTAAGGGAGTTTGATGTCCATGGCCACTTGATGAGTATGATTGAGAAAGGCATGTGCATGCATGTGTGAATCAATATGTGATATTGATGTCACACACATCTCACCTAGTCTGCTCTGAGATCAAGGAAATGGATGAACGTTGAAAGGATGACTTTACCATGCCTTGAGTTCATTCAGGACATTAGTGACAAAGGAATTATACATTCACTGTAACACCATTCATGGATTGTAGGATTGAAAGTTGTTCTCCAACTTTCTGTTTCACTTGGGTAGCACTGATGTGCGACTAGGCACCGCTCTTTACTTGTGAAGTCATAAGTGTTATGGACTTGCACTGCCAACGTGAAATGGACCTGTAGGGTCACACACATAGGATTTAACCTGGAAGAGGATTTTATCCACAAATGATGTTTAGATTGATTACTAAAGGAGTTTAGTAGTTCAATTAAACACTCAATTGATTGATAGCTCAAAATCATAGTGTTCAAGGTGTTGGACCAATTGATTAGAGTATCAGATTGATTGAAACTACAATTGACTGATTTTGTAAAAGTCTGTACCCCAACCGATCGGCTCATGTGATGAACCGATCGGCTCAGGTTGTTGAACCAATCGGCTCAGTTGGTGAGTCGATCGGCTCATGTGTCATGAAACGATTGGCTCAATTGTTGAACCGGTCGATTCGTGGACCAACTGAGATTGTTTTGCAAATACAATTTGTTTCACTTGTACAAATTCGATTTAGACAAGGATTAATATTTGATTAGTTGGAAACAAATATGAAAGTCAATTTGAGTTGGACCAGGACCACGAACCGAATGGTTCAGAAGTGAATTGATCGGCTCAGGTGTCCCAAACAATCGATTTGGGTGTCAACCGATCAGTTGAGGTCACCAAATGACCGTTTCAGGGTTGAAACGATCGGTTCAGCTAGCGCAGTTGGTTGTTTTGTGGAAAATCTCGAACCCTTCTACTCCTGCTTTAATCCCGCATTTCTCGGGGTAGAGAACCTTGTCCCGTGACCCTACTATATATAGGGGTACTGGGGGCTTCTCAAAGTACAACTCAGAACACTAGTTGCTCTGCAAAGTTGTCGTTCTCTCTAGTTTTGGTAACTGAGAGAGCCCGAGGAAGTGCTACCCGATAAGGGAGGCACGGTAAGGAAAAGACAGCTATAGAATAGCGACTGGTGGCAGGAGAGTGTGTCGGTGACTAGTACACTAACAGGAGGGTGCGACTCCTTCTGATTCCTTGTGGGACAAGGAGATCAGAGTTCTAGGCAGTCCGTGTGGACGACTGTAGAGGTGGGAGACTTCTGCCGCTCAGAGGAAAGTTGTCAATCTTGACAGTCCCGGTGAGACCAGGAGCTACACAGACACCATCCAAGACCGGAGGTGAAGACCATGCAAGCCGCAATGTAACGTCGCTGAGCAAGCCTCGGGACAAGGTACTCCTCTACTAACCATCCTTCCTATTGTATAGACGTTGACGTGTTTCCTTTATTCTGGGTTTGGGAGAAGAAAATTTTTATTTCCGCTGCCTTCTCAGTCTCCCCTAAAACCCAGCACATATAATATGTATCATATAAATACTATATCCACAAACAAAACATGCAATCATGAAAAATACAAGCAATGATTATGGCCACACTAATGCAATCCTTTGGAGCCACAAAGAATTGATATCCACCTAAGGCCAAACATCACATGTTGCAACCTACATAAAATTTTTTGTTGGAAATAAGTCGGTACATCGATTGGATTCTTTCAATCAATTGATTCATCTGCCAGTGAGTCGATTGGCCTCTGTCAGTCAGTCGAATGGCTCTTGCTCAAGCGATTGTCTGGACTCGTCCAGTAGGTCGATTGGACCTCCAATCAGTCGATTTACTCCTTTGATTATAGCCTCTTTGGTCCTCTAGTTGATCAACTCGACTCTCAGATGATCGACTCGTCTGATGGAAAGTGTCTTCCCTTTTGCCAAAATAGGAATTAAAATGATCCTACAAAAGTATTACATTGTACAAGTGAAACTTCTAGTTTCATTCAAGGAAAGTATAGGGAGGACAGCATAAACTTAAATAGGAAGAAAGAGATAGAGGCTCGGTATGCAAACTGAATTTAAGATAATAGAAAATAAATCATTCAACCATGCACATATTTAGGGGGTATTGGCCATAACCACACTTACATCCACCATAAAAAATGATTTCAAGGAGACGTATATATATATATATATATATATATATATATATATATATATATATATATATATATATGATCTAGGGGATAGACCCAAATGTATGTGGTATTTAATCAGATATACATATTAATCATTTAAATATTCAGAACATGTATAATAAAATTAATGATAAAACTAAAAACTGATAATATCAGTTAAAATCCAAAATATAGTAAATTGGCATGGCTCTGATACCATTGTAGGGAAATATGGAGTCATATATGATAGTGGAAACAAAAATAATCTAGCCATATTCTCCATAACTAGTGGATTGCATCAATAAGTATGAAAACGAAGGAAGGTTGCAAGGCATATACCTGGTCCTAGAGCAAGTCCAGCAACAATCCTTGCAGCGACATACTCCTTTCTCAAGCAACACCCAGATGGTTGTCGGTGGTGGCCTCCAGGTGTATCTCCATGGATGGAGGTTTATGACATCCTCCTATCATGGTGGTAGTGGCCTCCATACATATATGTAGATCACATGGACCATTAAGAACTCATGTCGTTCTACTAGAACTGATGAGAAGGAGTTGTTCCTCGTGTTGTGAACGTGCTAGTGTCGATTTTTCTCCCCTTTGGCTATCTCTCCCTTTTATAGGTAAGATGCCTCTGGCTCTCATGTTACCATAACATTGAGATGAGGAGACTTGTTCTAAGAGCCTTGAAACCCCCCCCCATATAGGAGTTGACGGGTTAGGATTTTTACAAACACGGGGACATGAGGAGTAGAATTTCATGAATTTTTAGCTATTATAAATCAGGGATCGGTTGACTGGACAACCAATCACTAGACTGGAACCCCATTTGATCAAATGGAATATCCACTCAGTCGATTGGAATGTTTTCCTATTTGCAAATATATTGGCTTTCAATGCGACAATCAATGCACAACATGACGTCGGCATCAATCCTTGATCCAGTCTTATTGGTTGTCCAATCAGTCAGTTGGACTCCTCAGTTAGTTGACTAGACACTCCAGTCGGTCAACTCAAATTCCCACTCAGTCCACTTGCATTCCCAGTCAGCATACTATCATCTAGTGTTGTTTAATTTGATTACCTAAACACTTTAGCAACCAAGTTAAACATTATTCATGAGTAAACTCCTATTCTAGGTGCATCCTATGTGTGTGACCCTATAGGTCCCAAAATATGTTGGTTTTGAATGTTCATAACTAGATTATGGCATCACAAACAATGAGTGGTATCTAGAAACACATCATTGCTATCCAAGCAATTGGAAAGTTGGAGAACAAGTTCAATCTACAATCCATGATCAGTTTTACAGTGATCGTATAGTTCCATTGTCTCTGATATCCTGGTTGAACTCGAGGCATGGAACTCCATCCTCTTAGTTTTCAATATAGGTTCCTTGAACTAGAGCAAATTGTCTGAGATGCATGTGAGCTCACATATCACATATTGATTCACATGAGTATGGCCATATGTTTTTGAGACTCGCTTATCAAATGGTAAGGATATCAACTCAGGTAGGAGGGAAAAATCCCATCTACATCACTCACAGTCAATCCCCATGTATCACAACATACCTGAACATCACATGTATGGTAACCCTTATACAAGGTCACGTTGGATGATTTCAAAGTACATCAAACAACATCTGATGAGTTAGTGACTTCAGGCCTAAGAACCACAATCGCCACTTTCACTATGAGAGTTGATTCTAACTACCATTCCATGGTTTTCATGTATCACTCTCAAGGCGGGTCTTTCCAATACACTATTCTCTAACGAGTACCTATTTGTTTGGCTTGATATCATATATCATGCAAATGAGATTTTTTCATCAGTCAACAGACATTCTAGTCTTTTGTATTCTTGTTTTCTATATTGTTTCCATAATAATATCATATTAGGAACATAATAAGAATGTATATAGTGTTATCATACATACAATTTCATTATTCAGGTCCTCAACCTGAGACATATGTTGTTGAGTAATATCATTCTTTTAGACATCTATCATGTCATACCATCATCTCATATTTGAACAAACATATAGATGAAATATTTCCTTTATTATTAATCAAATCTATTACATGTTGCCTCATTACAATCATTGCATGAATGGCTCTTTGGGCATACATACAAACAGACTTATACTTGCACTTAGAGCCAATCACCCATGAATTTAATCCCAAGTGATCTAATATGACATTCATGCTTCTGTTGTGAAAGTGCTTTTATCAAAGGGTCAGCAACATTAATTTCAGTTGGTACTCTATAAATCTTCACATCTCCTCAATGTATGATCTCTTGTATGAGAGAACCTTCATTGTATGTGTTTGGAATGTTGATGTGATTTAGATTCTTTATCTTGTACAATAGATCCATTGTTTTCACTATACAACTCTACTGCATTGCTAATGCTTGAAACCACTCCAAGTTTAGTGACAAACTTCTTGGTCAAAACATCTTCCATTGGTGCATTGGAGGCAGCAATATACTTGACCTCTATTGTAGAATCAGCAATTATTTCTTGCTTGGAACTCTTCCAACTTAGAGCTCCATTGTTCAAGAAAAACACAAATCCTGAATGAGATCTAAAGTCATCTTTGTCAGTGTGGAAGCTTGCATCGGTGTAACCCTTTACCAATAACTCTTCCTCACCACCATAGATAAGGACTAATCCTTAGTTCTTATAAAGTACATAAGGATGTTCCTTACATCATTCCAGTGACCTTCACTGAGATCTGGCTGATATCTACTCGTCATTCTCAAGGCATACGAGACATTAGGATGAGTGCATAGCATTGTGTGCATAACAGATCCAATTGCAAATGCATATGGAATCTTACTCATGCGCTCTTGTTCTTCACAAGAACTAGGACAATGATCTCTAGAGATATTAAAGCCATGAAACATGAGCAAGTTTCCTCTATTTGAGTCCAAGCTAAAACTTTTTAGCACTTTGTCAATGCGCGTGCTCTACTTTAGGCCAAGAATCCTTCTAAATCTATATATATAGATCTTGTTCCTATGATATAGGATGTTTTGCTTAAGTCCTTCATACAGGATGTATTTCCTAGTTAGGTTTTTACCAATTATAAAGTAGGGATGTCATTACCCATCAATAGTATGTCATCTACATATAATATGAGGAATACAATCATGCTCCCAATAACCTTCTTATAAACAATTGGTTCATCTTCATTTTTACGAAAGCCAAACTCTTTGACAATTTTTTCAAAATGAAAATTCTAGCTTCAAGATGTCTGCTTCAATCCATACATTGACCTTTGTATCCTATAAACTTTATTGGTTTCTTTTGAATTTATAAAACTATCAGGTTGTGTCATGTACACATCCTCAAGCAGATTCTCATTGAAAAATGTAGTTTTAACATCCATATGCCACATCTCATAGTCATAATAAGTTGTAATGTCAAGCATAATCTTGATGGACTTAACCATGACAATTGGAGGAAAAAATTGTCACAGTCAACACCTTGAACGTATCTGAAACCCTTTGCAACCAATCAACCTTTATAGGTTTATACGTTACCATTTAGGTTAGTCTTCTTCTTGAAGACCCACTTGCACCCTATAGGTTTTACTCCTTCAGGTGGATCCACCAAGGTCCATACCTTGTTGGTGTACATGGATTCCATCTCACATCTCATGGCCTCAAGTCACTTTTCAAACTTTGGACCCTTAACAGCTTCTATGTAGGTTGTTGGCTCATCATTATGACCAACTCATTGCCTTTTTGAGTAACAAGATAACCAAATCTTTCAGGCTCAAGGTGTATCCTACTAGATCTGTAAGGTTCCTATGTTACATATGGTCTCAAACCTCTTTGAGTTCTACTTTCTTCCCACTGATTCCTTTGAAAAGAAATTCCTTTTCTAGGAATACAACATTCCTAGCAACAAATACTTTATTTTGAGATGGAGTATATAAGTAGCATCCCTTGGTTTCCCTAGTATATCCAATAAAATAACATTTATTCGATTTGGGTCCAAGATTTTTAGGAAACTACTTTCTCACATAAGCTTCACATTCCCAAATCTTCATAAAAGACACATTTGTATGCTTCCTATACCATATCTCATTTGGTGTCTTTCAAACCGATTTAGTGTTGGCTAAATTGGACATTATTATAATCCCTTTATTTTAATGATGACAAACATTTCTTTCTTGTGGTTTTAACTTGCTATTTGAGTGTTTCAGGGACAAGCATATAAGGTGGTGGATAGCGAAGACTTGGAAGATCAATTTGCTAAAATTGCTTTATTTTCATGATTGTAATCAATGTAAAAACATGTACAAGTTTATAATGTACAAGTACTTAGAAATCATGTAAATCAAGTGTTTAGATCTTCCTATCCACACATAACACTTAGATAGGTCATCCCTAAGTGAGCATCACAATTGCACATTCATTTGTTACACTTAGCATATGAGTTAAAGTTTTGAAACAGATTTGGTCTCAGTCGACAAACTTCTCAAACAAGATACTCTTAGTCGAACATCTTCTCGACCAAGAAACTCCCAAGTCTAAAGCACGAACATCTTTGCAAAACATGCTATAAGTCATCACAGAGAAGGGCTCGGTCAAACTTTACTTCGACAGAGACAATGTCTCGAGCAGGTTCTATAGCCGTTAGACTTGGTTATATAACTGTTAGAGTTAGTGGAAAAAGTGGTTGGGAGTTGAGTTGAACGTTGCTCCAGACTCACCCTCGGTTGACAACTTCCTCAACCGAGTGTCTCTCAGTTGACAAACTTCTCAACCGAGAAGGTGTCTGTCTGCACTTTTCATAAGTAATTAAGTAGATGTTACTAATGCAATTAGTGGATATCTAACGGCTAGTTAAGCACTAAGATCCCCCTAGAAAGTTTCTAGAACATCTCCAAGTACTATTAGGACATGCCTTAGGACACCAAAACTCACTTGAGTATACAACTTGCATATACAATTCACTTGAGATCACATTGTAGCAAGCCATTAGCAAAGCTTTCACTTGCAAAACATTTCCACAAGCTGTGAATTTGTATCCTATAGGCTGACATCTCCTACCCACTATACTTCCACTTCCATACACATTGGATAGGAGATCAAAACGCTTGATATAGGATTCAAGCCTTGTGCTTAAGTTGTAATTGTAATTTCCTTTTTCCTTTCTTGTTCTTTCTTATTGCTTTGTACTCTCCTTGCTACTCCTAGGTTGGAGGATGTGGAGTGGAGAGGGTGAAATCTTCTTAGGTGGAGAAGGAGGACTTTGGAATACTTCTAGAAGGTCTCAATGGGAAGCTACTTCAAGGAGGAAGGCTACTTCAAGGGGGAACTTAAAGTTACTTCAAGTGAAGGTTGCTTCAAGGTTGGTGAGATGACTTCGGGTGAAGGTTGTCCAAAGGGTTTGGGATGGTATTTGTAATTTTGTGTAACATCCTTGAGAAGGTAATAAAATTAAAATACTTTCAAATCCCAATTGGAAACAATTGGGTAGTGGACTGACTCCCTTAGTTTTTGCTAAGGGTGGAACCACTCTAAATCTTTGTCTCCTTCTTCAACATATTTGTGGTTGTTTGTTGGTTGAATAGTTTTTTAATTATTCATAAAACCCTATTCACCCCCCTCTAGTGTTTTTCATTTAGATGGTACGTAGTTAAGTGTAAATGTGCTATGGTTTCTAGAGCATATTATCCTCCGAAGGAAGTCGGAAGACTAGCAAAAATCATCATTGACCGCACCATATCTAGTAATGTGTGGTTCCTTCTTTTTGATACATCATTATGGTGTGGTGTTCCATGTGGAGTTCATTGTGATATGATACTACGGTCTCATAAAAGGTCCTAAAACTCTTGGCTTAAGTATCCTCCACCAGATCAAAATGAAGTGCATTAATACTTTTAGCATGTTTGGTCTATACTTCATTCATGAAATCCTTGAACTTTTCTAGGGTTTCTGACTTATGTTTCATCAAGTACACATAGACATACCTATTGAAGTCATCAGTAAAGGTAATAAAGTATTGATAACCACCTCTAGCATTTGTTCTAAAAGTGCCACATACATCAGTATGTATGAGTCATAATAGATCACTTTCTGTGTCACTATTACCAATGAAAGAAGCTTTTGTCATCTTACCCAACAAACAAGACTCATATGTCTCTATTGATTCAAGATCAAACGAGTCTTGATAACCATCTTTATGGAGTCTACAAATGTGTTTCTCATTGATGTTCCCTAGACGACAATGCTAAAGGTATGTTTTATTTGAGTTATTGAGTTTTAACCTTTTGGTATTTATGTTATAAACATTTGTCTCTAGATCTAATAAGTAAAGAACATAGGACATTGGGGCATTGTCATAAAAGATCTCATGTTTAGAAATAGAACATCAACCATTATTTATAGGAAAATTCTAATCCATTCTTATCCATACAAGATGCAGAAATGATCTATTAATGGAAGGTACAAAATATCAGTTCGATACCTCTATTACAAGCCCAATGTCAGAGATAAGTGATAGGCTCCAACTTTAGTGACAACAAATCTTGCTCCATTTACAATGCACAGCTCACCCTTTCTTAAAGGTTTACTTCTTTTCAGATCCTACATATTTGAACATATGTGAGATCCAAATCTAGTATCCAGTACCCAAAATGAAGAAGTAGACATATGTATCTCAATTATGTATATAGATGAAGTGGAGATCTATATCTCTTGCTTCTTCTTCCTTAGTTCCTCCAGATAAAAAGGACAGTTTCTTTTCCAGTTTCTAGCCTAGTGATAATGGTGACAATTGACTTCCTTATTCACCCCTCCCTTTTCTTTGAGTGAAAAAGACTTGGATTTCTATCTAGATTTAGAACTATTCTTAGCCTTGCCTTTTCCCTTGGACTTCCCTTTCCTCTATTGATAAACATCGCATACTTGGTTTTATCCTTCTTCATTTTCACTTAACCAGTTCTCAACATGCCAAGCAATTGTGACAATAGCTTATTAGAATTGTTCATGTTGTATTTCAAGACAAATTTGCTATATGGTTTTGGCAGTGATTGCAAAATGACATTTGTGGCCAACTCTTGGTCCAAGGAAAATTTCAATCTCACTAGGTTCTCTATATACCCAATCAACTTAAGCACATGGGGGCCCATTAGATCTCCTTCAACCATATTGCACTTGAAAAATGCCTTTGAGACATAATATCTCTCTTACTTCCCTGATCTTGGTGCATATTTTTAAGATGTGTAACCATCTCAAGAACATCCATATTTTCACAATGTCTCTGCAACTCATAGTTCATTGAGCATAGCATCAGGCACTTGACATCTATGGCATTTTCAGAGTGCCTCTTGTAAGCATCCTTATCAACCTTAGGCACGGTGGGAGCGGGTTCATCTGGCTTTGGTGTCTGTAGGACAAAGATCTTATGTTATTGTGTGAATTCTCAATGTCATGAACCATTCATGGAAGTTATTATCATCCCACTTGTCCTTCTCAACAACTGATCACGAAGAAAATGTGTTGTTGTGTACCATTCGTTTCTACAAAAGAAATTAGCATTTGTCAAAACCCTTTTGATTTGATTTGATTAAAAGAAATTTTGACAATATTAGTTAGTCCTAGAATTAATTATCTCTCCCACCATTTTGTTCAAATTAATAGCCCTTTCTTATCAATTTGGAAGATTATAGCATACAACCTTCTAGTGAGTCAAGATACAAAAAATTAAGTTATTACCCATCCAACGACGGAATCCATAACCAATTTATTTAGGTAGGAAACATTTTCCAATTGCATATTAACTCTTATCATATTACATATGTATGCTTCTAGACATTGAATCATATTAAAGTCACCTAGTTAATCCTGACCCAAAATCCAACACATAGAAGTGCACCTTGTTTGGTAGGCCCACATAACTACCATCACACTTCCACAAGATAGATGGTGCACCACACTTGGCGTGCCCATGCTTGGTCAATCAATCTTTTATATGTGTTGCTTATATAAAGCATCTAAGACTTAATATTTGATTGAGTATTTAATTTATATATAAATACATATATATCCAGTCATCACATACTTATAATATGTATCATATAAATTATATCCACAAAAACAACATGCAATCATAATAAATATGAGTGATGGTTATGGTCACACTAATGTAATTCCTTAGAGACACAGGAATTGCTATCCACATAAGGTCAAACATCACATGTTGCAACCTGCATAAAAATTTGAGTTGAGTACAAGTCTGTCAGTCAATTAGACTCTTTTAGTCGATCAATTTGTCTGCATTTTGGTTGATTGGCCTCTGTTGGTCGTCTGACTACCTCATGGCTCAAGAGGCTGTCTAGACTCCTCCATTTGGTCGATTGGGCCTCCAATCAATCTATTCACTCCTTCAGTTTGTACCCTCTTCGGTCCTCCATTCGAATGACTCGACTCCCAGTCGATCGACTCGCCTGGTGGAGAGCGTCTTTTCTTTTTTCGAAACAAAAATTAAAACTATCCTATTAAAGTATTACATTGTACAAGTAAAACCTCGAGTTACATCTGAAGGGAGTATAGGGAGTACAGTAGTAACTTACATATGGAGAAAGCAAAAGAGTTTTGGTATGCAAACCAAATTTAAAAGAGCAGACAATAAACAATTAAACCATGGATATATTTAGGAGGTATTGGTCATAACCATACTTACATCCACCATCAAAACCAATTTTAGGACAACACATATAAATTATGTTTATGTCATATCATATATATAGGATCTACAAGATATTCCCTAGTGTATGCGGTATTTAATTGAATATGTGCATTAATTATTTAATACTTATATTTCATGTAATAAAATAAATGATAAAATAAAAGCGTATCATATTGACTAAATCCCAAAATATAGTAAATTTACATGAGTCTGATACCATTATAGGTATTTATGCCAACAGAGATGGCAGCAGAAACAAAAACTTTCTAGTCATACTCCCCAGAACCAACAGATCGTGTCAATAAATAGGAATGAGGGTTGCAAGGCATATACCTAGTCTTGGAGAAAGTCCAGCAACAATCCTTGTAGCGACATGCTTCTTTCTCAAGTAGCACCTAGATGGTTGTTGGGGGCGGACTCCTAGTGTATCACGACAGACGACAATCAACAACTTCCTCCTAGCATGGTGGCAACAGCGTTCACACCGATACATAGTCCATGTGGACCACCAGGAACTATTGTATTGACCTCACTTTTAGCGTCTTCCAATTAAGGAAGGACCTTAAAGTTGAAAGTCATTACCTAAAATTCCCAAGATCCAGATTTTAACAAATAACAAATAATAGAAAATAATTCCCATTATTTCACAAATATTATTTACAAAATATATAATGATGCTCCTCTAAGGAGTTACATGAATTTCCAACATGGAACTAATAGATATGAGAATAATTATCTAGCTAATCATCCTTGACTTAGCTTTAATGTCTATAGTGGATTTTGTATGATTTATCATGTCTTGACATCTTCACGTGTAGCATTTACTTAAAATGGTGTGAAACAAAATGTGGATCAGTATATTGCTATACTGTGTACGTGGAGGAAACAAAATATACCACATGAATTATAATTTTGTTATGGAGGAAACAAAATACCCTTGTGCCTGTGGTCATCAAGCCTGGATAGGAAGATCACTATAGGACAAGCTCAAAAAGGAAGGTCAATATAAAACCAAGCCCGAAAAGGAAGGTTTTGTGAGTCCACCATAGGGACCAAACTGTAAAGGGAGGGTCCCACATAAATTCTCCCCTAAAGAGAGGATATACCATAAAGAGTGTGTAAATATGGGTCGAGAAGTTAGAAAAGAAAATGAATGTTTGATTATGTAATGATAATTGTTGTTATGTTGTTTATATTGTTATATCTACATGCATATATTTTGTTTCCTCCACATATACAGTATAGTAATATACTAATATTCGTTCTGTTTCACATCATTTTATGTAAATGTTATATGTGAAGATGTAAAGACATGATGAACCGAATGGAATCCACTGAAGACATTAAATCTAAGTAAAGGAGTATTAGTTAGAACCTTCTTCTCATATGTATTAGTCCCATGTTGGAAATTCATGTAACTCCTTATAGGAGCATCATTATATATTTTGTAAACAACATTTTTGAAATTATGGAAATTATTTGCTATTATTTTCTATTTGTTCAAATTTGGATCTTGGCAATTTTAGATAATGGCTCTCAACTTTAAGGTCTTTTCTTAATTGGAATATGTTGAAAATTGAGGTCGTTACAACTCATGTTGTTCTACTAGAACTGACAGGAAGGAGTTGTCCCTCGTGTTGTTAATGTACTAGTGTCGACTTTTCTCCTCTTTAGCTATCTCTCCTTTTTACAAGTAAGATGCCTCTAGATCTCACGTTACCACAACGTTAAGATTAGGAGACTTGTTCTGAGATCCATGACCACCCCCCCCCCTTATATAGTAGTGGATGGGTCAGGGTTTCCACAAACTGGGGGATACGAGGAGACGCATTTCATGATGTTTTGGTTGTTGTGAATCATGAGTTGACTGACTAGACTCCTAGTCAATAGAGTGGCACCCAGTGGATCAACTAGAACATCCAATCAGTTGATTGGAATGTTTTCTTATTCATAAACATATTGGCTTTCATTGTGACAATCAATGCACAACATGACATTAGCATCAATCCTTGATCCAATCCTACTGACCCTTCAGTCAATCGACTGGACTTCTCAGTCGGTTGAATGGACACTCCAGACGGTCGAATCACATTTACCAACTGTCAGCCAGTGTTTTTTAAGTTGATTATCGAAACACTCTAACAACTAAGTTAAACATTATTCATGAGTAAACTCTTATTCCAGGTGAATCCTATGTATGTGACCATATAGGTCCAAAATTATGTTGGAAGTGAATGTCCATAAATATATTATGACATCACAAATAATGAGTAATATCTATAAACACACCATGCTACACAAGTAATTGGAAAGTTGGAGAACATCTTCAACCTACAATCCATGATCAGTGTTACAGTGATCATATACTTCCTTCATCTCTGATATCTAGATTAAACACAAGGAATGGAATTACTATCCTTTTAATATTTAATCCATGTTCCCTGAACTAGAGTAGACTGTCTAATATGCATGTGATCTCACATATCACATATTTTTTCACATGAGTATGGCCATATGTTTCTCGGTCTTGCTTATCAAGTGACCAGGATATCAACTCTAGTAGGAGGGACAAATCCCATCTACATCACTCATAGTCAATCCCCATGTGTCACAACATACCCGAACATTACATGTATTGTAACCCTTATACAAGGTCATGTTGGATGGTGTCAAAGTACATCGAACAACATGTGATGAGTATAGTGACTTTAAGTCTAAGAACCACAATCACCATTGTCACTATGAGAGATAATATTGACTACCATTGAATGGTTTCCATGTATCACTCTCAAGGGTTTTTTGTCGAATACATTGTTCTCTAACAAGTACCTATGTGTTTGGCTTGATATCATATATCATGATTGTTGACTCAAGGCCAATGTTGACTCAAGGTCTAAATTGATAAACCCTTGTTTTGATGATGACTAACCATTCCACTTATTTGTGTCTAATTCTTCTACTTGAGTGATTTTAAATTAGGTATAGACACACTCCAAATTCCCTAACTTATGCATCCTAACTTGGAGAAAAGACAAGTCAAAATCAATACAAGTGCATTTTTGTGGAATATGATGTATATCCTTTAGAATCATGTTGTAAATCACTTGTAATGATTTTATGACTTGTAATTAAGGTTAGAAAAAATCAAGAGCACTTAAATTGAATATGTAAGCACTTTAAAGGCATTTTCCAAAATTCATTACATGTTGTTTATCTGTCGAGATACAAACTTAATCGATCCCTTGATGGATTTTGACAATTCCTTGGTTCGGTCGAGTTTCACATTCACAGAACTTGACCGATTCCTACACTTAGTAAAATTGATTTCAAGCAATTGGTTGAGTTGCACATAGGACAAACTCGATTGATGTTTCATATTGTCTTTGTCGCATAGTGTAATTGGTTGAATTGCCTTTATGAAAACTCAACCAATCACATTGTACGGGAAAGTGTAGAAAAGTGCTTCTAGTCATTGAAGTGTTTTAAAACTCAAAAAAATATATGTTGGAACACCCCAAACAGAGAGAATTTGTCCTTAAGTGTTCCCACTGGCTAGTAGGCATCCCCAACTATAAATAGGACCCCTTGGGCTTCAACCTATGGTTAGCCAAGCACTATGAAGGTTCCTATTCGACAGTTCAGTGCATCCTACAGCCTACTCTATCTCACTCTAAGCTTAATCACTTGATACACCCATTAGATTGAGTAGGACATTTGTAAGAGAGCTATTCCTACATGTATATTTTGTGAGGATCTCACTTCCACCACCTCCCAATCTCTCATTTCTACCATGAAGATGAATATGAAGGTTCTCTATCTTGGCTAAGAGAGGTGAAGAAGAACAAGGGAAGGTGCCCCTTGGTGAAAGCTTCTCCTTGGCGAAGGTGAAGTCAAAGGTGGACGATCCAAGAAGAGTGGGTAATTCCTCAAAGGTTGAAGACTTGTGTAAGAGTGTGTAAGTGCTTAATGAAGGCTGAAGACTTGTTGCAAAGTGGGTAGGTCCTTGGTGAGGTAAAAGACTCTTGGTTGGATAGGTAAGTATGTTGGTAGGTTGTTGGCACCCTTCCCCTCAAAATAAAAGTTAAGTATCCTTGTCCCGAAAAAGGAAGGTCATATATTATAAATATTATAAGTGAATATAAGGATTAGACATGGTTAAGAAATCCTAGAGGTTGACCTCTCTAGGTAGTGGATTGACAATCTCCTAGTTTGAAGATTGGAACCATTCTACATAGCTTGTGTTCTTGTGCTTGTTTCAATCTTTCTCATCCTTTCTATGTATGTTTAGTTTCACTCAAATTCCAAATTAGCAACCTTATCTTGTTAAATAATTTGAAGGTCTAATGAATTTTTTTAAGTGCATTCAGCTCTATTCACCCCCCCTCTACAGAAAATCACCTATCCTACATCCAACAAGTGGTATCAGAGCGGGTCTTCTCCAAACATACTTCCACAAGTAGGAGAAGATGGGCAACTATCAAGGTGGGAGATACCTCATCAACATTCCAATCTTTGACATGAGCAATTTCCTCTATTGGAAAAGAAGGATACAATTATACATCCAAGGATCGAGTCTTGAGATATGGCGAATGGTGGACCATCCGTACAAGCTACTAGAGACAAAGATAGAAGAATGGGATGAGGATACTTTGAAGAAAGCAACTTTGAATGCAAGAGCCATTAACATCTTGTATGCCTCCTTGTCCCCCACCGAGTTCAACCAGATTTCCTCTTGTGAGATAGCCTATGAAGTATGGAGAAAGATATGCATCACTTATGAAGGGACTACCCAAGTGAAGGAAAGCAATGTCTACATGATCAAAGGGCTTCTTGAAAACTTCAAGATGGGGAAGATGGAAAGGGTGGCAGACATGTACTCAAAGCTCAACACCATTGTAAACAGTCTTTCCATCCTAGGTCATCCTATGGCTAGAGGAGAGATCAACTCAAAGATCCTTAGAACTCTTCCTAAGAGGTGGGAACCCAAGGTAACTTCCATTGAAGAAGTAAAGTCTCTTGGTGATATCCCCATTGAAGATATCATAGGAAATCTACAAGCACATGAAGTCAAACTTGATAAGCAATATGAAGAAGAAAGAGAAGAAGAGAAGGAGATCAAGAGAACGAAGAAGGTTGAAATTAAGGCTCAAATTGAAGGTATTGTTGGTCAAGCCTATCCATCCTCTCATGTTGAAGATGCCATGTACTCGAAGGGTAGACTCTACAAAGGCAAGTCTTCCTCCACCATCCGGTGCTTCAAATGTAGAAATAAGGGTCACTTCAAGGAAGATTGTCCACAAGGCAAAAAGACCCATCATCTCAAGAGTATAGAAGAGAAGTATAAGAAGAAGGATAAATGGCACAAAATCTCAAGTGACTCCTCCAACTCAAGATCAAGTAACTCCTCTAACTCAAGCTCAAGTGAAGAATCAAGTGGAGGATCTAGCTCAAGCTCTAGTAATGAAGGAGAATGTCATTTTTCTCTTATGTCCTCAAAAAGTGAAGACTCAAATGAGGTAAATATAAACTATTTAGATAAAGAATCTTTAATTACTATTATTCGTGCTACTCGTGCCTCTCTTAAGTCTTCTAAAAACAAAAAGAAAAAAAAAGGCTTCCTAGTATTGTTGATAATTTGCATGTAGAAATAGATGATCATGAACATGCTAATATTTTCTTGCTAGATGAAAACAATGCTTATCTTAGTCAAGTAGACTCTCTTAAACTTGAAAATGTGGGTTTGCTTGATAAGATTAGATTTCTACAAGCTCAACCTCTTATGCCTAGTTCTAATGTAGAGCATACTAATATTGTGAATTCTCTCATGCTTGATGGTGATGTTCTTAAAACTAAAAATAAGGACAAAGGTTTGGCTTTACAAGGTTTAGAATCTAAAAATATGATCTATCATTCTAAGATTACTTTATTTGAAAATGAAAATGCTTCCTTACTTGCTGAAATCAATGTCCTTTAGTAGAGAGAATAATATTTTTGCTCTTCATGTTGATAAATATTCTTATATGACTAAAGTTGTTTGTTTAGAAAATGATCTTTCACATGCTAGAGATAATATAAATCATCTGTCTTCTACTATTTCTTATCTTATGCATTGTAATCATAGTTTGAGATCTTCTATGCAAAGATTCTTAGATGATAAGAAGAATTTTAATCAAATCCTAGATCATAATACTAAATAAATGGGTAGATATGGTCATGGACTTGATAGTAGCCAAAGGAAAAAAAAAGACAAAGGACCTTCAATTTTCAATGAATAATCATTTAGTTCCAAGGCTTGGAGATCATGTAATTATTGCAATGAAATTGGTCATTATTCCACTTATTGTCCTTTTAGGAAAGCACCCAAGAGCAATAGGACTTGGTTGCTAAGCTAACCCCTTCAAACCCAAAAATATGATTGGGGACCATTTGATCTTTCTTCTTGCAGGTCACTTGCTAATGGATTGACTTGAGATATGGATTTACAAATTCGTTTTTCAATCTACATAAAAGAAGAAGGGTGAGTGTGTATGAGGTAGCAACAAGTGGAAAAGAAATGGTAAGAACATAGGTAAGGTTATTCTTGCTCATATCCAATCCTAACTTGTTTATGTCAAGTTAGTGTGCACTATGAATGTGGTTTTTGAGTCAAAAGTGGTATTTTGTGATTCTTTTCACACTCTTTCTAAAAAACTATTTCTAATGTTTTCATAGTGAATTACTAACTTGCATACACATGTTTGTATATGGCTTATATTTTTAGCATGCATCTATATATGTCTTTATAAAATATATGTGCTTCTTGATAGCAGTTGTATCGGTCAAGTTTATCTTGTTAGAAATTGATCGACATGCACCATTAGGTGTTGTCAATAGATGTTGTTGGTCAAATTGCCAAACACAAAACTCAATCGAAAACATTTTGCACAGAATATACAGTTGGCCTTTTGGATGATAATTTTCCTCTCAACTAGACTTTCTCAACCAATGGCCTTATTCTTTGGCACTCCCTTTGGTACCTTTATATATGCATATGGCCATGTTTTAAATTGTCTATCATGCATACAAGCATATCTTTCTGATTGCTATAATTTTGGTATCTCACAAGTGGTATCTCTATATCTTGTAATTACTTGTCTTGAGTTGTTGTAAAAGTTTTGATAATGATCTCTTTGGGTCTCTTAGTTGTGTTTTAAATTTCTTCGTTGTTCTATAATTTGCTACATCTATCTAGTTCTGACACAACCTTGAGGTTCATAGTGGTAATCATCTTTTGGTGATGATGCATATCTACTAGCGTGTTATATCCTTTCTTGCTTCTGAAACTGCATATCTTTTAGTTTGGATACTTCTCTACATCTACGCATAGCTTGTTCTTTAACTTTTGTATCCTTTGCTATGATTTAGATCCTACTAGTAGTCCTATTTTGTGATATCATCTACTAGTAGTTCATATACATGTAGTTGTTGCCTTGTTTATCTTTTCATTAAGTGGTATTGGACTATATGCTATGCTTGTATCATGTTTCATACTTGCTCGAGCTTGTTCCTTGAATTTCATATCAACAATATTGATTTGGTTGCATATCTTTGTGATGAGCAACAAATATGCAAAATTTATGCAAATTTTCAATGTTCTGCTATAATGTCACATTTTGGTGCAAAACCAGTGTCTGTTATGTAAAATGGCCTTATAATCAATACTCATGGCAATAGCCATGATCCCTAACATTTTTTGGGTGACTTCTATCATCGTGAGGGTCAAATCATGATTTATAAGTTTTTTGCAGCACATTATGGGTTGTTCAAATGCATGTCTTGATTTAGTTTACATACTATGCATGGACAAGCCCCTAGTTTTTTATTTTCTACTCTCCTTTCTAACTTTGATATCTCCTTTTATCTAACATGTTTTGTTTTATATTTTCAAAGCCCTACTTTTTGAAATAACAAAGGGGGATAAGGCATGTGTGAGGAGAAAGCATGTACTATGTTAAGGGGAGAAGTCATATATGTAGAACATGTATGAGTAGAGGATATAGTTTCTATAAATGTTATGCAAGCTAACATCGCATGATAAATAGCATCAATTGAGAGGGAGTATGAGAACAACACAAGCATAAATTGAGGGGGAGCATATGAACTACTTCTATTGAAACCCCTAGGTTTCTCCAAAGGTATGATTTTACTTAAAAAGCTTTCAATACATTTATGAAATAGTTTGTCATCTTCAAAAAGAGGGAGAATGAGGACTCAAGGTTAATGTTCACTCAAGGTCTAAATTGAATAAATCCTCATTTTGATGATGACTAACCATTCCTTTTTATTTGTGTCTACTTGATTGATTTCAGATTAGGTATAGACACTCAAAATCCCTAACTTGTACATCCTAACTTGGAGAAAAGATAATTCAGAATCAATGCATGTATACTTTTGTAGAATATGATGTATATCCTTTAGAATCATGTAGTAAATCACTTGTAATGATTTTATGATGTGTAATTAAGATTAGAAAAATTAGGAGCAGTTAAATCGAATATTTAAGCACTTTAAAGGCATTTTCCAAAATTCATTACAGGTTGTTTATCAATCGAGATACAAACTCGACCGATCCTTTGATGGATTTTGATAATTCCTTGGTTCGGTTGAGTTTCACATTTACAAAACCCAACTGATCCCTGCACTCAGCAAAACTGATTTCAAGCAATCGGGTGAGTTGCACATAGGAAAAACTCGACCAATGCTTCAAATTGTCTTTGTCACATAGTGCAACTGATCGAGTTACCTTTAAGAAAACTTGACCAGTCACATTTTATGGGAAAGTGAATAAAAGTGCTTCTATCCATTGGATTTTTCCAAGACTCGAAAAAAAAATATGTTGCAACACCCCAAACGGCTAGAATTCATCCTTAAGTGTTCTCAGTGGCTAGTAGGAATCCCCAACTATAAATAGGACCCCTTGGGCTTCATCCCATGGTTATCCAAGTACTATGAAGGTTCCTAATCTATAGTTGAGTGCATCCTACAGCATCCTCTCTCTCTAATCTTAACCACTTTCTACATCCATTAGAGTGAGTAGGAGATTTTTTAAGAGAGCTAGTACATAGATATCTTGTGAGGCTCTCTGTGGTAACCCAGATTTTTAGAATTTTGATACCCAATATAGTATGTGAAGCCTACAAATGTAATTCGGATGATTGATGCTCAAATTGAGGAATTGGTTGTTCAATTATAATTTATTTTCACCTCAAAGGTATGATTCTAGATATTTTTTATGATGAGGATTACATGAAAGTTTAGAGACAATATGAGTTTTGTTAATGTTTGGAGGTCTTTTATAATCATATTTGATTGAAATGTCCCTTAGAATGAACATGCTTTAGGAACCATATTAAGATGCTAATCAATGGTTTCTTTCAGGGCTTAAACATCCATAATCAGTACTATGTTATTGGAGCAAAAAACTAAAATCTCATGTGATGTGAATAATGAATCGGGTGATATCAGGAATTCAAATTAAGATTTAGTTTGGGAAGTAGTCCATTAGTTCAGCTATGAGTCTCTTCTCACATGAAATAGTCGATTGACTATTTGGTGGGAGGGCTTAGGTGTGGCATGAAGCTCAGAGACGTAGCCAAACATGAACCCTCATGGGTGCTCGATGGCCTACCTTATATTTTTCTTCATCCTATGACTTGTTCAGAAGGAGATATCTGACCACCTCAACAACAAGCACACATATCTCGGATCAAGAAACTAATTGTGTGGTATCTCAGGCTAGTCATTGTCTCTTGTCAGACTCCAACCCAGATGAAAAATCACACCATAAATACCACTCCATCTCGCAGGTGATTGTTGAAGGTCCTGACTCTCTCATGAAGTTGGTAGCTATGGTAGTATTCGATGCACTCCCTAGAATCCAAACAAGATCAAAGGCTAGTTTTTCATCCCTATGATTGTGGTCTTCCTGACAGTGGTGATCCGCTATCATTGTTGATGAGGAGGAGGTTTGTGGGCAGCACTTGAAAACCTCCTCACCACTCCAAGTGTCCAGCAAGCCAGCATCTTCACTCCCGTGATAGCAGTAGGGTTAGGAAGATGAAGAAGAAGGTCATTCATGCATTGGTAGTGCTTTTGTAGCAATCAAAGATTGTTTTAGTGAAGTCAATTTCTAGAGAGTATGGGCATAGGTCGGATGGACGTTAAGCAGATCTATTGTTCTTTACATGTCTATGAATGTCCCTAGTTTTTCTAGAAACCCTGAGGAGCGAGCTTTGGTGCACAGAGACATGATCTCCCCTCCCATCATGCATGGTAGAAGCAGATGCGGTAGAACCATATTGATTTGGACCTTCAGAGCCTGTTCATACACACATGGGGCTATGAAGTCTCTGTTGGACGACTGGGGTGAGTTTATCATGCCTTATGAAGCTTTTTAAAGTATTGAAAGCAATTGAGGAAGAAGAGGACTGCTTTTCCCCCTTCTGGCCTTCACCACAGCGGCACCCAACTGGTGAGGCTAGGACTTCACTTTTTCATCCCTCCCTAATGACGAGAGAGTGGTTGGGAGCATGTGAAAAGACTCTCCAAGCTTTAGGAAGCATTGTAGGTAGGTAGCATGGTCTCCTACTCCCAGGTTTACTCGCCGAAGAGACTGCCTGCGACGGCGTTGCTGCTTAACTGGAATCAAAGAATCGCATGCAGAGATAGGAGCGCATGACGGAGAGAGACAGATAGAGAGAGAGGGCCCTCTTGACCCCCATCCCAGTGTGAACCGAGATCAAACTGGCTGAACTGACCGACCCAAGTACTCTTTAAAGGTAACTCATTTATTATTTCTCAGGAAAAGACTTGATCTTATAAAAATAGTCACAAATAGCTCGAGTGTCCAATAAATGCCCATAAAATATTTGTAGATTCAAAAAAATGTCTACCTTTTTATAAAACTCCTATATTAGACCTTTGGAGATTAATTTTGTATTTTTATTATTTATATGTGAATGCATCATTTTAAAATGATTTAAATAGTATGATTAGCATATAGTAGACATTTCATTTGAAAAAATTACTCTTGAACCCGAATGTCATTTGGATAATAAATATAGACTATGATCTGAGTATTATGCCAATACATTAGGTTCTTCCTCATTAATGTACAATTAGATGCTTTTAATTTCATATTAATTCTAGAAAATAGATAAAGCATCAGAAAAATATAAAATTAGTACCAGACTTTAGTAATGACATATAGATTAGAATAAATATATCAGACATCATCCTAATATTAGATTGACCTAGGTTTGACTAAAACCCTAATTTGGACCTAAAATTCCAAGAATATAATGTACTATGTTTTACTGATGGTTAATTGCTATTAATCAGGTGGTGACCAGAATAGTAGATGGCAATGGATGTATAAAAAAATCTATGAATTCAGGTATGTGGATATAATTATATAACTAATTTTTCTAGATGATATATGTATGAGTACTTGCTTGTATTTATATGCATAAACTTGCTTGGATGTATGTATATTATGGTACTTTTCCACCTTAAACATTAGAAGATTAAAGAAAGAAAATGAAATGTAGTTATTGATGGTGTTCATTAATATCCCTATTAGAGAGGAAAAGTATTAATGTTGACTAGCACCTCCCTAATGGTACATGGTACAAGGGGAGATCCCTAATGGTACAAGGTACATAGGGAATGGGCCCAATAATATATGTGATATTATGCTAAGTACACCATAGTAATACATGTTCATTGAAATATGATTAATAACTTGGGTTTACTTGATTCTCTACCTTAAATAATGTTTTTATTTTCTTTCTTCTTTCTTCAAATATTTAAATATGCCAACATAGCATTAATATCTTTTCAACCACATACCAACTTTATGTTGATTCGTTATTTCACGTATTTTCTATGTTCAGAGCTAGCATGGGAGAAAAGATAGGAAGTGAGCAGTGTTTAGGTTGTACCTATTGTGTAGATCTTGATTAGCATACATGTTCATAGACTTGTAAATCTTCATTCAATATGTAATTCAAATTCATGTTGTAATAGGTCATCTTGAAATAAATTACAGGTTGAATGTTGAGAAATGTTATGGTGTATATTATGGTCGTATGTTCATGTATGCTTATGTCGCTTCCGCATCGCTCTCTGATATAATTGTTTTAGTTTTCAGATTTGTCCTCTCAAGTCTTTTAAGTCTTGAGACGGTGGAATCTGGGGACGATATATTGGTATCCGAGTATGACCAGTAGCTACACCTGACAATTGCTCACCATGAAACATAAAACTAAGTTCACCTTTCACTTTAAACCCTAAAAACTTAAGTTGTTCTATAGGAATAAGGTTGACTTAGCCTCTAAGTTAGAACCTAGATGTTCGAGAACTAGGTTTAGATGAGTGTGTGAAACCCTTTCCATATAGAGATCATATGTATTGGGTAGATACACTAGTCTACACGTTGTTCTCACCATTTCACTAGGTGACATGGTACTGGACTATCTATTGTGTGTGGGACACTCGTTTTACTTATTTGGTTTTGCTTTCCAATCGGCTCGAGCCTCGACCCTATTCTCTGATGTCTGCTTGCTCAGAGAAAAACTATATAATATTTTATTACATATATCTAAATATGAAAATGTGTCCCTCACACGGGAGAGTAGGAGGTGTTCATGCAATCTAACTGAAAGGGAGTGACATCAGTCTAGAAAGAGAGTAGATCTAGATTAGATGTCTAAAGCCTTATTGGATATGTGATAGTTAGAGTAAATTATTGATTTATATATGAAATAATCACATGGAATTTTATCTACATTTGATAACTGATGGTATAAGCTTCCTATAAAAAATTAAGTTGTATATGAGATGAATCCAATTTTGAAGGTTATAAGCTAAGTTTTGATGATGAAAGTGCATTCCTTTTTCTTTCTTAAGATGAGCCAAGTTAAGATAAAGTTGAATATGCATGATCCTCAAGCTCTTTTACAAAGGAGGACCTCTAGTGTTAGGATAAGATACGTGGTGAACTCCTGAGAGAGTGAGACCTACAAGGAGAGGGTCATAGGACCTATCCTACAATATATGAAAAATATGAGATATATGTGAAATGATGTGTCCTTAGCTGGGTTACTTCTGAGTAGATGAGTTGAGTCATTTTGCATGATTCAATCCTATATGTGAGAGTGGGTAAAAAAATTATGGGTAGGTGACTCATAATGAGAAAGTCAATCCTTTTAATTGAGTTAGGTCCTAGCTTAAGTGACATATGTTTGTGAATGTCATCTTTAGCTGCAAGTGAGGTGATATATGAACTCTAGTTCTTAGAGTAAAATGCCTTGTGCATAAGATACTCATAAATGTTGTTCCTTCCACTTCTCTTTCTTAATACTTGATACTAGACACCTCACTTGAGCTATATAGATGATTTATATATGAGGAGTCACTCATATAAGCTTGACCTATTCTATATTCCCTACCTATATCATACATGTAATATTCAAGCTTGAAATCATAATAAGCTTGATTTAATATATTCGCTTTCCCTTCATATGATACATGAAACATATAAATCTAAAACCATGAGCTTGAAATAAAGATATCTTAGGATCTTAGAGTACATGATCACAAAATGTAGTTCTCAACCTTAATCCTTCTAAATTTGAGCTTTTAATTTGAGGATAACTCTCACACAATAGGGTGAAAACCCAGATGTGTAAATATGAAAAATTGACTCCCTCTAATGATGGAATCCTAGAGTGATGTTGATCATAAATCACAATAATGATGTTAAGTGTGAAAATTTCATCAATAGATGACATGAAATATTGGTATCACATTACGTATGTGACTAAGGCATAAGATGAAACCTTAAGTAATACCTCCTTAACTTTATGAACAAACAAACCCTAATTCTTAAGGGAATGGGGGATGTAAATCCTAAAATACTACAATGTCATGGTATGAATAAACTATTAAATGATGCTTCATCCTATACATCGGTAGGTACACCCAAGAAAATTTATATCCTAAGATGACAACTTAGGGTACATACATAAATACGATGGTCTTAGAACCTAGAAGTGGTGATCGATATGAAGTTAAACTCTACCATATATAAGTATGACATTAGTTGAATTTTGAGGATGAAATTCCAAATAAGGTGGGGTGAATGTTGTAACCCAGATTTTAGAATTTTGATACCCAATATAGTATGTGAAGCCCACAAATGTAATATGGATGATTGATGCTCAAATTGAGGAATTGGTTGTTCAATTAGGAATTATTTTCACCTAAAGGTATGATTATATATATTGTTTATGATGAGGATTACATGAAATTTTAGAGACAAAATGAGTTTTGTTAATGTTTTGAGGCCTTTTATAATCATATTTGATTGAAATGTCCCTTAGAATGAACATATTTTAGGAACCATGTTAAGATGCTAATGAATGTTTTCTTTTAGGCCTTAAGCATCCATAATATGTATTGTGTTATTGGAGCAAAAAATTAAAATCTCATGTGATGTGAATAATAAATCAGGAGATATTAGGAGTTCAAATTAAGGTTTAGTTTGGAGGGTAGGCCATTAGTTCATCTATGAGCTGCTTCTCACATGAAATAGCCAAATGACTATTTGGTGGGAGGGCTTAGGCATGGCATGAAGCTCAGAGATGTAGCCAAACATGAACCCTCCTTGGTGCTTGACGGCCTACCTTATATTTTTCTTCATCCTCTGACTTGTTCGGAAGGAGATATATGACTACCTCAACAACAAGCACACATATCTAAGATCAAGAAACTAATTGTGTGGTCTCTCAGGCTAGCCATTGTCTCTCGTCAGACTCCAACCCAGATGAAAAATCACATCATAAATACCAATACATCTCACAGGTGATTGTTGGAGGTCCTTCCTCTCTCATGAAGCAGGTAGCCACGGTAGTATTCAATACACTCCCTAGCATCTAACTAAGATCATAGGCTAGTTTTTCATCCATATGGTTGTGCTTTTCCTAACAATGGTGACCCCCTATCGTTGCTTATGAGGAAGAGGTTTATGGGTAGCACTTGGAGACCTCCTCAGCACACTAGGAGTCCAGCAAGCTAGCATCTTCAATCCTGTGACATCAGTAGGGTTAGGAAGATGGAGAAGAAGGCCGATCATGTATTGGTGGTGCTTTAATAGCAATCGAAGATTATTTCAGTGAAGTCACTTGACAAAGTTGATGGGAATATGTAGGATGGATGTTAAGCATATCTATTAATCTTTACATGTCCATGGATGTGCCTAGTTTTTTCAGAAATCCAAAGGAGAAAGCTTTGGTGCATGGATACATGATCTCCCCTTCCATCATGAATGGAAGCAGTAGATGCGGCAGAACCATCTCAATTTGGACCTTCAGAGCCCATTCATACACACTTGGGGCTATGAATTCTCTGTTGGGCGATTAGGGTGAGTTTGTCAAGCCCTTGTGAAGCCTTTTAAAATAATGAAAGAGATTGAGGAAGAAGAGGATCGCTTTTCCCCCTTCTGAGCTTCACCACAGAGGCACCCAACTAGAGCAGCCATGCCTTCACCTTTTCCTCCCTCCTTGTTGACAACAGAGTGTCTAGGAGCATGCAAAAAGACTCTCCAAGCCTTGAGGAAGCATTATAGGTAGGTAGGATGGTCTTCTGCTCCCAGGTTTACTCGCCGAAGAGACCACCTACGACGGCATTGCTGCTTAACTGGCATCAAAGAATCACATGTGGAGATAGGGGTGTGTGATAGAGAGAGGCAGAGAGAGAGGGCCCTCTTGACTCCCAACCCAGCGTGAACCAGGATCAAACCAGCTGAACTGAATGACCCAAGTCCTCTTTTGAGGTAACTCATTTATTATTTCTTAGGAAAAGACTTGATCTTATAAAAATAGTCAAAAATAGCTCGAGTATCCAATAAATGCCCATAAAATATTCATAGATTCAAAAAAATGTCTGTTTTATTATAAAACTCCTAGATTAGACTTTTAGAGATTAGTTTTGGATTTTTATTATTTAGATGTGAATGCTTCATTTTTAGATGATTTAAATAGTATAATTAACATATAGTGGACATTGAATCTAGAAATATTACTCTTGAACCCTAATGTCATTTGGATACTAAATATAGACTCTGATCTGAGTATTATGCCAATACATTAGGTTCTTCCTCATTAATGTCTAGTTAGATGTTTTTAATCTCATATTAATTCTAGAAAATAGATAAAGCATCGGAAAAATATGAAATTCATACTAGACCTTAGTAATGACATATATATTAGGATAAAAATATCAGACACCATCCTAATATTAGATTGACCTAGGTTTGACCAAAACCCTAATTTGGACCTAAAATACCAAGAATATGATGTACCATGTTTTAATGATGGTTAATTGCTATTATTCAGGTGGTGACCAGAATAGTAGATGACAATGGATGTATAAAGAATCTCTAAACTCAGGTACGTGTATATAATTATATGTCTAGTTTTTCTGGATGATATAAGTATGAGTACTTACTTGCATTTATTTGCATAAACATGCTTGGATATATGTATATTATGGTACTCCTCTGCCATAAACATTAGAACATTAAAGAAGGAAAATCAAATGTAGTTATTGATGATGTTCATTAATCTCCCTATTAGAGAGGGAAAGTATTAATGTTGACTAGCACCTCCCTAATGTAACATGGTACGCATGGAGATCCCTAATGGTACAAGGTACGTGGGGAATGGGCCCAATAATATATGTGATATTGTGCTAAGTCCATCATAGTAATACATGTTCATTGAAATATGATTAATAACTTGGGTTTACCTAATTTTCCCTCTTAAATAATGTTTTCATTTTATTTTCTTCTTTCTTCAAGTATTTTAAATATGCCAACATGGTATTAATATCTTTTCAACCATGTATCAACTTTATGTTGATTTGGTGTTTCATGTATTTTCTAGTTCCAAAGATAACATGGGAGAAAAGATAGGAAGTGAGCAGTGTTTAGGTTGTATCTATTATATAGATCCTGATTAGCATACATTTTCATAGACTTGTAAATCTTCATTCAATTTTTAATTGAAATTCATGTTGTAATAAGTCATCTTGTAATAATTTACAATTTGAATGTGAAGAAATGTTATTGTGTATGTTATGTTCATGTATGCATATGTCACTTCCACATCGTTCTCTGATATAATTGTTAATGTTTTTGGATTTGTCCTCAGGCCTTCTAAGTCTTGAGACGGCAGAATCTGGGGACGTTACACTCTCACTTCCACCACCTCTCAATCTCTCATTTCTACCATTAGGATGAAGATGAAGGTTCTCTCTCTTGGCTAAGAGAGGTGAAGAAGAACAAGGGAAGGTGTCCCTTGGTGAAAGCTTCTCCTTGATGAAGGTGAAGTCAAAAGCGAAAGATCCAAGAAGAGTGGGTAATTCCTCAAAGTCTAATGACTTGTGCAAGAGAGGTTATGTCCTTGGTGAAGGTTGAAGACTCGTTGCAAAGTGGGTAAGTCCTTGGTGAGGTAGAAGACTCTTGGTTGGATAAGTAAGTCCTTTGGTAGGTTGTTGGATCCCTTCCCCTCAAAGGGAAATTTAGGTATCCTTGTCCCAAAAAGGAAGGTCATATGTTGTAACTCTTATAAGTGGATATAAGGAGTAGACATGGTTAATAAATCCTAGAGGTTGACCTCTCTAGGTAGTGGAATGACAATATCCTAGTTTGGAGATTGGAACCACTCTACATAGCTTGTGTTCTTGTGCTTGTTTCAATATCCCTCATCCTTGCTATGTATGTTTAGTTGCACTAAAATTCCAAATTAGAAACCTTATCTTGTTAAATAATTTGAAGGTCTAATGAATTTTGTTTAAGTGCATTCATCTCTATTCATCCCCCCTAGAGAAAATTGCCCATCCTAGATCCAACAATGACAAATGAGATTTTATCATCAGTCAAGACACATTCTAGTCTTACGTATTATTGTTGTCTATATTGTTTCCATAATAATATCTGACTAGGGACATAATAAGAATGTATATACTCTTATCATACATATGATCTCATTATTAAGGTCCTCAATGTGAAGACATATGTCATTGAGTAATGTCATTCTTTTATACATCTATCATTTTATACCATCCTCTCATAATTGAACAAACATATAGACAAATGATTGTCTTTATTATGATTGGCTCTCTAAGCATGAATACCAACAGATGTTAATGAATCCAAGTGACTAGATCTACCCTTTTTAGTAACTTTTGATACTTGCAACCTAGATCTAGTAATGATGATATATAGACTCCCTATTAGCACCATTGATATTTGCACTCATGAAAATCAATGAATTCTTATTATTGTTATCTAATTGAAATCTTGTGATAATGGACTCTACTAATGACCATACCTTGGAATCTAATAATAACTAAAAGTTACATCCTTTGATGATGGATTAGGAATTATGTTCCCATACTTTGATAATGTTGGAAACATGGTGATGTCTGGAAAACTTGATTATATGAAATATCATATATTGATGGAGTACTACCCCTAAGAAAGATATTGAGACTTATGGAACCGTAATATGGCCCCTGTGACCATGCATATTGATAGCTAGAATATTAATGTATGTATTCCTATTTTATTCTAAGATTTAACTCTAACCAACTTTTTTCTCCCAAAAATTTTATTAATTTGAACTTGGTGAATGTACACTTTATCCTCATAGTTACCTTGATTATGATCTCTTTGGTTGTGTATTATAAGTACAAGTCATATGCTTGGCTCTCTACTTGTTTGAGCTACAATGTTCCTATTAAATAGCATTATGAATTTCCTATGTCTATTTTGACAAAAACTCAAAACATAAAATAAATTTCCATTATACGAACCTCATATCATCTTGTTTCACCTTCATGAATCTTCGCGTAAGGGTGCAAGCCTTCATTTACATTATTGCACCTACATGTATCGTGGGGTATGGACACAAGCCTCAGCTTACCTTACTACACCTGCGTTTAGGTAAGGATGCAAGCATTGGTGCATATGTCCATATTCTTAGGGCAAGGACATACTTGTTAGGGTACCATTGTATCCCTCAAGTAGTAATGACTTGTGTGGACCCATCATGTAGTATGTTGTCTCAACATTAATCCTATTTGGTAATGTATTCTTGAGTATTTGGAATTCATAAATAAAAGATGATTGACTTTGATGTTTTTTGTGCATCTAGTGGTTTACATTACCATTTTCCAAAATTATATTCTTTAGCACTGCAAGTTTCATTTCAAATTCAAAAGTGCATCAGTGTATTTGCATTGATTGTGTCTTATTATTGCTTTTAGGTTTCATATGACTAATTACCAAAATATGCTTCCACTAACATGAAATAACTCGATAAAGTCTGATAATCACAAACAAGAACTTCATGGGAGAAAGTAAAGCTCTTGGGATTCAGTATCTATCTTTTAGATTTAGTTTATGTACATTTCATAACATGTTTCCTTCAGGCCCCCTGTCATAAACCTTTTGGTTCAAAATTAATTGAATGATTTAGTCATTCTTATTGTATATTCCAATGTGTTATTTCCATTAGGCCTCTAAGGAATGAACGTTTCAGTCCCTATACCATTATCTAGGAAGTGGGATTGGGGTTGAGGTAATAATAGTTTTGTGACAATTTCTTTCCACGGAGTCTCCAATGTGGAAAGAAATCATGAAATCTATATAGCTTTTTGTTTAATGGGCATAGTAGACTGGTCAAAGGTAGTTGCCATCTTGGCCAAACAGACTGTCTCTATCCCACCACAATTTCTCTTCTTGGTGAGAGATCCTTGAGGAACTTTGCATATGTAGGTATTTTATCAATAAAATCTAGAGAGGGACATCCAAATGTATCTTTTTATGGTGTCTGGACATTTTTTTATCTCTTCTCTATTTGGTCTTTGACAAACCAATGACGAAATGTTATTTTAACATATTGTTCAGTATTCTTCCTTGTTGAGTGTCCACTTTGTCTGTTCCTCAAGTAGCCTTTCTTGCTTCAAGATTTTCATCTACATGGGTTTCAGGATCATCATCAACTACAAATTTTCCTTATGATACGGAGGATCATGTAGATTTGTGACCTACTAAAGAGTGGTCATCTTTGTAGTCTCATTATTTGGATTTTTTTTGTACAAGAAGGGAACGGTCCACCCAGGTTCTTAGTAGAAGCTACTATAGAATCAAGATGTTGACCAATCATCATACTATATTGATGTAGATCACTAATATGAATATCCATTGTCCCCTACAGGCTTTCATGGTTTTCATCAAGTTGTTATTGCTCAATATTGCTTGCTCTAGATTCTCCATGAGATAACTTAGTTGGTTGATAGAGTTTGTAGTTGCACAAGAAAGCCTCTTCTTTGTTTCCCATTGAAATTACCTTGTTGGTTTTGCATTGTATTTTATTGAGAATTGTTAGGTTGTGAGAATCCTTGTAAATTCTACCATCTTCCCATTATTTGGCCTCTACCCACGGTGTTTGATTGTTAGTTTGGTTGGTGACAATCAATTGTAGAGGTGTTACTGTAACAAGAAACCTAAATGATCAAGACTCTTTTAGTTGAGATAAGACGCATTTTCTTCAACCATAGCTTCTTGTTTTGGCTCTTCATATATGCAACGTTGAGCTAGTTGTCCTGGATCTCTACAAGAATTGCATTGTGTGACTTTTTCAGTAGGTGGAAATTTAAGAGTTTGAACTTTAGTAGAAATTTTGTTGAGATTCACAAAAAGCAGAATGATAGTATTAGCTTCTTTTACAGATACCAATGAGTTTTCGTCATTGGAGGGTCAACACTCAAAGTCCCATGAAAATTGTAGGTATGCCATTTTGCATATAATCAATGTGCATTCCCTTACTTCTTTTCTAGAAAATCACTACCTGAGGTTGAGTTGATGGACTTCTTCTCTGATTGCATGAGTCAATTGTAAAATGTAATGATCAAGAATGTTTCATCAAAACTATGGCATGGACATTTTCGTTGATAGCAATGAAATTCTTTCTCATGCTTCATAAAGATATTTTGTTGGTTTATACACAAAATGTTGTTGTGAAAATGGATAGTTATTTGTTTAGGGAATAATGAGTTGATTAATACTTTGGCAAGTTTGTTCCAATTTAGAATTCTTAACTTCAAAATGAAGTGCCATCATGTGGCCTTGCATATAATTATTCTTACTAGACAATGGGTGTCACAATTTTCCTTGAAAGCATCAATATGATGGTAGGTGTTTTCATAAGGCAAATTTCCCCCAAACTTTCAATGTAGGATTAGAGATATTGTACCCTGTAGGAGTGAAGATGTTTTTGTCCTTATATTGCTTCCTTCTAGGAGGTACCTAATTATTATGTCACAAAAGAGTAAACACTCTATATATAATAAGCTCTTCAAATAAAAGTGTGTGAATGAAGTTTGCAAATTTGATTCAAAGAAAAACAAAGACATATGATTGATAGTAGGTAGACTTCAAGTTTTTAAATGAGTTGTTGTTTAGCTTGATCCCCGAAAATGGTTTCAAAAGTTGGTCACCCTTAAATGTGGGTCAAAAGTGGTAACACATTTCCTGGTTAAAAAGAATTGGACTTTCAATTTGTACTTGACTTTAAGAGACATGAGTAACTCAATATGGAGTCTATTAAAGTAAAATAGGGTCAAACACATGGACAAGGTTTGGAAAATACGTAAGAAGTTGGGAATCTTAGCTTATCTTAGTTGAAATAATAGTCTAAATTTGGTGTTCCAATAAGAAAAGAAGTATTAACTAGAACAAGAAAACTATGTTACAAAACCTAAAAAAAAGATAATGATGATTGTGATAAAGGGAAACTTGGACTTGGTTTCACTAATCAATCATATCCTCAACCATGTAACACTCTCTCTTGTATTTTAAATTTTTTTCAACATAATTTTGCAAGCAGTCATCAAGGATGTCTGACACCTTCCTTCTCTAGAGATCGGGGCAGATTTCTATCAAAAGGTACCTCTATCTCTCTCTAGATGGCATCCAAAAGACTAATAGCAAACATGTGGCCATTTCTATAATGATACTCCACTCTCATGGCTCCTCACTAATCTATAGATCTTCACAAAGTTATTCTTTTGAAACATTCCAGACCAAACATCGCAAGAAGGTAGCTAATCAAACAAGCGATGCATTCAAATAGGAGTAAAGAAACAAAACTCTTAAGAATAAATGTATTAAATATAAGAAGAAAATTTTCATGGTTGGAAGGGCCTGATGGCTACTCCCAACCCAAGTTATACAGTTTAGCCACTCTAGTGTAAGAGAATATCAAATGACAATTTGAATCCACCATAGCTTTCAAGGGATCACCATAAAATGATAAAAGATAAGAAAGAGGTCGATTACAAGGGTATATCCTTCGAACCTTTTGGCTGAAATATTTTGAGGTTGATCGAGTTGGAAATAGAGGTGGATCTCATAAGGGTTGGTGGGACACGGCCCCGCCAATTTTCCAAAAAAAAAATATACTATGATACCATGTTAAAATTTTAAAAATATTACATTAGATTGTGTTGACTCCCTCCTCAAGATGTTGAGGATTTTAAGTAGTTAACCACATATGAATATCATACTATAATGTAATTAATTTTCTCTTATATCAATCAATCTATGAAAACAACAAAAATTGTAGAACTGCACTATATATAGGGAAAATAGTAAAGTAACTTCTTCCATATCTTTAATTCCAAAAGATCCAACACGTTATTGAAATATTATTACAATTTAGTACTTAACATTATGTAAAAATGTAAATAATAAAAATTGGTAATGCAAATATGGAAAAAATATGTAATGTACTATAAATTAAACACTAAAAATCATTAATTTAGAGTTGTACATCATAATCACACTAACTTCCCGTGGACTAGTTTGTCAGATATAAAGCTATGTGAAGTTTAATAATTGTGTATGAATGAGAGTGAGGAGAGGAGAAATGTGAACAAATGCTTATTTTAGTGTGTTTGCTTTGTATATAGGAGTAAAAAAGTATATCATAAAAGAAATAAAATATGTGCCATTACAATATACTATATGTACTTTTTAGTAGTAAGTACATATGTAAGTATTTTCTTCTATATCATGATATGCTTTTCACTAAATATATAAACACTCATGTATCATCTTTTTTGTTTAGTTTCTCCCTCTAAATTATTTATAACTTTTCAGCCAATTATTTATGAATCCATGTTTCCAATCAAATGTGTCCCCGAATTTCTTTTACTATAAAGTTTTAAGTCTTCATAAAATCACAGTCAAATGTTAATTCAAAATCTTTCCTTACATTTTAAGTTTTCTCTCAACTTTTTCCATGTTTCTCATTATATTTTTCTTATAATTTATCATATGTCTCCCAGTGAAGATTCCTAAGTTCAATTTTTTTCCCTTCCATATTACTGTGCAGTGACAAACTTTTTCTCATATTTTTATATAAATACAATTTATCAAACCATATAAAGAACTTTTATTTTATCCTCCCTTCTCCATCTTTCTCCTCATATCATATAATATTTATCATATCTCAAAATTTTATATCTATTTGTAATGTTGTTTAATATTCTTAAGAAAAACTTAATTATTTAGCAACTACCAATGTATTTTCTTAGAAGGATCCAACAAACTACTAAAGGCATAGGTGTAAAATCTTCTTGTACTACATCTTTAACTTATGTATTCAAATGCCACATCCTTTTGGGAATGTATGTCAATTGGTCTTCATGGATAACGTCATGTTTTTTTATTTAGCATCTCATATTTGAATCAAAATTACATATTTGCCTCATTTTAACTCTTAATTTCTATTGCCACAACTACGCATATGTCCAGAAAGATATTTATCAAGAAAAAACTTCACAGTAAATTTAGTAATGAGTTTCTTATCGATACTATGAGTATTATTTTTTAAAGAAATATTGACCAATCATTTAATTTAGTGAATTACTGGTAGATTCAATACTAAAATAAGTAACTATCATATTTTAGAAGTATAAAACTTTATTCTAGATTTATAATTGTATGATGTTTTTAAAAGTATAAGTCAATTTTATGTTTAAATTTAATATTTGTATTTAATTTTTACTTTTGTGTATTGAAGATAGGAGGAAAATTACATCAATTGTAAACTTAATTAGAATTAATAGACTATAACTATATAGGGATACATTTGGCCCCCCATAATTTTGGTTCAAGATCTACCAGTGGTTGGGAAGGTAAATTGGACCAATCAATCAATCTAGGGAGGTCGATCAAACTAGTTGATCAAGCTGAAGAGTCAATCGAATGGTTGATTGAGATTGGGAGGTCGATCATCTTACTCTCACTGAAGGCAATTGGTAACTCCTCATTTAAATAAATCTATATTAGTGGAGAGTGAATGGTTGTGGCAAAGTCACGAAGGTCAATCACCCTCAAGATCGATCAATTTGACTTCGGGTCTTTGACTCTCATAGTAGCATTTGGCACTTTCATATAAGACAAGATGTCTTCAAAATGACGCCATAGGGGTTCCTGTTTATAGGGTATGGCGTGTCTCATTTTGATCTATGGTTGGCCCATGTGATAGTTGAACCATAGCTTCTGGCTATCGAGTTGTTGGCTTGATCGACCCTCTAGCTGGACTGCATTTTTCATGATCATCATGGATACTTTTGTTTTCTTGGCTCAAGTGTGCTATCGATCTTTTGGTTCTTTACTTGGTGTTTGTATTTTTAAACCTATTAGCTCAATGGGTATCTTGATTTCTAGACCTGATTGAGTTGTGACTTTTTTGTAAGTTTGATTTTGCTTCTTTGATTATGATCAATCTCAAGGTCAATAGACTATCTTGGTGCACTAACTTGACGGTTTATGATCGACGGTCTTCATCTATCAATCTTACAGCTTGATTGATTTCTTCACTTGGTCAAATTAGACTTGCTTGAACCTCTCCATCAATCAAGCTTGGAGCTCGATTAGTTTGTATAATTGCTTCTTGATAGTTTCATTGATCAAGTTGGAGCTCGATCACTTTCTTTAGTAGTTGTTAAATTTTGATCATTGAATGTTGAGATTGATTGATATCTAGGTCGACCGGCTTTTATTGAGCTTATTAATTTTATGTCATTTTCTAGTATTTCAAAGGAAAATTTATTAGAAGGATATTTTGACAATTGTGCTTCAAAATGAATGGATTGATGAGTATTATGGGCAAGAGTAGATTGATTTCATGGAAAAGTAAGTATAAAATTTTCATGAAAGTTGATGTATGATTAACTAGAAACATCACACAAATATTGACTTCACCAGACATACCATGTGGAAAGGAGTTCATGAGGTCAATATTATATTGAAGTTTCAACATTTTCATGCTTCAAAAAACAAAATGCATTGGTTATGAACCTCTACGTGCAATCTAGTTCTAGTTACCCTAAGTTCTTGATTGTCATATGGCATCACAATATCTCATCTTGGTTCAAAAGCATCTTACTATCAGAAATGGATGGGCCCATAAAGACAAACTTATCTACAATTAGGTTGTAGGATCCACCCATATCTCTCATGGAAACAACCAGTCATTGAGCCATTATCAATTGATACATTAGAGGGAATCCATGATTGTCATTGAAAGGTATTAACCACTCCCAGTGGATTGATTTCATTGTGTGGCTACTTAACCACACTAACTCAATAAATGGGATGATATGATCATTCCATTATAAGGTAGAGACCCACATGGGTCAAGTGGAAACCACTCTTCAAAAGTAGTTGACATAAACTTGCCTAGTTAACATGTGAAGGTCCTAGGATTGTGTCACTAAAACAAGCTCAAGTTGTTTCTACCTCCAAAGTGGTAATCATATAGAGAAGCTTAACCTATCAAAGGAAGTCAGACATGTTATGTCAGCAAGACTAGGATTCCTTTCTTATCACCAACACATATGAAAGGAGTGATACAAATCTCAATGTCCTATGGACTCCCATCGCTTTAGCATTGAATAGTGTCATCCCCATCAAACGTGAACAGCACTTGGAAACCTTAAAGCAAATGAATATAAACTTTAGATCAATTGATGAGTTGATTTTTTAAGCACAACAATTGATGAAATTCCCCCGAATGGCTTCTTAAGTCAAAGAGTGAGTTTCAATCTGAAAATTGATGTATTTACTATGTATTGAAACCCAAAGCATGTACTATAACAATATTCATAGGAGCCATTCATTGATAATGCTTTATTGGACTTGAAATCAAGTGTTGACCTCTTATCCTTCCTTCTTTACATGAAGTAAGGGATGGGAAATACATCCAAGAACTTTTATCTTCCTACCCATCACCATTAAATATTTGATATTTTTGTCAAACTTGATTGAGTATAGTTGACATAATACTTCATCATGTTAGGCATGGAACCACATTAATGTAACATTTATTTATTCTCATAAGGTCCTTTTTATCCACTAAGAAACACAGCCACAAAGTAGCTCATTGAATCATGCATGTCACATATTTAGACATTTATATCCTCCAAATTGTCTTCAAGGTCATATATCAACTAGAAAAATTAAATGTATGTTTTATAGGTTCTTGTACAAGAGTTGAAAGAGGAGAGAGTTTGTTATATAGTGATGACATATTTTTTAAATCAAATACACAAATATTTAGTTTCAAATCACATATCTCTACCTCATGTTGATTTGATAGCAGAATCCCCTTCTCTTAATTACCCACCCAACAACATCCCCTTCTCTTAATAACCTACCCCACAAGAAACATAAGAATGTCCTGCCTAACATTAGTATACCTTTTTGGATAATAACGAGAAATGTATGGGAAAACTTCATCATCACTTAGATGAATTTGGAGGATAAGATAACCTCTATATTAGCGAACATGATAGTGTCAGTTGACGGTCAGTGTAGGATCTAACATGTGAATTTATCCATTTACATGCATCATACTCTTTCAAAAGATTCAAACCAAAACATTGAATGCATCACAGAATCAAGTAAAATATGAAGGAGGTGGTCCGAGGTCCCAATTGTTATATAAGAAAATCATATATGCTATCTTATATTGTATATGGGTAAGTCTCATAAAGTACCATCAAATAAGTGGATGTTATAGCCACAAGTAAAGTTGATGAAAGGATTATTTCCAATAGAGAGACCTTTATATGAAGGGTGTATCTTAACTACCACAAAATTATATCCATTACCCAAAATATCATTCTCTATTACATTTCACCAAATCCTTAAAAGACTCATAAGATATAGATGTTGTCATTTTCATCATGAATGTTTAGGCTTTTCTAGGTAGTGGTGAACCTTGATGATCAAGAAGAGATAACTTTCAGATGCCCTTTGAGTACACTTACATATTTTTGTATGCCTTTCATATTGTGCAACACAATGTCCACCTTACATAGGCACATGATGGCAATTTTTTATGTGTATACATTTATAGAGGTATCTATTGCTAATTTTTTTGTCTATTCAAAGACTTAATATGATTTACCCACATCTCAATCTTATTATAAAGAGATGCATCTCTACTAAACTTTTCATTTCATGGGAGAAGGACTACTTCTAGGATAATGAGGTGATAGTCTTGGGATGTAAAACTTCTGATCCAACATCAATGTAGATCTTTACAAAATTAATATTTATCCACCATCCCAATGACTAACACAATTAGAGAGGTTTCATACTTTCTCAATTATGTTAGAATTAGTCAATCATTCATCAAGTATATTAAGATATTCTATATGAAACTTTTAAAAAATGGTATACATTTCATTTTCATGAGGAATTCTTTTGATCAATTACATCAAACCACTGGCGTAGTATAGCATAAGAGATTAACCTAGGAATAAATTCTTAAGTTTTACCTAAACTAGTGAGCAATGATCACTAGGCCCAAGTGGACGAGTCTTATCACAATATAGACCAAACCCAAAGGACAATTTTATTAAGAACAAAATAGATTTGTAGACTAATTAAGTAAACGTGATGGTTAATTTTGGTCGATTAACTATATTAACAAATAAGAAATGAAAATATGAAACAAATGATGTTTAACACTATGATAAAATTTCCCAGACAAAGCAGTTCACCGCCACTACCTAGGTAATTGTTCTAAACATTGCATCATTTATTCATATAAATTCTAGTTTGAGGTCAAAGGATTTCACATCCTTTCGGAGTATGAAATCTACATAGACTAGTCTCCTCATAGGCTAGAGGTCTTGTTACTTTTAGATCCTTTATTTGTCACCCCAGAGAACACCCTTTGGTGGTTTCATCTGGGGTTCATCGATATTGTTATGTATTCTAATCCTATATTTTAAGGTCATTAAGTCTAGGATTATAACATTTTATGCAATATATATGGTCAGACTGTAAACAAGTATTAAATAATTAGTTATAAATTAGATATTCATACAAACAACAATAAACAATATAGAAATAGAATACGGATAGCAAGGCTAACCTGATGTCCTAGTAAAGGATCTATATATATATATATATATATATATATATATTCATAATACAAAAAGAGAGAGACAAAGAAGATTATGGAGAAAGTAATATGGGTAGAGGAGAAGATTAGTGGTCTCGTCACAACTCCTGAAGATAACTTTAGTATTTGATCCAGATCTACGATGGATCTATGGTGGAGTGTTCCTCCATTTCAAGCTTTGGGCTTTTGTATCCAGTTCTTCTTGATGGAAGCTAGGATTTTGGATGGAAGATAAGAGTTTGTGAATCCTTACCATGGACATCACACAAGTCCTTTTCATTGAGCTTATACAACCAGCCAACAATTGGCGGATGGGCATGCCTCGATGTGTATGATGTATCTGGTTACAGACTACATATACCCTGGTTACGGGCTTTTCTCCATCCAGTGTTGAGAAACTATTTTCATATACACACAAGTCCTTTTCTATCATCCCACAAATATCATATTCATCTAAATTAATCCAATGGCTGTGAGGAGTTTGTTGTAGATTTTTGTCACAAGAGTTTTAGGTGGATTTGAGGCTAGTAAGTCAACCAAAGTAGTTTATGAATATATTCATTATATATATAATAGAATTATCTTTCCAACCTAATTTACATTCAATTTTGACATCATATGTGGAATCTAGAGCCATTTGAGTGTTAGGCATATTTTCATAGAGCTACTGGTGATTTCTATCAGAACTTCCTAATCGTCGACCAAAATTTTTGGTCGTCGACCAGACTATAATATAAATATACTTGTTCTATAGATAGTTGAATTTTGCATCCAATATCATATTTAAGTCATCTAATTTTTAGTTTGTATGCAAACATTATGGCCATTTGAGTGACCATCTATACTTTAATACTCCTCACTCTATTTGTCAAAGTTGGGAAGTGAGGATGTGTAGTCTATGATCACTTCATTAGCATTTCAAGAGGGATATTTTCTTCTCTCTTCTAATTGTGTCAACCTACATATAAAGCATCACTAATATATGAAAATACAAGAAAATTGTATGAACTAATCAAAACTTAAATCAAGTGAAACATTGAGTAGAATGCAAATAAAATATGCAAAATTAATTGTAAAATGAAACTAAAACATGATGAATAGACATTCATAAAAACCCCAAGCCTGAACGTTGTTTATCCTCAAGTAACACAAAATTTGAAACACTCACCAAATAAATACATTCAACCAACGAGCATGCCCTATATTTACATCATGTTGGGTCCCTACCTCCAAGAATGGTGAAGCAACCCGGATTTCTTGAGATCATATAACACAACTTCTCATATTTTCTATCTCAAATTTTCTTCACACACTTTCTTCCATGTCAAAAAGCTAAATTTTCAGGAAGGGTCACCCACATCGGGGCTGTGGTTAGAGCCGCGCGCCTGACATCCGCCTCAGGCGACCATTTCCTAGTAAGGACGAGCTTATTATCCAAGAACCAAGGACCACATTCAAGAGCCACTTTCATATCTTCGTCAGAAGTGAATTGGGCTAGCAACAACCCATCCTTTAGCCGGGACAATTGCAGTTCACCTCTCAGCTTCCACACTCTCAGCATCCAGCCATATACCTGCTAGAGTTGGTGATTCCTCCCGAAGACCTGTACTATGACAGAAAACTTATGGAACTCGTCAAGATCCGCCGCCACTGGTACAGAGACCTTCATCCACGGTCTTGTGTCTTCATCTCGGAAGAAATGAACTTTAGGGTCTTCCGGCGCCACCACTGGCCGACAGTTCCTCGGAACACCTATCGAATTCGAGACTGTGTCCACCCAAGCTCGCCCATTTATGACATTCGCCCGGGGATCCGTCCAGGGAAGCTTACCCTTGTCCACCTCCATCTCCGTAGTGCCAGAATCCAAGATCACAGAGCAAGAAGCATCTCCCCCCCCCCCCCCGCCTCCAGCCGAACCACCGCCACTGGTACATGATGGGCTCGCGCCCGCCATAGCCAGAGCACCGAGGACCTAGAGATGGAACGGAGCAGCCATAGAGAGAGAAAGCACGGAGGCTCCACACTTGTGCATTGAGATAACGGCGGACAAAGATCCTCCTCCGGTGGTGATGCTCAAAATGCCTAATGGTAGTGAGTTGGAGATTAGGATCGTGTATGATGCTCTCCCGGACCATTGTCCTGCCTGCAAGGTCTTCGAGCATTTTCCTTAGGGGTTTTAGGGTGCAAGACAGGAGTTTGTTGATCCGTCAGTGGTTAGGGGGCGTAGCCGACCGCCTCCGACGAGGACCAACATGCGGAGGGGCCTTATTTCTGCTAGTTCGGCGGGGTGGGCTCAGGTTCCGGTCCAGGAGGTGGTTGCGGTTGCTGGTCCTGCTTCGGCTTGTGATCCGGTTTCGCAGGAGGCCGATGAGGTGATTGCTTTGGTCCAGACTAGCGTGGATGAGGTGGCAGAAGAGTCTATCCCAGAGGAAACCTTGGTGCTGGAGGCGGGTGGGTTTGGTGGTGGTGGTGGTGTTGTTGTTGTTTTGCCTGAGGTTGATGGCGGTCTGGTTGAGGGTGAGGTGGTTGTGGGGGTGGATGGTAGCTTGGCTGTTGGAGCATTGGCGGAGGGTGAGTTTCTTGTGGACAACCCTTTCTAGGTTCTCGAAGACTAGGAGTTGGAGGATGTGGTGGTGAGGAGCTCTAACAGAATTAACAAGAAAAGTGGTAGGATTCCTGAAGGGGGTGGGCGTGGAATTGGTAGAGGTAGAGGAAGAACGGGGGGTCGTGGATACTTCCATGTGAACGGGGGAGTTGATAAGGAGCCCAGATGACCATCCTAGTCTGGAATGTGAGGGGGGCTTCTCTACCTAGGAAGCAAGCCACCCTCAGGCACATCATTCAGGAGAGCCAGGCGTCAATGGTGGTGTGTTTAGAAACTAGGATTCGGCGTGAGGTGGCGGACCGTGTTCACGGTCTATTTCCAGTTGGTTGGCAATTCTGCTTGAATTTAAGGAGTAATGAAGGTGGTAGGATTTTTGTGGGGTGGAATCTAGTTGTGTGGGATGCACAAATGATTTTTGAAGGTGATCAATTGATTACTATGAGCTACATTAACAATGGTGGGTTCCATTGTGTCTTGTCTGCAGTCTATGGCTCTAATGTGGAAATAGATAGGAGGAGGCTCTGGAACAACCTGATAGAATCTACACAGCATGACTTACCTCAATTGGTGGTTGGGGACTTTAATCAGGTGAGGAAGGCTAGAGAGAAGTGGGGGGTTTGCCTATTCCGGAGTCCATATTGAGGAGGTTCAATGAGTTTGTGGATGTTGCGGGGTTATTTGAACTTAACATGAAAGGCGGTCTAATTACTTTACACAATAAAAGAGTTCTGGTGAGAAGGATTTCCAACAACCTGGATCATGGGTTGGTGAATGAAAAATGGCTTGAGATTTTCCCTGAGGCAGCGCTCAAGCTGGGGGGGTCACCCTAACATTGATCACTCATGGATGGAGATTCAACTATCAACTCATATTAAACCTAACCGGCCATTTAGGTTTCTTAATCATTGGTTATCCTGGCCTTCCTTCGAGGGTGTCATCGAGCAGGCTTGGGAGGGAAGGGTGGTTGGGAATCTACTGTTTGTGGTGACCGAGAAACTCAAAAGGGTCAAAGCAGGTCTTAAAGCTTGGCCTAAAAATTTGGTGGATCTTCCTAATCTTATCAAGATAGCCAGAAAAGAGTTTGATTTAAAATCTACTAGTCTGAGATGTAATCCGATAAACCAACAGTGTATGGAGGAGGAGGAGAAAGTGAGTACAAGGTTAGTCCAACTTGAGAAGGCTCGTGAGATCTCGGGTTGGCAGAGAAGTAGGCTTAAATGGTTGAGAGACGGAGATTGCAATTCAAAAGTTTACCATGCCGCGGTTAAACGGAATAATATGTGTGACCACATTCATAACTTGATCAATGAGAAGGGTGAGCTCATGGATGAGGAGAAGAAGGTGGAGGAGATGGCGGTGAGGTTCTTCCAAAAGCTTTACAACAGTGAGGATAATCCTATTAGTAGGGTGTCTAATCTGGATAGTAGGGTGAACGGGGAGATGAATTATGAGTTGCTAAAACTGGCGTCTGATGAGGAGATTAAGGAGGTGGCTTTTTCCATTGGAGCCTCTAAAAGCCCGGGACAAGATGGTTTTAATGCTAAATTTGTTCAGAGTTGTTGGCACATTGTCGGCATAGACTTTTGTAATGTGGTGAGATGGTTCCTTGTCGGAGGGAGGATGGTGAGACAAGTGAATCATGCCTTTATAAGGCTCATTACTAAGAAACTAGGGGTTGCTGCCATGAGTGAGTTTCGGCCCATAGCTTGCAGTTAGGTTACTTATAAAATCATTTCCAAGCTTCTCGCCCGTAGGTTGAAAAAGGTGCTACCGGTGATTATATCACCTAACCAGGGGACTTTTGTGAAGGGTCGGTCCATTGCGGATAATGTTCTCTTAGCGACTGAGTTTCTGAGAGACTTCAAGGTGAAGAGTAAATCCAAGCAGGCCTGTATAAAGCTTGATCTCTCTAAAGCATATGACAATGTGTCTTGGGAGGGGTTGTGGAGATCCATGGAGGTGTTGGGGTTCTCAAGACGTTTCATTGATGTCCTTAAGCAATGCATTCAAACCACGTCGTTCTCTGTTCTGGTTAATGGTATCCCGAAAGGCTTGTTTAATGCCTCTAATGGTCTGAGACAGGGTGACCCGCTATCGCCGTTGTTGTTCACAATCGTCATGGAGAATCTTACTTACCTTACGGTTAAAGCGGAAGAAGAAGGTTTGATCAGACCTTTCAAGGTACATGGCACTAAGGTGTTGAGCCACATGATTTTCACTGACGACCTTATGTTCTTTGGGGCTGCACATGCCAAAATCTTTAGAGGAGTCAACTACATTCTACAAAGCTTCACTGACCTTACGAGCTTACATATTAGTGACATAAAGTCGCAGGTGTTCCTTTCAAAATCCTATGATTCAAGGAGAGGGAGGCTTAAGGAGGCGATACATCTGGAGTTGGGTTGTTTCCCTACGAAGTACTTGGGCCTACCTTTATCGGGGGGAGTGGGATGTGGGAAAGATTTCCAAGGTTGCTTGGATGATCTTAGGCAGAAGGTGGAGAGTTGAAGTGGAATGAAGGTGTATTTGGTGGGCCATGCGGTCCTCGTCAAAGTTGTCCTCGCGAGCAAGGTGGGGTTCTGGTGTAGGCTCACGGAGTTCCCTGAGTTCATCCTTGACAAATGCAGGTCTTTGATGGTTGGTTTTCTTTGGAGTGGTGGCCATCATGCGGTGGCGTGGGCGGAGGTAGCGCAGCCTCATGCTGGAGGCGGGATGGGTTTAAAGGATACTAGTGATATTCAAATTGAAGCTACGTTGAGAAGAGTTCATTCATTCTTGATGAAGCCTGATTTGACTTGGAGCTCTTGGATGAGGGGGAGGTATGGTGCTACTTTAGATTCTACTATCTCGGCCACGGGTTCCTGGTCCAAAATCTGGCAGAGGATGGTGGAGGTGTGGAGGTACTGCAAACAAGATTATATGAGGGTGAACGGGGAGTGGATGGTTGTGGAGGCTGGTATTCCTTGGAGGCTTAACCGTAACCTTCCTCAAGTCCCTTGGGATCAACTTCTGTGGAGTAAGAATCATTACCCTAAATGGAGCTTTTGCATGTATAGAACCATTTTGGGGAGGCTACCGACGATGGATAGAGTTAGTAGATGGTATAATGTTAATGCCAAATTTTTTTCCTTTTGTCATTTGGAAGATGAATCTCAGCAGCATTTATTCTTTGAGTGCGATTATACCAAGCACCTATGGAGTAGAAGTGCCTTAAAGTTGAAAGGAGGTGGCAGTCTGCCTGCGAACATACAGGATAGTATGACCTGGCTTTTGTATCTAACCAGGTTTGATATCCATATGAGGTGCTTTGCTGGTCTTATTTGGACGGGCATCATCTATCATATTTGGGATGAGAGGAACTGCAGAACACATGGGAAAGGAGAAAGGGACAAATTCTAGTGTTTTGAGGACTTTGTAAACAGTTTGGTTTGGTTATGTAAAGTGAACCCGGGGACCCTTAAAAGGGTTAACCCTGAGGTCAGTCGGATGTGGGGTCTGTAGTGACCTTGTATAGTATACAGAGTGGTTTGTACTCCTATACTCCTTTTTTTTATGATCTAGTAATATTTTACCTTATCCAAAAACAAAGCTAAATTTTAAACAAGATGCAATATTCTAGATGTTTTAAATAATCATGCATATTCCTATGATATTTTTGCACAATAATAATGTAATACTGTGGAGGTTGTTTTGTGCATATTTTACTTTCCTTGGGTGGAAAATAGAGTGAATGGGGGTATGAAGGAAGAATTATGAATATATCCTCTATTTAACTCAATGTTGTTTTTCATTGGTACAAATACATATATTACACCTTTTTCTTTTGTGCACGTTTGCATCTTTTCTATATTTTTTGTAATACTATCTTATTACATAGAGAGGGGTATGAAAGAAGTGATTATTGAGAGAGAAGGAGGGTGTGCCACCCTGAGTTTATATTTTGGAATACTTTATAGATTTGAAATCTCATATACTAGAATTCAGAGCATAGAGACAATCTTATACAACAATTCAATCACATCATGGTATAGGCAAGATTGAAACATTTCCACAAGCAAGCTATGCTAACCAGTAAAGAGACATGTTTCTTTTGATTTCATCAATATCAAATGACTTGTCATCCTTTCTAGGGAACATGATGCTTATATTCATTGGCCAAAAAGGATGATTTCTAACGATTCGCATGTTTTTAGAAATACAGTTAAAATTAAGGATTTACTTTAAACAAGGGGGTTGTTTGATAAATTCTATACATAATGCAACATGAATGTAAACTAAGTCAGATAGATAATGCATTCAACTAACATTGCAAGAACTATGAACTAAAATAAAAATAATTTTAAGTTACATACAATGCAAGCAAACTAAATACAATGGATGCATGCAAATCAAAAAAAATTGTTGAATAAAAAAAGGAAATAAAAGAGATAGGTGTGGGTGTAAGGGAGTATATATCACCCACCCTCCACATCAAATTTTTTGTACTATAGATCTATCACAGCAAAATTCTAATGGAACTTCCTAACTGGCCAACCAGCCTGTAGCAATATATATATACATGTTCTTAATAATTAAATTTTACATCCAATGGTATTTAAATCAACTAATTTATGCAAATTTACGGACATGGAGTGACTATCTATACTTTAATGATTCTCACTTCAATTGTCAGAGTTGGGAAGTGAGGATATACAATTTTGATAATATTATTGGATATTTATGAAGGAATATTTACTTGTCTCCTTTCTGTAAACCTACAAATAAGTAACCAAAAATGTATTAAAATATAAACAAATTGCATAAACTACTCAAAACTCAAAATAAGTAAAATATTGAGTACATTGCAAATAGAACATGCATAATGAAATCTAAATGCAACTAAAAACATGATGAATAGACATTAAATTTCTCTATGCAACTAAAAACACGATGAATATACATTAAATTTCTCCATGGGTTTGATATTATGTGTGACACATCTTACTAAGCTATAGGACTTGTAATGATTTGGAGATAGATATCACCCACTATGAACCACATCCTAACCATCTAATGGGCAAGACAATTTTTAAATATATGCAAATAATGTTTCAATTATAGTGTGCATCAAATCCATACTGTAGCGTAAAAATTCAATATATATATATATATATATATATTCTTGTAAATGATATACATAAACCCTCATGGGTGGATACATGTAAATGGAAACTAAATCAAGACTAAATGTAACTGATCAAAACCTAGCATACACCAAACATCCCTTATTGAATATATCTCCAATAAAGTCTATTTCTCCTAAGTGAGGTCCTCAAATAGGTCAATTCCTATGAGTTCCTCCCCACCTGGGGGAACAAGACCATGAAAAGAGAAAGAAAAGTTATAAAAGTTGGTATGTGCATGTAACGTCGTATATTTTGGGAAATATGGGAAATAAAAAGGGATAATAGAAAAGGAATTATATAAAGTTCCCACAAAGAGAGAGGAGAAATATTACCATATAAGTGATTTACAGATAATAATCATAATGCAATGTTGAGAAATCAATCGCAACAAGGCAATTAGGTGAATCATTAAATAATATCTTTAGAACTCTCCAGAACCAATATTTGCCACAAAACCATAATAAATCAACGTTTGTAATTTTCAATCCATCCATTAGATTTAAGCACAGTAACCACTTCAATATGAAGACATTGATGTGTACGGAACACATACCAATCATTGGTAGTGAATGGCACACAAATAACCTCTTCATAGAGGCATATAACCATCCACTTTCTATAAAGTATTGGGCACATAACCTTGGGTATGGGGGCACATGATCCCCATCCCCAAAATATATAAATCAATCACATTGACTATATTGCTATCGACCACTAAATCAAACATGCAACAATATGTACAGGAAAGTCTGACAAGTGAACTTCATTACATAAATGGATATAATAATTTTCATTATAAAAATATATTAATATAAACAGTATGGATCACTAGTGATGCAACTAGGTGATAATAGGCATAAGCACAAATAAGTGTCCATGTTCATTATAAAAAAAATATTGTAGAAGATCAAGAAGAAAGTAAGGGGTAGAATCCAACTAGGTCAAGTAGGATTTATTCAAGAGAAACTCTATTATTAAATCAAAATAAAGATAAATAAACCACTTTAAAATAATTAAAACATAAATCAAATGCTTTCATCTGTCTTCCTCCGATCTCAATACAAGGTTAGTCCAAACATAAAATATGTATCATGTTGATTGGATTAATCAAGTGCATTAAACTCTAAAATTTCACTATATGGTTCTAGTGAAATTAGGTTACACTAAAAACGTAGTTCGAGGAACTATATGTGGATCAATCCATCTTAAATTGATACCAAATCCCCAAAAAAGATTAATAATTGGATATAATAAGGCTATTGTTATTGGGATTCTCTTAAAACTAATGAAAGTTCCTGACCAAATCACAAGAATGTCAACTATAGTACATATCAGCCAAAGAGGAATCCTTCCAATAGTGTCGACCATTTACGTGGTTTTCCTCCACATTTCATCAAGTGGTCATGATAGGGACAAAAAAAATCATAGATAGTAATAAGGATGGTACCCTTATGAATGGGATGAGAGAGATTTATGAAGATTTTACAAAACCTTTATCATTTGTTATCAATTTTTAGACATTCAGCTAGAATAGGGACCACTTTTTTGATGTAGTAATAGCCAGTAAAGCCCTAATCTTCACAACTAGACTAAAGGCTAGTTTTGTATAACTATTTGAATCCCAAATGGTCCCATGACTTAGATTCCATAGTATATCTTTTAACTAATAACTAATGGGTTAAATGAACCAAAAATAGAAACTCCAAATACTTATCTTTTTACCAGAATTAGTCACACCTAAAAAGAGACATGAGTCATGTTTCCCATATCTTCTCGAGAAACAATTGTGGTATTTCTTTGAAAAAATGCGCTTAGTTTCATATGTAGCAATTTTGCCAAAATCTCTTCATAAGCTGAGGAAATAATCGGCATGGATTATAATTTTTGGAGAACATATCAACTTTACTTTGGTTAGACAATGTGTGGTGACCCCTCACCAAAATGTATGAAACCCAACCTGAATGACAGAATTAGCATGTATTAGTCCATCCATCACTAACCTCTAAGAAAGAAAGAAGAGCCCCCCTTTCAAAACTGATGTATAAGTTTTTACTTGACTTGGTTTTGTTGATCGATGTCATGTCATCTCTAGCTGTGCCCACCAGGTTTCCTAGGTAAACCAAATTCATGATCAATATGAGGCTCGGGTCCAGAATCATTCAGAATTTGGAAGTGCTAGTTTGAGTATACAAGGTAGAAGAAACAAAAAAGTCAAAAAGAAAACCATAGGATCTTTCAGTTTCACCTCGCACAAATCCTTTATATAAGAAATTCAGTCTATTCTAACTAGAAAATCAATAGGACCTCTTTTTGGTTGGATTTCTTAGTGAATTGGCTAGTGATGAGTGTCAAAAAAAACACATAGATATAAGCATGAGGTTTTTTCTCCATATCTATCTTTCCCATATGTATTGTGACAAAAATAAATCTAATGGGGTTATGATAAATAAAGAATGTAATTGTCCATTTTAGTGTATCTTGAAACCATACGCTTGGATTTGATCCTTAGATCAAAATCACACCCTACAATGGAATAGATTTGTAGAAGGATACCAACATGATCGATTCCACTAGTCTCAGCTACTCCAACATGGTGACATGGTTTGCAATGCCCTCCCTAAGAACACACATACAAGTAGTGGAAGCAACATAGAGTTATCCATAACTCATGAACTTAAGGGGATGTTACATAGAAACTAGCATTCATTGTAACATTATAATAAATCCATGAAACTTGAATATTATACTTACTTATCAGTATTCTTATAAAGAAAACATAAAGTCTATTACCGAGAAAATTCTTTTAATATCTTGAGACAAAGGCTCTACTGTAAGGTTCTACATAGAAACATATATATAAATCTATAAAGTTGGTCATCTTCTAGTTGACACCCCATTAAGTCTTATCTTGCTCGATACTTGTTCTCCTATCTCTAAGTTCTACTTTTGTTCCTAATTCTACTCTTTTCCTGGAAACATCACGTACCCAACCATGCATTTCCAAACGTTAGTAAGTGCCATGATTATTCTTAAATGTGTAAAATTGGAGAAAAACATACTAAAAAATATTTGTAAATATTTTTTGATTATGAGAGAACCCATCCCAAGTAGGGTCATGATTTGACCCATTGTGGCATGGTAAAATCTTAAGGCCTGAGAGGGTGTGGTCCTGTCACCCCCTCATGCACCCAATCAGTGTCAAATGTCATTTGCAGAGAGCCTTTTTGTTGTGATTAAAACTTGGGTCCTTCATTGAGACTTACCGAGCTCTTACCAATCGGGATACTTCGGCCAGACAAATATAATACACATGGATCTAACATTAAGAATTTGTAGAATATCTTAGATAAGAACAACTACTCTATATTTATTCTCAATTTTTTATTTTAATGTATCTTTCTCTCGAGACATGTACTTTCGTACCTAGGTCTCATTTCCTGAACTCTGGTGCATGGGCCATATATCTGAATCGGGTTGCACTAGGGTTGGGCCTCATGACCTTCACTAAGGGCATGGGTCATGTATATTAAGTTGGTCTGCACTATGGTGCCTAGGTCCAACTCCATCACCACATGTCATATGAAATCATATTTAAACATAACTCTAAATATTTGGATCTTAAAAAAGTATGATCTTTTAAATATTTAACATGAAGTTGAACTCTAAATCTTAATCATTATGAGGAATTTTAGTAACATATAGTTAACTTGAAATCTTTAAAACACATGATCATATAAGTCATGAATATCATACTTAACAATAGTAATATATGTAAATGCTAAGAAAATAAATATTGAATAATCCTAGGCAAGAACCACTTAACTAGATCGGTATAAATAATCTCCTAAGATCTCCCAGACCTTATCTCCTAATCAACTAGTGAATCTATTGGATAGAGGTAGCTAGAGATATTAGTTCAAGCATGTCATTGTTGGTGGAGAAGATCGACATGGAAGTGGCCCCTCAGGGTAAGTAGGTTAAAATTGATGGTCAAAGATACTTTTCATAGGTTTATAGAAGCCTCTTGTATCGTCATACATTTCTGTTGTGGCTTGGTCCTGATATGAAGACATGCACTGGAGAGGGAAGAAGGCATGGACTGGGAGTTTTTGAAAAGGAGCAAACTAGGGTTCCAAGGTGGGGTTTATATGGAGTGGAATCATCTCCTGATTTGTGAATAAGTCAGAGGTAGAAGAAGGCTCTTGGGTGTATGGGGTCAGTGGGGTTCATCCTGTACATGATCAAATGGTCTTAGCGAGAGACCATGATAGACCTGATGGAAAAAAGAATAGGAAATCTTACCTAATAAATTTCAAACATATTTTCTATGCATTATATAAACCAAATTGTTTTCCCTATCTAACCACCTCAAAATAACACCAAAATTTAACCATTTGTGTATTTTAATATGTATAGAATTATCATGTTCCTAGATTCTTAGTTTGAGCACTAGAATTTCAGAAACTAATATATTGTCTTTAACCTTCCATAAATCCTACTAAATAATAGGAACCTCACCTATTTGCCAAAGTTTACAAATAATTCTAAATTATCATTGCTAGTGATTCTTTCAAGTTTGAGATTAATCAAGCATTTGAATGTACAGTTACATCAAAACTATTCTTCATTGATCATCCTCAATATTCATAATTATCTTGCATTTTGTTTAATATCAACATAAACTTAAATCTTTTGAAAATGGAGGCATTGCCTCATCATATCATGAAAAGTCGAGTATATGTCATTATTTAATATTTTAACAATATGCATATGAAAATTTTGCATAACATGCCTTAGGTTCATAACTTTGATCAAAATGGATATATTTAACCAAAATTTGAACTATGCCCTTTTTATTAGAAATGGGGATGTTACAATACTAACCACCTTATAGGAATTTTTCATTTAAATTCAATTGGTCTACCCACATTTGGGTTGACATATCCTCCATATACTAATTCTCTAATATTATCTTGGAGGCCCATTAACATACTCAAAGTGTGACATTCTCATGGATAAACATCTAGATGTAACATCATCATCAAAACTAACATGTGCATACACTACTAATGAAGATTGAAATCTAACTAACCTTCAACATATAACATGGCAAAGAACCTACCTTGCCTCTTTATTGAGGGTGACAAATTAGGATTTTGGTTCTACCTTGACATCTAACTCATACGTCTACATCAAATTACTTGCCTTTGGCATGTGCTTCATGTCCTAAGTATGTAATTAGATTTAGGTGGTTATATGCTTCAAACTTGCAATGTCTAGTCTCTTTTGTGGTCACCTTTGGATACATGTAGGTCAATCATATCTAAATGTGGAATGTTTTATCACACTTATCCTAACACCTCACTAGTGCACACGTCCCATACTACATGCAATCAGAAGGGCAAGACAAGAATGATAATATATTTCTATGCACATAATTTCCCCTCTAGAAAACCCCATAAGCTTGTGTTCCTAGAACAAACATGTGGGGGAAAGACAAAGCATGCTAAATGCAATCATAGAGTTAACACAAAGTCTAAACAATCTAGACACAAAATGCTAATTTACATCTAAACTTCTATCACATTACTAGACCTTTACTTTGATTTCTACTATATTTGACTTATCTCTTCTATAATTAGGGTTACTAGTCATTCTTGTTGATCTATATTGTACTCTCACAAGATTTGTAATGGTTTACTCTAATGTAACAATGTGAGAATTCATCTAGTGGAAAACTATAATGTCATTCTGATACCATTCTATAATGCCCTCCCTAGGCGAACACGTACAAATAGTGTAAAGCAACACAGAGTTATTTATGACTCGTGTTCTTAAGTGTGCATTACATAAAATTGGCATTCATTGTAAAATTACAATCAATCCATCAAAATTGAATATTATACATCCTCATAAGTGTTCTTACAAAGACAACATAAAGGCTACTACTTATAATATTCATTTTAACATCTTGGGTAAAAGTATCTACTCTATAGTTCTGAACATGGAAACATGTAGATGAATCTATAAAGTTGAGTATCTTATTATATTTGGAATCCCACAATGCATGATCCTTCTCTATACTTGTGCTCCCGTCTCTAGGTTCTATTTTAGTTCCTAATTCTGCCCTTTTCCGATGAACATCATGTACCCAGCCATGCATTGGAAGAACAATGCCAGTAAGTGGCATGAGTATTCTTATATATGAAAAACAAGAGCAAAAGGTAATAAAATTTATTAAATATCTTACACATGGGACTACCATTAAAATATGTTACAAATATTAAACATGAACAATTCATCTTTATTTACTCTTAATTCTTTCTTTTTATATATCTTTTTCTAGAGACTTGTACTTGAGTGCATGGGTATCATGGCCTCTACTATGATGCCTGGGTTATATATCTGAATCACCAAGCACTAACGGTATTGGCATGCACTATGGTGACTAGGTCTAACTACATCATCTCATGTCATCTTAAATCTCATCTTAACATAATTTTGAATATGGGGATCTTAACAAAATATAATGCTTTATATATTTAACATGAACTTGAACTCCAAATATTAACCATTATGAGAAATATTAATATCATATGATTAGCGAAAATGGAAGATCACATAAGTCATAAATATCTTACTTAAGAATGGTAATATGTAAAAATTATAAGAAAATCAATATTAAATACTCATGTCCATGAACCGCTTACCTAGGTCAATAGGAATAATGTCTTAAGTTCTCCCTGACCTTATTTCTAGACCAACCAGTGAATCTATTGAAGAGAGGTGGTCAGAGTTGCAAGATCAAGCTTGTCATTGTTGGTGGATGACATGCTAAAATTGTGTGTATGAACGCAAGTGCACGCGTCGAGTAATATAGGCCTATGTGAGGCTCGAGTCAAACTTAGGGAGACATAGTCTCAGTGACTACTACTAACTACGGTGCGATCAGCTAAGCCGGTTAAAAAGTTGGATTTGAGTTTGAAAAAAATAAAAGAAAATTAAAAGTGGTTGATTCGAAAGAGATGGATTCCTTAGTATTACCGATTTTACCATGGGGACTCGTTATATCTTATTTCTACCGAATTAATATAAATTTTACTCCTACCCTGGATAGAAAGCTTGTAGTCAGAATTTCCCACTTCCACAGTGCAATTTACTACCTAGATCTAAGCCAATTCTGCATCTATAGCAATTTATATCTTAGTCTAGGTGCATTATCGAAGACTCTGGGTTTCTTTCCACTAACCGTATGTTACCTTTCCTAAGGAATGCGTAGGAAAGTGTATGAATTTGTGGTTTTCTAACCTTTAATCCTCCTTCCGGAGCAATTATCAGTCTATTATCCTACCGATGGTGATCAAGCATAGATAGGTCATTCAAAATTACAATTATATATCCAGGAATAAAGAGAAATCTATATTAAATCATGTAAAAAGTCGATACAACGATTCCCCGGGCTACTCTTGAGTCCTAAGGAAAGGAGGGGTTTAGCCCCGCATAGTTTTCACATGAGAATACATAGAGAAAGAGAAGAAAATGTGGGAAACATGAAAGAAATTTGTGTAACCCCTGGAGAGAAGGTGTTCTGGATGATCCTACTTGAGAAACGCACGTTCTACAGTCTTCTGGCAGCAAAATCGTCTGTCGGAGTTGCTCAGATCTCCCGGTTGACGTCCTTCGGCTCCGTTCTCCTCTCTCTCTCTCTCTCTCTTCTCTATCCTTTTTGCGGTGCAACGTGATGTCCCCCTTAGGTCTGGTCGTCCTCTTTTTGGTCATAGGTCAACTTACGGTACCACATAATGTGGACCGTTAGATCTAAACGATCAGATCGAATTGCTGATATCCGGCAAAGTCAGTGGCACCGACAGCATCGGGTTGTGCCCTTTGTTCTGCTGAGTCAGTGCCACCGACAGTGATGGTCAGTGGCACCGAGCTGATGTGCGTAGTTTGATCTGCCACTCTGAACCAATCTCAATGGCACCGACTTGGTTGTCGGTGGCACCGAGTCTTCCATTCTCTTCTTGCCTGGGCCACTACTGCTATCTCGGTGGCACCGACTATAACTGTCGATGGCACCGACTTTTCATTGTACATAAAGTACCTAAAATATATATATATGTGTATAAGGCCAAGGAATATATAAAACCATGTAAATATGATAAAATAAGTAAAATTCGATGCAAACAAAGTGTGCATGCCAACAATAATGATGTATGCAAATATGATCAATTAGTTGACTAATAGATGTACAAAACAAGTATAAATGGGCTTGTAAAAGTGACTCAAAATCCGTGCATCAAACTCCCCTAAGCTTAAGCCTTACTCATCCTCGAGCAACAAAACCTTTGGATTTTATTGAGATAAGTCATCCGAAGGACATAAGTGCATAAGGTACATCTAAAAAGTCTCCACCTTTTAGTCCTCATACCGGCCCTTACTGACCACTGAACACTAACTGCCATTTAGGTGACCAGAAACCTCTATGAAATATGTTTTTCCCCCAATCAATGAAACAGTATCAATTAAAGCAGTTAATATGATAGACTCATTCGGTTCATACTTGGTGCATCATTTGATCTCCTATCTACATTGCACTTTTCTCTACCTACCATCTACATGGAATCAGTTCTCCTGATAGATAATGAATGAGGAGAAAATCATCTAAGTGGCTTACTAATAAGAGCAACGGGTAGTTGGAATGGGTGGCTATGGAAGAATTGTGAGCACATAAAATCATTCATGCAATCAAAAATTATGATGAGCGTATGATGATGAGAATTCATAGAATGCTCCTAATGCCTAATCATTGAGGTGGAATGATGCATGCAACTATCATTTCATCTCAACATAAGATGAAATATCTACAAACTACATCATGTACTAATCCTTCATTATGATCAGGTAGGATTATGCCCTTTCTCCCTCACTTTCTAACACTATACTCAAAATATATTTTTTTCTCTTTTTCTTTTTTTTCAAACCCCCTTTCAACGTGATAGAATTTCTTTGGGCTTCCACTTGCACTGCACATTTGATTTATGTCAATGCTTTTCTTCTCTCTTTTTTAAGGGTATGGGCAAAATTACTACCTTCTTATATTAGAGAAGAAAAACTAGGCACGATATTTACAAGATGATATGTAATGCATATGCAAACTACATGAATAAGATGTTATGAAACTACATGCCATGCACCAGAACTTTTGTTGTGCATGTATGTTTTTCATTTTTTTTCTTTTCACTAATGCAAGCAAAAACAACAACTATTATGCAAGATCTACTATGCAATGTAAATGCAATCAAGAGAAAGAATGATAGCATGTACTCAATCTTCTTATGGTGGAGTGTAAAGTGAAAGTATGATGTGGGTGAGATCACATGACTAAGAGATAGAACCTTCAAAGAAAATCATATGTCCTTCTCTAATGACCTGTGTATAGGGTAATCAAGGGATTTCTCTCTCAAATTTTAGTTTAAGGTCACGTTAGTGTTTGGTCAGCTTAGGCTCAACAAGCTTGTCAATCACTCTTCTTGGACAACTAAGATGGTCATTCATGTTCTCATGTTCTGTAGCTGACTCACCCAAATACTTCCTTAGTTATGCAACTCGATTACTCACAAGGTAAACTCACAAAAATTTTGAAATTTGCTCATATTTTTTTTCATTTTTGTGCACCCAACCCAGAGATTGATAAACTTCAATGAAACCATGCATTACTTCTCCACAAATTACACTAGATAGATTGTGGATCCTACATAATAGAAAAACTAAAAAGAAAACATTTTTTACCAAAATAAAAACAAAATGAAAAAAAAACTAAGATAGAAGTTGTTCCAGCACCCCCCCCAAGCTTGAATATGACTATGACCTCATAGTCAACATTCCAACTTAAGAGGTGGAACAGAGATACCCGCTGGTTGGTGTACAGCTGACCCTACACATCTTGAATTCCACCCAAAGATTGAGTTTGTTGTTGTTGATGTGTCTGTATATCCTGCAGCATGGAATACATGCCTGCCATAGAATAAGCTTCCTCTCCTTCCTGAGAGGGTGGTGGGGCAGAAGACGTGGAGGATGCATAATTTCATGGACGCTTCTGCGGAGCAACTCGATGCATTATAGGAATGGTGGGATCCACCTCCTCCACGTCGTCGCTTGACTGCTCCTCCTCAACATCATTTCCTTCATCGTCGTCATCCATGTCTGGCCATCTATAGCGGTAAACTTGCCTGATGTTGAATATAGGATCAGGGAGTTGACGCTCATAGAAGGTGACACTGACCGAATAGATTGCATAGATGGTGTTGTGTTGGACAGAGATAAGACCAGCCTGCTTGAAGTGGAGGCGGTCTATGTGAAGCTTGGAATGTAGAGGCTCCAGAGTAGAGAGATCCAGGCCTAAGTGGAGAGAAATGGGGGTGATAAGTCCCCCAAAAAAGGATAGGTGTGGTCCTCTTGACGTTGCGCTTCACCGCCATCACATGGTTGAGGAAGAAGGCTCCAAAGTTGGTCGTCCTCCCCTCCAAACATTGGTAGATAAAGTATAAGTCTGGTAGTTGGACCTTTGCTTGCCCTTGAGTAGACTTGGCGAAGAGAGTGTTGGTTAGCATGCAATGTAGCACCCAAACAAAGGGGTGCTCGAGGTCCACCAATGAGTTGTGATGCCAGTTTAACTTATAACATTCTAGAACTGTCACAAGATACTTCCATATTGCATCGAAGTCGACGTTCTCGGGCTGGTGGCATGGCACATGAGGTCATCCATAGATTTCGTTGAAGGCGTGAAGAGTTAGGGAGTAGTTGGTGTTGTAAAGGTGGAAGTCCACCTTTCCTTCTCTCCACTTGCCTCATGTCAGGCGTGCTGGAATAGGGGCGACAAATATCTCCAGAGACGTTAGGAACTTGATCACAATCTCTTTGTATGTTGGCCACCCACTGAAGATAGGGTTCACAGACCCTCCATCAAACTCTTGCCCTTCGAGGACAACCACCATGTTGTCATTGAAGCCCATGTCCTCCAATACATGTCAGTCTTCACATCTTGTTGGAGAGAACGGCCTCTTGGCGAGCTCCTCGTACACTTTTCGCACTTCTGTCAAAGGGTGGCTAATCTGGGGTCATGGTGTCAGACCGCCAAGGGGTCCTACTCTCCTTGCCATGACATTGAAGTGATCGAGGAAGGAGGCTGAGAAAATAAGAGCTTGGTGCAGCTTTTGGATGCTTAGAGCAGTCACTTGTACTTGGGGAGTAGTGGTTCTTGAAGTTGTGAGGAGAAAACAATCCACTACCTCCCTTTTATATACTTGGTACCGCCCTACTGTGGCGAAGTCGGTGGCACTGACTCTGGGGCTTATCTGTTCCCTCAGTGCATCGACGGTCGTCGGTGCACCATCTTGAGTTGGCGGATCGTCTGCATGTCAGTGGCACTGACTTGGTTTTAGTGGTATTGACTCAGGGGCGGATCGGTGCAACTGATTGTTAATTCTGGATCGTTGATGAAGGCACCCACAGATCGGTGATATCTTCTGTCGGTGGCATCGAGTAATGAGTCAGTAGTACTGACTCGATCAATCGATAAAAAAAATCGGTGCACCGACGCACCCACCAAGCCTGGGGTGTTAGCCGAGTCAGTTCCACTGACTGGGGTGTCGGTGGTACCAATGGCTTATTAGTTAACCATGCCAATTTTTTCTACACTTTCTTTAGAGATTTCGGTGCCATCGACTGGTGTGTCGGTGGTACCGACTGTTTCCAATTGGATTGGCCCTCTCGCTGACCTGATCTCAGTGTCATCGACTTGGGAGTCATTGGCACTGACTTCTTCACAGCCTTGGACACTTAACAAATGGGTCAAGGTATCATTTTTACAAAAAATAACGAAAAACTAAGTACTACTAAACCAACTTAATGGAAAGGAATGAAATGGACGTCCTAATGGTTGGGTTGTCTCCCAACAAGCGCCCTTATTTAACATCCTAGGCTAGACAAATCCATTCTTGAGATTAATTAGGAGCAATGAGTTTCACCTCATACTCCTTCCTATTGAAATCTTCTCCAAAGTAGTGCTTCAGTCTTTGGCCATTAACCAAGAAGGATCTCTCTCCCTCTTTGATTCTAACTGTCCCATGTGGAAACACTTCTTCTATGACAAAAGGTCCACTCCACTTAGATCTCAATTTCCCAGGGTGTAATTTCATCCTCGAATTAAAAAGCAACACATTCTCTCTCGGATAAAAGACTCTCCTTGCTATATGTCGGTCATGTATTTACTTAGTTCTTTTCTTGTAAAATCGTGAACTCTCGTAGGCATTCATCCTAATTTCATCAAGCTCATTCAACTCCAGCATCCTTGTCTTACCTGCTTTATCAAGGTCAAAATTGAGCCTCCTTAACGCCCAATGAGCTTTATGTTCTAACTCCACAGGGAGATGACACGTCTGTCCATAGACTAACCTAAAGGGTGTAGCTCCTATTGGTGTTTTATAGGCAGTCCTATAGGCCCATAGTGCATCAACCAACAATTCTTTCCAATTTTTTCTACTAGACGACACCATCTTCTCAAGAATCTTTTTGAACTCACAATTAGAAATCTCCACCTGCCCTTGAGTTTGTGGGTGGTAGGGTGTACCCACATAGTGCATCACTCCATATTTGTTCAAGAGTGCCCCAAATTTCTGATTGGTGAAATGAGTTCCCCCATCGCTTATAATCATCCTTGGCACTCCAAACCTGCAGAAAATGTGATCCTTAACAAATTTGCATATGACGTTTGCATCATTGGTGAGGGTTGGAATCGCTTCCACCCATTTTGACACATAATCTACAGCCAGTAAGATGTAGAGGTTATAGTTAGAGGACACAAAGGGTCCCATGAAATCAATACCCCATAAATCAAAAACCTCTACTTCTTGAAACACATTCAATGGCATCTCCTGCCTCTTTGATATGTTACCTGGCCACTGACATGCGTCACACCTATGCACAAAATCATATGCATCTTTGAATAGGGTCGGCCAGTATAAACCTCTCTCTGTCACCTTTGTGGATGTCCTAGAACTGGCATGGTGTCCACCTATAGGTAGTGTGTGGCAGTGTTTCAACACACTCTCATACTCGCATTCAGGTACGCACCTCCTCAATATTCCATCCATGCACTGTCTCAACAAAATAGGATCATCCCAAAAATAATAGTGCAATGAATGAAAGAACCTCTTCTTTTCTTGGTACCCCCAATCAGTGGGTAATTCCTTGCAAGCTAAATAATTCACGATGTTAGCAAACCAAGGGTCCCTTTGCTTAAGGGCGAATAACTGCTCATCAAGGAAAGTCTTAAGAATGGGTATATTAACATCCTTTTCATCTACCCTCTCTAGTCTAGATAGGTGGTCAGCCACCACATTCTAAATCCTTGCTTTATGTTTGACCTCAATGTCAAACTCCTGCAGTAAAAGGATCTATCTAATCAATCTTGGTTTTGCATCCTTCTTCTATAGCAAGTATTTAATTGTCGCATGATCGGTCCACACCACCACCTTAGCTCCCACAAGATATTGCCTAAATTTCTCAAAAGCAAAGACAACAGCCAATAACTCTTTTTTAGTTGTGGTGTAATTTAGTTTTGCATCATTAAGTGTTTTAGATGCATAATATATGACTGTAGGAACTTTGTCTAAGCGTTGCCCCAACACTGCCCCCACAGCATAATCTGTTGCATCACACATCAGTTCAAACAGATGGCTCCAATCTGGAGCCAGCACAACCGGTGTGGATATGAGTTTCTCTTTCAAGATTTGAAAAGATTTTAAACATTTCTCATCAAAATTAAATTCAACATTCTTTTCTAAAAAGCTTAGACAATGGCTTAGCAATTTTTGAAAAATCCTTAATAAATCGGCGATAAAATCCGGCATGGCCTAGAAAACTCCTAACTGCCTTCACTGACGTTGGTGGAGGAAGTTTTGAAATCACCTCTATCTTAACTGGATCCACCTCCAATCTCTTATTAGACACCTTATATCCAAGCACTATGCCCTCCCTAACCATCATGTGGCATTTTTCCCAATTAAGCACTAAATGTGTGTCTTCACACCTTTGCAAAACTTTATCCAAATTTGTCAAACAATCATCAAAATATGCCCCATAGACCCAAAAATCATCCATAAAAACCTTGAGACATCGTTCCACCATATTCGAGAAAATTGCCAACATGCACCGATGAAAAGTAGCGGGTGCATTGCACAACTTGAACGACATGCGGCGGTATAAAAAAGTGCCATAAGGGCAGGTGAAGGTAAACTTCTCCTGATCCTTAGGCTCAATTGAAATCTGATCATAGCCCAAATATCCATCAAGAAAATAGAAGTGGGTCGCTCCAAAATTTGATCAATGAATGGCAATGAAAAATGGTCCTTAAGCATGGCGGTGTTCAATCTGTGATAATCGATGCAAACTCGCCATTCTGTCACTAATCTAGTGGTTATTTTTTCATTAGATGAGTTTGTAGTGACAGTGATTCCCCCCTTCTTTGGTACTACTTGTGTCGGACTAACCCACAAGGAATTAGAAATGGCATAAATTATACCTGCCGACAGTAGCTTGATTACCTCCTTCTTGACCACCTCCATCATGATTAGATTTAAGCGACGTTGAGGTTTGAATGACCAGCTTTGCTCCTTCTTCTAGCTGAATCTTACATTGGCACAATGTAGGGGAGATCCCCTTGATGTCAGCCACAGTCCACCTAAATGCACCTCGGTGGCTCTTTAGCACATTAAGTAATTTTTCTTCTTCCAATTCACTCAATGATGCAGATATGATAACCGGAAACTTTTCCTCTTCAGCTAGAAACACATACTTTAGGTGAGGTGGCAGTGGCTTGAGCTCCAATTCAGGTGGGCTTAGGAGTGAAGAAACCATTGGTGGTGGCAGCGGTCCCAAATCCTCAAAGTGCCTTGTGTAATAACACGGCAAAGCCTTCAGTAGCCTTGCACATTCTTCTAGTGACCGGCTCCGCACACTATCATCTATAAGGTTCATTATATATGCCTCTAATGGGAGTTGTGGATGTATCTGTACTAGAGTGTCCGCTTCATCCCCATCCACAGTGGATAAACTTAATTCCTCATGTTCGTCGTTTGGAAACCCTGCTGCCTTGGCAAGTGAGACCACCTTAGTATTCTCCATGATGTCCATGGCTAGAGTACCCTTATCCACCTTTGTCATTACATGCGCCATGTCCAAAAATGGTTTTCCCAAAAACAAAGAGATATTGCTATCCATGTGCTTCATCATATTACATTGCTCTTGAGCAATGGGTGACTTTGAATTATCTGGCATATTGATCTCAAATTGGTCATCCTTAATTCCCGTAGTCAAATGGCCTCTACCCATATCCAAGATCATATCATTTGTTTCTTGGAAGGGTCTTCCTAATAAAAGCTCGTTGCCATGGTCAGCTTGCATCTCCATCACCACAAAGTCTGTAGGGAAAACAAATTGGTCCACCTTGACAAGTACATCCTCGCAAATACCATATGGTGTCATCATTGAGTTGTTTGCCAATTGGATTGTCATGTTGCTCTTCCTAGACATTTTGAGACCTAGCTTCCTAAAGGTAGATAAGGGCATCAAGTTGATACTCACCCCTGAATCACAAAGTGCATCCCCAAACTTTGTCTTCCCGATATAACATGTGATGTTGAAGCAACTGGGATCTTGTCTCTTTGGTGGCAGTGTACCTAAAATGATGGCACTGACTTGCTCTCTCAGTACAACTACCTCAGCATCTGGAATCTTCCTCTTCTTATTGATGATATCCTTTAGAAATTTACCATATGAAAGTATTTGTTCAATCACATCAATCAACGGTAATTGTTGATCCATCTTTGTTGCCTTCAAGCTGTTAGGATATGGAACCGGTACCGTCTGTGTCCTCTGATGTGGTGGCATATATGAAGCCCTCTTTTCCACTTCAACTTCTTGATTCTGCTCTTCCCATGTGTTGCCTGCCTCCATTTCTACTTGTGTCGGCTCTGCCACTGGGTCACCATTGTCAGTAGGCTTGGTCACCTCAGTCTCCACGGTCCTTGGAGTCAATGTATTCTTCCCACTTCTTAGTATTATGGCCTTGACTTGCTGGTTTCCTATTGGAGTGTTAGTGTTTCCTGGAAAACCCTGATGTGTAGGCTTCTTCAAGGCCGCCACATCTATTGCTAGCTGAGACAAGGTTGTCTCAAAACTCCTCATCTGGGCCCCTTGATTCTGGAGATCACGTTAGAAGTTGTTTATCAACTGTTCATTTTGCTTCACTATCCGATTGAGAATTTCATTTGTGCTCTCCTCTGCTGTAGGTCGCTGCTGCTGATTATTCCTGTGTTGGTTCTGTTTATCAGGATCCTATAGGAAGTTGTTTGGATCTTTCCAAGAGAACTTGGGATCCTTTCTCCACGAGTACTCATTGTTCATGTATCCTTGCTGCCACATGTATTTCACTTGTCCTTCCTCATCTGATAAATTATTATCCTTTTCTAGCAGCTTCTTTGCTATCAAGTCTAGCTTCTCATTCAAAGAGGTGATAACTTTAGACTCCCCTATGCTTTTGATCTACTCTGGATGATCTCTCTCATAACCCCATGCCTGATTCTTTGCCATATTTTTCAAAATGTCCTGACACGTAGAGGGTGAGTTGTTGAGAAAGAACCCCAAGCCTACACTATCTAAGGTAACACGTTCGCTTTTGTGGATCCCAAAGTAGAACATCTTGACTTGGTTCTCCAGATCTATCCCGTGGTAAGGGACCTTCCTAAGCATGTTCTGAAAACTCTCCCAAGCTTCGGAATAGGATTCAGCTGCATGTTGCTTGAAATTGTGAATGTTCCTCACCAGCTTGTTTGTCTTTTCTGGAGGAAAATACCTTTTAAAGAATGTTTCGATCATTTGATCCCAAGTCTCAATCGATTCCTTTGGCAGGTTGTGCAACCATTCCTTTGCCTTGTCTGCCAATGATGATGGGAACAGCTTCAGATAAATAGTTGTCTGTGGAAACCTATCCACTTTCACCATGTCGCAGCATTCCATAAAATTATTGATGTCTGCCACCGGGTCTTCATGAGTGTGCCCATAAAAAGCTTGTGACTTCATGAGTGCAATGAGCCCTGGATCAATCTTGTATTGTGCTACATTCACATTCTGCTTCTTGATAGGCCCTATCTGTGCAACTGAAGAAGATGCCTTTATCATCTCCCATATTGTCCTCTCTACCCCTGGATTACCGTCACCCATTGCTTGTTGCCTGGGCGTCAACGGTATGTCTTCGGATACAGTTGTTTGAACGAGAACCTCGACAGTGACTGGGACCTCTGATGTAGATTCTTCGTAGTCTATGGTCTGTGTTGTCACCATGCACTAGTACCCCTAAAATTTTGAAATCATTTAATCACGGTACTTAATAAAGAAAATTTGTCTTATATGTAGGCAATGAATTTTGATGAGTAAAATAAAATTGCAAGAAATAAAATGTGGCCTAGAGTAGCCGATCGCAGCACTCGTAGTGCTGAAACTTCATCGTCTCCCCGGCAACAGTGCCAAAATCTTGACGTGCTAAAATCGTGCGTATGAACACAAGTACATGCGTCGAGTAATATAGGCATATGTGAGGCCCGAATCAAACTCAGGGAGATGTAGTCTCAGTGACTACTACTAACTACAGTGCGATCAGTTAAGTCGATTAAAAAGTTGGATTTGAGTTTGAACAAAATAAAAGAAAATTAAAAGTGGTTGATTTGAAAGAGATGGACTCCGTAGGATTACCGATTTCACCATAGGGTCTCGTTATTTCTTATTTCTATCAAATTAATATAAATTTTACTCTTACCCTGGATAGAAAGCCTATAGTCAGAATTGCCTGCTTCCACGGTGCAGTTCACTACCTAGATCTAATCCAATTCCACATCTGTAGTAATTTATATCTTAGTCTATGTGCATTATCGAAGACTCTGGGTTTTTTCCACTAATCGTATGCTACCTTTCCCTAGGAACGCGTAGGAAAGTGTATAAATTTGTGGTTTTCTAACCTTTAATCCTCCTTCCGGAGCAATTATTAGTATATTATCCTACCGATGGTGATCAAGCATAGATAGGTCATTCAATTCCATAATTATATATCTAGGAATAAAGATAAATATATATTAAATCATATAAAAAGTCAATACAATGATTCCCCGGGCTACTCCTGGGTCCTAAGGAAAGGAGGGGTTTAGCCTCTCATGGTTTTCACATGCGAATACATAGAAAGATAGAAGAAAATGTGGGAAACATGAAAAAAAATTGTGTAACCCCTGGAGACAAGGTGTTCTGGATGATCCTCCTTGAGAAATGCACGTTCTGTGGTCTTTCGGCAGTAAAATCATCTGTTGGAGGTGCTTGGGTATCTCGGATGACATCCTTCAGTTTCGTGGTCCTCTCTCTCTCTCTTCTTTGACCTTTGTGTGGTGCAACGTGATGTCCCCCTTAGGTCTGGTCGTCCTCTTTTTGGTCATAGGTCAACTTACATACCACATAACGTGGATCGTCAGATGACGTGTATTTTACTACGCGCTTAAACGCAAGTATACGCGTCGAGTAATATAGGCCTTGTGAGGCCCGAGTCGAACTCAGGGATACGTGAATTATTGGAGACTTCTACTAACTAATCGCAATCAGCTAGACCGATTAACAAAGTAGAATTTGTTGTTGAAATTAAAAGAAAATAAAAATGAAACAAAGAAAATAATCGATTAAAGGTTAATTTAATCAATTAAAAGGATATCTTTAGGATGGCGGTTTCACCGCGGGTCAACATTGTATTAGATTTCATATAATTCCTCACACTTCTCTCTCTATCCGGGTAGTGGCCTGAAATGAGAATTACCCACTGTCGTGGTGTAATTCACTACTTAGGTTTAGGTTGATTCCACCGTCGTAGTAATCATTCCCCTAAACTAAGCGCATTAGGATCGGTCCCTCAGTTCCCACCATTAATTTTACAACTCCTTTGTCAAGGGTTTTATTAATTAATGTAGAATTCGTTTCTTTTCAACCGTTAATCCTTCTGTCGAAGTGATTAAGGGCATTAATTTACTATTATGGTGATCAAGCATAACAATAGCAATAGAGAAAACGAATTTATACCACGGATATGAGAGAAAAATATGAATTATCAATATAAAATCATCATACAATGTATCCCCGGGCTACTCCCGGTCCTAAAGATTGAGGGTTTTAGCCTCTCATGTTCATCTTACACAAATACATGGTAGAAATTGGGGAATTCATAAGAAAAACGTGAAATAGATGGGAAAACCCCTGAACGGAGAAGAACCGGTGGATCCTTGGCGTAGAACACAGCTTCCCCCGCCTGTCGGTGGTGGAAATTGTCTTCGGCAGCGTCCGAATCACCCGGTATGAGCTTCTCGGCCTCCGTTCTCCTTTCTCTCCTCCTCGGCACTCGTGCAATCCAAATATGAGATCCCTCCTTTTGTCTGGGCGGCCGTCATTTGGTATAAGTCCCTAATTAGGTCGTCAAATAATGACAGCCGTCCGATTGATATCAAAACAGATCCAACGCATATCTGCCGGCGTCGATACCATCGACGCGGGTCGATGGTATCGACCCAGCGGATTAGCGGCAGCTTTCCTTTCTTTTATTCTGAGCGCCTGTGGTGATCTCGATACCATCGACTTGGGTGTCGATGGTATCGACTCCTTTAGCGTCGGTTGTTGTCGTTTAGCGACGCTGTAGCTCTCCTTGTGTCGATGGCATCGACATCCGTCGATGGTATCGACTTAATCCTCGCTAGCAGCCTGGAGACATCTCGATGCCATCGACTTGGGCGTCGATGGTATCGACTCTGTATTGCTCTTCTCGGCTGACAACCTGTGGCTTGGTCGATGGTATCGACACCCGTCGATGGTATCGACGGATGTAGATACTTGTTTTTCCTGAAATTGTACAACAAGACCAAATAAATCCACACGATTTATGATAAGATGATCAATAATGCTTAAAATAATGAAATAAAGGGGATTTGATATAAAATGATGGCAAAGACCAAATAAAGTGAATTATGCAATATTATCCATGAAAATGAGTAATTAAGGCACAAAACACATATGAAAAAGGTCTAAAAATGCGACTCAAAATCATCGCATCAAACTCCCCTAAGCTTAAACATTGCTCGCCCTCGAGCAACTAATCCTTAGAATAAAATTGCGAATGTCAACTAACAATCAAAACACCAACCCACCTCACAAATGACTCCCACTGGACGTTCTCAAACCGGCCTACCCTAATCACAGAACAGTAATTACCCTATAGGCGACAATAACCATCAATAAAAGAAATTATCCTTCAAACTGATGAACACTATCACATAAGGCAGTTATCATAATAAAGTTCGCCGATTCAGCCATGGTGCATCTTGTGATCACCTACTCTACGTTGCTCGCCCTAACTACCATCTACATGGAAGCAGTTCTCCTGATAAACATGAGTGAGGAGAAAATCACGGTGGCCTACCAATCCGAGCAACGGGTGGATGGAATGGGTGGTTCATGGGAGAATTTGGAAGTATTACACAGTTTCAAAATGCATATAACAAAATGCCCTAAATGATGCAAATGCACATTAAGAATGCCCTACCGCCTAAAAGCGGGTGGAATGATGCATGCACTAACCTTCTACCTCACAATGAGATAGAAACCTACTCAAGCCACATCATGTACTCAATTCCCCTTTATTATACAAGTGATATCATTCCTTTCTCCCTCTTATTCCTTTTCTTTCTTTTTCTAACATTTTTTTTTCCAGAATTTTTTTCTTCTGTTTTTTTTTTCTTTGCCCATATATCCCATATATCCATAATTGCTTAGAGATACATGTATAAGGCTATTTTCTTTCCAATTGGAGATCTTTGCTTTATTTCGAGGGTATGGAACAAATTAGATCACCTATTTAGGAAAACTGAGATACATGGTGTGCCTATGCATGAAAATCATGAAATTGTGAGTGTAACTACATGACATGCACCTAAAGGTAATGTGCATGTATCACTATATATTTTTTTTTTATTATTCTATGCAAAAACATGAAAATAACAATGCAAAACCTATCTACATGCCATGCACGCAAAAGAAATTGAAACTGCACTTTACTTCCAATTCTTGGTGGATTATAGGAAATGGGGTGGAATGATCACAAGATTAAGTGACTGAACCTTAAAAGAAAATTATGTGTCCCTCCTTATTGACATGTGTAGTAGTAAAAAGGGTGCTTTCTCTTACATCTGATTAAGGTCTCATTACCATTTGATTAGGTTAGGCTCAACAACCGTTACTATCCACTTTCCATGAGTCAAAGGGTGTGGGTATGACATATTGGTTCAAAGTTGACATAATCAATCATTTTCATAGAAAAAGTTCCCCAAGGACAACCAAGTAAAGCTATTTAAATGACACAGAAAAAAAATTTCAATTCCCTTTAATTTCCCCATGAAAACAGCTAGATGACAATTTTTACGACATCCACAATTACACTAGATAGATGTGGATCCTACATAAAAACTTAAAATTGCAAAAACAAATAACAAAGCAGAAACTAAAACAACTAAAGAAAAGATAAAAGATAGAGCTGTTCCAGCCACCCCCCTAAGCTTGAATCCGACTATGGCCTCATAGTCAAAGACTAACTTAAGGGTGGAACAGTGATACCATGATCATTCTTGTGGAGGCGGAGGTGGGTAATGTCAGGGTCGTGGGGTCTAGATTTGCTCTGGATGATGTGACTTCATTTGGCCAATAACCCCGTCTTAAATAACTGACACCGACACTGCTGTGTGCCCGTCGATACCATCGACGGAAGTCGATGGTATCGACTCGCTGATTAGGGCAACTGCCTCGCGAGTCCGGCCGCCGTCTTTTTCACTTGAAAATGTCGATACCATCGACAGACCTGTCGATGGTATCGACTTCACTGAGTCGATTTCTTCTGAAAATCTCTAGAGATCTCGATGGTATCGACTGGCATGTCGATACCATCGACCTTTATTGTGCAACCTGCCTGTAGGTATGTCGATACCATCGACGGGACCGTCGATAGTATCGACTCAGTGCGATTTTGCAACTGTCAATCCTGAACCCATGTCGATACCATCGACCAGTGTGTCGATGGTATCGACCCTGCCTGTTCCTGCACATTTAACAAACGGATCAAGGTATCATTTTTAAACTAAAAAGTAAACAAAATACAAGCAAACTACACCTAACATTAAACTATCCTAATGTACCAATGGTTGGGTTGCCTCCCAACAAGCGCCCTTCTTTAGCGTCTTAGGCTAGACGGTGTGACGATTGTCATCTCTTCACCTTGGAAACTGCACTTAGAGGATCATTCGGTAATTTGAATTCAACACGATCTCCTCCAATGCCCAAAGACAGAGTACCTCTCCCTAAGGCAGTCACGACATCTGCCGTTGCTTGAAACGGTCTTCCTAGAAGAATTTCACAGCTTTGGAGTGGTGGCATGTCTATGACGACAAAGTCCACCGGGAATACGAATTTGTCAACCTTAACTAGCACATCTTCACATACTCCATAGGGTCTCACTGTCGACCCATCTGCCAATTCAATTGTCGCAGCCAACTTCTTGATCTCTTTTAACCCTAGCTTCTGAAAAGTAGCCAAAGGCATGAGATTGATACTAGCGCCGGAATCACATTGCGCTCTAGAAACATGGTGACCACCTATTGAACATGGAATGTAAAAAACTCCTGGGTCCTTTCTCTTCCTTGGTGAACTCCCATGAATCATCGAGCTCACCGTCTCATTCAACCAATAAATTTCATCATCATTTATCCGCCTCTTCTTGTTGATGATCTCTTTAATGAACCTCCCGTAGGCGGGCACTTTCTCAATCATCTCCACCAGCGGAATGTTGATATGCAGCTTGCGGAATATTTCCAAGAATTTCCTATAGTGTCGGTGCTCCTTCTTCGGCTTTGGATTGTCCCGATTTGACACATCTGCCGCATTGACACGCTTATGAGGAGGCACATATGAGTCTTTCGGGGGTACCTCCCCTAAGCTTGCTTCACTCACTATCTCGGGCGTGTGCTTTTGCAAGTCATCCTCATTAGTAGCAGCTTGTTGTGGTTCCTCTTCCACCTTCTTTGTCTCCGCATGGGCACAAACTTGCACTTCTTCTTTTTGCCCGGGTGGAGATACAGTATTCACAACTCTATCAGATTTTCTGAAGAAAGGATTTCCACCCGGCAGTCCATAGTACGTGCGTGGAAATGGTATTGCCGGTGTTGCATTCACATTGAACGTCATTCTCCTTTCCTCTGCAACTTCTTGCACCTGAGATTCTTCTTCATTACTCACCACAGAAATGTATTTGACCTGATGGTGCGCTTGAACCACATTCGCGTTCTCGGCTGGTTTCTGTTGATTGGCGTGCTTGATAGCCGCCACCTCACTTGAAATCTGTGCCACGGTGGTCTCCAATGCCCGCATTTGCGCTCCATGGCTTTGCAGCGTCTGCCCAAATTTGGTTAGAATATCACCTTGAGATTGCAGTTGTTTTCCAAACATGGCCATCATCTCTTGGTTTTGCTGGACCATTTGACTTAGCAATTCAGTGTTCTTGTCCTCGGCTTTCGGTTGTGGCTTTGCATCCGGATCTTGTAGAAAGTTATTCGGATCCTTCCAAGAAAACTTTTTGTCTCTCCTCCATGCATAGTCATTGTTTCTGTAGCCCTGTTGTTGCATGAATTTAACCTGGGCTTCCTCATCCTCAGATGCATCTTCCTTAGACAGTAACTTCTTGGCTAGGAGATCTAACTTATCATTCAGCTCCTTGACTGCTTTAGATTCCCCTATCGCTCGAACATGCTCAACTTTATCCCGGTCACCCCATGATTGTTTTCTGGACATGTTCTTTAAAATCTCCCAGCACCTATCATCAGTGTTGTTTAAGAAAAATCCGGACCCGGCTGAATCCAAATTGCTCCTATCGTGCTCGGAGAGAGCAAAGTAGAAGATCTTCACTTGGGTTTCCTTGTCTAGTCCATGGTGTGGACATCTCCTCAACATGACTTGGAATCGCTCCCAAGTCTCAGAATAAGTTTCACCCGCCTGTTGGGTGAAATTGTGGATCTTCCGGATCATATCATTGGTCTTCTCAGGAGGGAAAAACCTCTCGAAGAAAACCTCCACCATGTGATCCCATGATTCAACAAACTCGTCGTCGAGGTTATGAAGCCACTCACGTGCTGCTCCTGCCAGTGAACTTGGGAACAACTTGAGATACAACGCATCTTGTGGAAATCGGTCTATCTTCACCATATCACAGTTCTCCACGAACTGGCTGATGTGGGCAACCGGATCTTCATTTTTCAGCCCGTGAAATGCGTTGGATTTGACCAAATTAATCAGTGCCGGGTCGATCTTGTATGTCGGTATGTTGATCGCCTGCTTCTTTATAGGCCCCTTTGATGCCGAGGAAGAAGACGCCTTGATCTTCTCCCATATTGTCTGTGCTTCCGCCATTACTTCTTCTTGTTCTGGCTCAGATTCAGAATGTATATCACTGTGGTGTTCCTCCTCGTAGTAGCCCTCGTCCTCTGGTCCCGCAGATGGAACCTCAGGTGTGCGATTCACGTAGTCTCGACTACGCGTGTGCACCATGCAAAGCACCTGAAATATGGAAATAGGGGTTCAGTACAATGCTTTAGTCGAGTCAACACAAATATAGAGAAATAAAGGAATTTTTGAAATTGTTTTAAAATAAATAAAAAAATTGTGGCCTAGAGTGGCCGCTCTTAGCACTCAAAGTGCCAATAATTCGCCGTATCCCCGGCAACGGCGCCAAAAACTTGACGTGTATTTTACTACGCGCTTAAACGCAAGTATACGCGTCGAGTAATATAGGCCTTGTGAGGCCCGAGTCGAACTCAGGGATACGTGAATTATTGGAGACTTCTACTAACTAATCGCAATCAGCTAGACCGATTAACAAAGTAGAATTTGTTGTTGAAATTAAAAGAAAATAAAAATGAAACAAAGAAAATAATCGATTAAAGGTTAATTTAATCAATTAAAAGGATATCTTTAGGATGGCGGTTTCACCGCGGGTCAACATTGTATTAGATTTCATATAATTCCTCACACTTCTCTCTCTATCCGGGTAGTGGCCTTAAATGAGAATTACCCACTGTCGTGGTGTAATTCACTACTTAGGTTTAGGTTGATTCCACCGTCGTAGTAATCATTCCCCTAAACTAAGCGCATTAGGATCGGTCCCTCAGTTCCCACCATTAATTTTACAACTCCTTTGTCAAGGGTTTTATTAATTAATGTAGAATTCGTTTCTTTTCAACCGTTAATCCTTCTGTCGAAGTGATTAAGGGCATTAATTTACTATTATGGTGATCAAGCATAACAATAGCAATAGAGAAAACGAATTTATACCACGGATATGAGAGAAAAATATGAATTATCAATATAAAATCATCATACAATGTATCCCCGGGCTACTCCCGGTCCTAAAGATTGAGGGTTTTAGCCTCTCATGTTCATCTTACACAAATACATGGTAGAAATTGGGGAATTCATAAGAAAAACGTGAAATAGATGGGAAAACCCCTGAACGGAGAAGAACCGGTGGATCCTTGGCGTAGAACACAGCTTCCCCCGCCTGTCGGTGGTGGAAATTGTCTTCGGCAGCGTCCGAATCACCCGGTATGAGCTTCTCGGCCTCCGTTCTCCTTTCTCTCCTCCTCGGCACTCGTGCAATCCAAATATGAGATCCCTCCTTTTGTCTGGGCGGCCGTCATTTGGTATAAGTCCCTAATTAGGTCGTCAAATAATGACAGCCGTCCGATTGATATCAAAACAGATCCAACGCATATCTGCCGGCGTCGATACCATCGACGCGGGTCGATGGTATCGACCCAGCGGATTAGCGGCAGCTTTCCTTTCTTTTATTCTGAGCGCCTGTGGTGATCTCGATACCATCGACTTGGGTGTCGATGGTATCGACTCCTTTAGCGTCGGTTGTTGTCGTTTAGCGACGCTGTAGCTCTCCTTGTGTCGATGGCATCGACATCCGTCGATGGTATCGACTTAATCCTCGCTAGCAGCCTGGAGACATCTCGATGCCATCGACTTGGGCGTCGATGGTATCGACTCTGTATTGCTCTTCTCGGCTGACAACCTGTGGCTTGGTCGATGGTATCGACACCCGTCGATGGTATCGACGGATGTAGATACTTGTTTTTCCTGAAATTGTACAACAAGACCAAATAAATCCACACGATTTATGATAAGATGATCAATAATGCTTAAAATAATGAAATAAAGGGGATTTGATATAAAATGATGGCAAAGACCAAATAAAGTGAATTATGCAATATTATCCATGAAAATGAGTAATTAAGGCACAAAACACATATGAAAAAGGTCTAAAAATGCGACTCAAAATCATCGCATCATCAGACCTAAACAATCAGATCGGATTGCTGATATCTAGCAAAGTCAGTGGCACCGACAGCATCGGGTTGTGCCCTTTGTCCTATTGAGCCGGTGCCACCGACAGTGATGGTCGGTGGCACTGAGCTGATGTGTGTAGTTTGATCGGCCACTATGAACCAATCTCGGTGGCACCGACTGGGTTGTCGGTGGCACCGAGTCTTCCATTCTCTTCTTTCCTGGGCCACTATTGTTATCTCAGTGGCACCGACTATAACTGTCGGTGGCACTGACTTTTCATTGTACATAAAGTACCTAAAAATACAAAAAATGTGTATAAGGCTGAGGAATACATAAAATCATGTAAATATGATAAAATAAGCAAAATTTGATGCAAACAAAGTGTACAGGACAACAATAATGATGTATGCAAATATGATCAATTAATTGACTAATAAATGAACAAAACAAGTATAAAATGGGTCTGTAAAAGTGACTCAAAATCCGTGCATCAGTGGATAAGGTTGACGTGGAAGTGGCACCTTAGGGTAAGCAGAGACATGTCAAGGGTACTTTTCATACTCTTATAGAAGCCTCTTGGATTTTCCTACATCATCGTGGTGGTCTGGGACACAATCTACAGACATGCGGCAGTGAGGGAAGAAAGCAGGTCTTGGGTCTCTTAAAAAGGGGTGAACTAGGGTTCCAAGATGGGGTTTCTATGGAGTGGAATCATCTTGTGCTTGATTTGGGAGTCTTGGTTTCCAAAGAGGTTAGTTAGATTGTGAGGAAAGTTGAATGGAAGAAGAAGGCTAGTGTCTATGAAAAAGTCAGAGGTAAAAGAAGGCTCTAGGGATGTTGGGATCACCAGGGTTCATCCCTACGTGATCCAATGGTCCTAGCTAGGGACCACAAAAGACATGTGGGAAAATAAGAGGAAACCTTGTCTATTTAATTTAAAACACATTTTCTATGAAATTTCTAAATAAAATTGTTTGTCCTATCTAAGCACCTCAAAATAACACCATGATTTAACCATTGATCTATTTTCATATGTAGATTGTTATCATGTTCCTATATTCTTATTTTGAGCACTATAACTTCTGAAACTAATTTATTGGATTTAACCTTCCATAAATCCTAATAGATTGTAGGAACCTAATCTATTTTCCAAAATTGAAAATTAACTCTAAATTATCATCACTTAAGATTACCACATTTTACATTAATCTTGCATTTAAACTTGAGATATTATCAAAAGTATTCTTCATTTATTATCGTCAATGTTCAAGATTACCACGTTTTACATTAATCTTGCATTTAAACTTGAGATATTATCAAAAGTATTCTTCATTTATTATCGTCAATATTCATTATTATCCTGCATTTTATTTAATAGCAACACAAACTTAAACTTTCTAAAAATCAAGGCATTGCCTCATCATATCATCAAAAGTTTAATATATAACATTATTTCATATTTTAATAATATGCATGCTATTGTATGGAAATTTTGCATACCGGTCTTAGGTTCATAACTTGATTAAACTAGACATATTTAACCAAAATATGAACCAAGACCTTTTTGTTAGAATCAGAAGTTACAGTACGACCCACCTTGTAGGAATTTTATCCTTGAAATTCAGTTATCCTAACTACCTTGGGGTTTTACATGTCCTTCGTACGTTGATCCTATAATGTTGTCTTGGAGACCCATTAACATACTCAAAGTGTGACATTATCATGAATAAACATATATATGTAACATCACCATCAAGACTAACATGTGCATATACTAGTGATGAAGCTTGAAATCTAACTCACACCCTCAACATCCAACATGACAAAGAGCCTAGCTTGACTCTTTTATGAGGGAGATAAATTAGGGTTCTGGTTCTACCTTAACATCCAACTCATACATTGACATCAAATTATGTACCCTTGGCATGCATTTCATGTCCTAAGTATGTAATTAGATTTAGATGACCATATGCTTCAAACTTTTAATGTCAACTCCTTTCTGTGTCACCTTTGGATACATGCCGTTAGTCAATGTATCTAAAGATAGTGTGTCTTATAACACATATCTTAACACCTCACTAGTGCACATGTCCCATACCACATGCTCTCAAAAGGGAAAGACAAGCATGATATTATATTTATATGCACATAACGTCCCCTATGCAAAACTCCATAAGTTTGTGTCCCATACTACAAACATGTAGAAAAAGTAGAGAGAATGCTAAATGCAATAATAGAGCTAATACAAAAGTCCAAAGGATCCATAAGTCATGAGTATCTTACTTAACAATAGGAATATGTAAAAATACATAGAAAATTAAAATTGAATACTTAGACATGAACCACTTACCTAGGTCATTAGGAATAATCTCCTAAGATATCCTTGACCTTATCACTTTATGAATCGGTGAATCTATTAGATAGAGGTGGCCAGAGATGCTAGTTCAAGCTTGTCATTGTTGGTGGAGAAGGTCAGTGTGGAAGTAGCACTTTAGGGTAAGTAGGCCCAAATTAATGGTCAAAGATGCTTTTCATAGGCTTATAGAAGCCTCTTGAATCATCCTGCATACTCATGGTTGTCTGGGACCCAATTTAGGGATATGTGTTGGGGAGGGATGAAAGAGGGGAATGGGCATTTTCATAAAGGGACAAACTAGGGTTCCAAGGTGGGGTTTATACAAAGCCAAATATTCTCCTGATTCACTTAGGAGTCTTGGTTTCCAGAGATATCAGTTGGATTGTGAGGAAAATAGAATGGATGAAGAAGGGTACTTTATGTGAATATGTCAAAGGTAGAAGAAGGCTATTGGGTAGATGGGATCACCAATTTTCATCTCGTATATGACCCAATGATTCCAACTAGAGACCACAATAGACCTGGAAAAAAAAAAGAATAAGAAACCTTATCTAATTAATTTAAAACACAACCTCTATACATTATATAAACAAACCACCTCCAAATAACACCATTTTACTCATTACTTATCATTTTTGTAACTTCTTGGTTTGAGCACTAGAAGTTCTAAAACTAATTTATTGGATTTAACCTTCCATAAATCTTAATAGATCATAAGAACCTCATATATTTTCCCAAATTGGCTATTAAGTTTAAATTTTCATCATTTATGAACTTTCCAAGTATGAAATTAATCATTCATTTAAATCTAAACATATTATCAAAAAATTCATCATCAATTATCATCAATATTCATAATTATCTGGCATTTTATTCAATAGCAACACAAACTTAAATCTTCTAAAAATCAAGGCATGGCCTCATCATATCATGAAAAATCTGATACATCTCATTATTTCATATTTTAATATTGTGTATGCTATTGTATGGAAACTTGCATAAAAAATCTTAGGTTCATAACTCTAATTAAGTGGATATTTTTAACAAAAACTAGAACCAAGACCTTATTATTAAAATCTGGTTTGTTACACGATCATAGATTCCCGACCTGATCACCACCATTATTATCCCAAAAAAAAGAAGGTGGAAACCTTCAAGAGAGCAATGAATTGATGGACACAAGATATTAGATGGGATTGTAAAGCACATGCAAAGAAAAAGGTTATTTAGAGATAGCACAGATAGATCATGAGAATAGGATCAATGATCAAGGATGTTGTATAAGGATCATGGGATCTCATGAAGCAATGACAAATTCATGGTATATTTTCTAGAATGGCAGAGTTGGGATCTTTTATTCTAGCCATCTAGAAGGCAAGGTGGTGATGGGAACTTATTTATGAAAGTTTCACAGTGATGGAGGAAAGCATTTCTATAGGCACGAGGGCAAGGAAAGGTTAGGAGTCCTTGTGGAGGCCCAAATAGAGAGGGATAGATAGTTGAAGTTGGTTAGGATTCTAGGTGGGAATAATACTTAGTGGAACTTGGGTCATAGAGTAATCTAGAAGAAGGAAGATAATGGGAGAATAAATAGAAGATAACAATATAAGATTAGGAGAATAAAGTAGAAGGAAATTATAACATTGAGGAATCCCTTACAGTCCTATATTCAGATGAGGAAGATGAGTGAGGGCCGTCAAATGTGCCTAATCCTACCAGTATCATCACCACAAGGAAAAGTGAGGGGAAGAGTAGAGAGAAGATAAAGCTACGAGTATATAATGTGAGATTGAGAGGATCATTCATAATTTAGAACCCTGAGAAAAATCAAAATAAAGTGTAGTTTATATATATCTAGTAAAATTGTATAGATATTCTCTTTCCTATTATATCTAGATGAGTTGTTATTATCCAAGAAGGTTGGAAACATGTCGTGGACAATTAAGAATGTAGTCTATATACATCTAGTAATATTGTTTAGATATTTTCTTTCCTATTATCTCTAACCTAGTTGTAATTATCCAAGCTGGTTGAAATAGATGTCATGGATAACTAAGATATGTAGATTCTTTATATCACACTAAAACTTGATTAGGAGGTACGATAGGGAATTTTTTATGCATTAAGATTACTAGGTGTTTAGTTAATATCTATAAATTACTTCTTCAATTAATATAGGAACTAATCATATGACATCACATTCATGGGGAAGAACAACAAAGTGTGTTTTTTTCTCTTCACCCACACGCATCCAGATGATAGTATGAGGTCCATAAAATTTCTTACAGAAAACTTCAAGATGTCTTTTGTAGACAATAATTGTTTACGAGTATCCACATTTTCACATTCAAATGTGAAACTTATCGAGTGTAGGTTTCCATCTTAAAATATAACATGATTTCAATTATCTCTACTTTTTGTCCCTTTCATCCATCTTCTTTATACTCTTACATTACTTTACTTGATGATGGTGTTTCTAAATGGGTCAAACCCATCCTCACAAGAAAAGATGGATGCATAGTAGTCATGGAATTTCTCCAGGAACACATATTCTCTAGACTAGTGTTCCCAAGACTCTATTAGTGATGGAGGAAGATAGTTCTTACATCAAACCCTACAAACACCTATCCATAGATAATTGTGATACATAAGGGCATCCCTCGCGAAAATGCATAGGACAATGGTAAAATCAAGTTACCAAAAAGAGAGATCAAATTCATTCTTTAAAATAGTTTTCACAGTGATAAACATATTGGTCCATCCATCTCAATGAGAATATGGGCATGTCTAAATTTTCATAAAACTCTTCTATGGAATTATTTGTATTATCTCTACTCTTTTTCAAATCTTACCTCTCTTAGGAAAACTGTAGCATCATGTCTATTTGGACAAAAGAGCCATCAGTGATAGCATTTGTTTACTATTGAGATCTTCCATTGAATGAACTAGATGAAGTCTAGTGTGATTCTCATGATAATGTTGCAATATATGGGGTATCAATGAAAGCAGTATTCTATGCAAAAGAAAGTTCTTCAGGGACATATTTTTCTTATTTATTCCAATATAAGCCTTAGTTCCAAAAATCTTCAATCGATTTGATATGGAATATTTATTATGGAGGAAATGTGTTACTTCATCTATGATAAATATAACAAACTCAACATATAGAAAACATAACCTCAAACCTAAGTGTGATGATAAATCCTCTTCCCTTGAATAAATTTAGAATGCAATTATAAAACCCAGTATACATGGTTTAGAAAGTTCAATGAAGACATAAAACTTAGCATTCATCGGGAGGTAATCCATGTTTTGTTTATCCAGAGTATTTTGTTTTGTGTTAACCTATTTTTATGAAAAAGGGATTTATTATTATTGAAGATTAAATCCTTACACCAAATCCTTTATATAGTCTAGTTACACCACTTCCACCATCATCATCCACACCTCACTAGATTTCCCTACAACTTCAACTTCATATAAGTGTGATTAGATGAAATCCTTAGAGACTATGAATTATTTGTCAAACATTAAATGAGAAAAGAGAAATATTTAGTGATGATAGACAAGACTTCTGGCCTAAGGAGGAGTGAGCTCTTACATAACTAGGGTTGGGGTTGCAGAGAGGATAGTGACCCAATCCCCTACCTAGGAGTTATGTTGATTAAATGAAGGATCATGATTAGACATTACAAAAACCTGGAAAGCAAGAACAAAGAGAATTACTTCTTGGGTGGGACATTTACTTTCCTTTTGGGGTAGACTTTCTCATATAGAGTCCATTTTATCATCTATTCCCACCCATAATTTGAACACATGTGTAATCCCTAAAGTTACCCTAATAGAGATAGACAGGAAAATGGTGGGGTTCCTACGGGAGTCTAGGGAGGGTGCCAAGAGACGACATTGAGTGAGGTGGGACCTCCTAGAATCTCTAACCTCTGAGAAAGGCATGGAATCCAGAGGCTCCTGGATAAGTACCATGGGAATCTCATGAAAGCTAGGCAGATATTTTACATGGCACTTCATTGTGGGTTAAGTATTGTTTCGAAAAAAATGAGAAGGACGGATGGGACCTCAGAATGACTCACCCCTAGAATCTCAAAAAGGAAGGACACCATGTTTGTACTGGACAAGAATATGGGAAGTGTTTCTGTTAATAATGAGGAATACTAAGTGGGACGTGGTCTTGGGTAACATCTCTTTTTGGGGATCGCAATGGGGTGACGAAATGTTGGATCCACGGATGGAGAGGACATTGACACGAACCCTTTGGTGCTAGATCTTTTTTAGGATACAGGGGGTTGGAATTTGTCGGGCCTCCGAGGTATTTTAAATGAAGATGGTGTTAGGGGGGTTTGAAGCGTTATGAAGTTATTGGAGATGGGGAATATTGACCTACATGGACCACCTGTGAGGATGGCTATTTTATGCTTAGTTCCACGCTAGATATCCTTAGGAGGGACCAAGTTGACCCTTTTCTGCCCGCCTACGTGGGCCCCTTTCTCAATGTGTGTGGAACCCTGCTCTTCCCTTAAAGATTTCCACCTTTGTGTGGAGATTCTTTCATTTAGCCATCACCACTTATGATAGTATTACGTTTTGACATATTAAGTTGGTTTCTAAATGTGAGTGTTGTGTCCATGGGCAAGATGAATCTTTATACCATCTCTTTTTTGAAAAGGGGTGTTGTGAACCACTTGTGGGCTGAGGGAGAGACGCTCCTGGATATTGGCTCATTTAGCACCGAGGGTTCTATGACCCTAGCGCTTCATCAACGGGGTCCTTCCTCCGATTATCTTTTGATGTATTTGGGTCGATAGATGAGTGAGCAGGTTTGAGGGGAGGAAGATGGAGAGTAGGAGGATATGGCGTCGAGCGTGCCACATTTGCAAAGCTATTTGTGAGGATATTCCCCCAAGCTAATTAGGATCCCCGAAGGCACTGTGGAGTGTTGAAGAGATCGATGCTTCTTGCTGCACCTTAGGACCAAAAGCTTCATTCTTAGTTCTATTTGTTGGCTTACTCCGAGGGAGGGCTAGTACAAGTTAAATATTACATGTGTAGCCTGGTAGCACGATAGACATGTGATATGTGGTTTGACAATAGGAAGCATCATTAGGCGATCCCAGGTGAAATCATAGCAAGTTTCTCTAGACCAAGGTCTACAGCTGGCCACCTCCTTTGCCTTTTCAAGGCCGTCAAGGTTGGCATTGGCCTCCTTGAGGATCCTCCCTCTGCTAATATTGCTTTGGAAAGTCACAATAGGAGATTTGTTGATCTCCTTAGCATGAAGTCAGAACACCTTGGGGAGAGCATAGATATGTTGATAAGGCTCGAGGTCTCACTCGGATTAGGATTTGGTAGAACACCTTTTTGGGCATAGAGGCCAATCATTTAGAAGAAAGAATTGCAGAACATGGAACAAGCTTAGAAAACCAATACATTCTTAGAGATCTTAGTTAGATGCCACAACCTGTCAGGGGGCTCTATAGGTTAAAATCATGGGGCATCTCATACTTGAAGCTAGAGATGGTTGATGATTTAATCACATAAATATGCTAGTTTCATTTTGTATCTTGAACCCATAATTGAGGGTTCAAATTTTGTAGATTAACCGGAGTCCTCCAGGTAACCACATAGATATACATAGATGTAGCCCGCTGGGAAATAGAATGAATAAAAATCCCCCATAGTTCTTTAAAAAACTTCATCTACATCAAGTACTACCTTCAAAATATACACGTCCCTCCTTGGAAAACAGCTATTTCACGTTCAGCCTCTTACTGGGGTACGAGTCCTGTAGGTATTTTAAGAGCACGTGTGACATCTATGAAAAATAGCATGATTTGTTAAGCTCCAGCGTTGTTACAAAACATTTTCAATCGTTCCGTTTGCGGTCAAACTGTTATGTAAATATGCAGGCCTGGGACCTTTTTCAAAATGACATCATGGAAACGAACATCACCCAACAACTCACGCATCCAACTAAACATGGCATATAGAGTGAATCTGGGAAAAGGAACCAACACGATCTTGTTCAACCCAAGTGAGAACAGGCTTCCAATTGTCAAGAGCTATCAAACAGAAGGGTGGGAAACCTCAAGGATATGCAACTAGATCAACGTTAATACCAGATAGCCGGATATAGAAACCCTATCATAACAGCTTGACGAGGATATTAAATCCTAATTCTTAGTGTGATAACGTCTACCAACTTTCTCTACAGTGTTCTATGGCAGCTTGTTTACAAAAGTCAACTAGACCACAAACATCAGCAAAACGCACTACTCGATATTTACTTGTAACCAGCATAAGGAGAACTCGAGAATCTCTTATGGCCAGCACTGACAGAAGAAACTTGAGCAGTACAATCTCTAGCCCAGTGACCAGCCTTGCCACATTTGAAACATGTTCCCGAAGAGCCAGACCTGCCTGAACCGGCATCTGCATTACTCTTAGAAGACAGCAGGGGGCAGTCCTTGGACCAATGACCATCTTGCCCACATTTATAACATGTGGAGGAACCAGACCTGCCTGAACTAGCATCAGCATTGCTTTGAGAAGACAGCAGGGGGCAATCCTTGGACCAATGACCATCTTGTCCACATTTAAAACATGAAAATCTGTTCCTCTCATCAGGTGGTTGATATTTGGTACTGTAACCCCCCTGTAATATGAATTGTTACAGAACATTAAATTACAGTTGAAAACTAAATTAAACTGAAAATGGACACCAATCTCGTGTGCTTCCATATATATCAGATTTTTTATTAATATTTAAATTACAATAAGATCTTGTAAACATTAGCAACACAAGGACTATTCGTGTAGTGTTCATAGTCAAGCCGGTACAAGAGAAAAGTGACTGCTGAGTTTACTATAATCAGTAAGACTCCTAGTTGGCTGACAGAAGCAAGAAATGCTAGAGTCCGTTTGTAATCAAAAGTATGAAATGTATAATAGTAATTTTTCACTTCCTACAAGGTTATATTATGCGGGCAGAAGTGTCAATAGGAACATAGAATCAGAGAATCAGATCCTAGCCTAAAGTTCTATTTGTTGGCTTACTCCGAGGGAGGGCTAGTACAAGTTAAATATTACATGTGTAGCCTGGTAGCACGATAGACATGTGATATGTGGTTTGACAATAGGAAGCATCATTAGGCGATCCCAGGTGAAATCATAGCAAGTTTCTCTAGACCAAGGTCTACAGCTGGCCACCTCCTTTGCCTTTTCAAGGCCGTCAAGGTTGGCATTGGCCTCCTTGAGGATCCTCCCTCTGCTAATATTGCTTTGGAAAGTCACAATAGGAGATTTGTTGATCTCCTTAGCATGAAGTCAGAACACCTTGGGGAGAGCATAGATATGTTGATAAGGCTCGAGGTCTCACTCGGATTAGGATTTGGTAGAACACCTTTTTGGGCATAGAGGCCAATCATTTAGAAGAAAGAATTGCAGAACATGGAACAAGCTTAGAAAACCAATACATTCTTAGAGATCTTAGTTAGATGCCACAACCTGTCAGGGGGCTCTATAGGTTAAAATCATGGGGCATCTCATACTTGAAGCTAGAGATGGTTGATGATTTAATCACATAAATATGCTAGTTTCATTTTGTATCTTGAACCCATAATTGAGGGTTCAAATTTTGTAGATTAACCGGAGTCCTCCAGGTAACCACATAGATATACATAGATGTAGCCCGCTGGGAAATAGAATGAATAAAAATCCCCCATAGTTCTTTAAAAAACTTCATCTACATCAAGTACTACCTTCAAAATATACACGTCCCTCCTTGGAAAACAGCTATTTCACGTTCAGCCTCTTACTGGGGTACGAGTCCTGTAGGTATTTTAAGAGCACGTGTGACATCTATGAAAAATAGCATGATTTGTTAAGCTCCAGCGTTGTTACAAAACATTTTCAATCGTTCCGTTTGCGGTCAAACTGTTATGTAAATATGCAGGCCTGGGACCTTTTTCAAAATGACATCATGGAAACGAACATCACCCAACAACTCACGCATCCAACTAAACATGGCATATAGAGTGAATCTGGGAAAAGGAACCAACACGATCTTGTTCAACCCAAGTGAGAACAGGCTTCCAATTGTCAAGAGCTATCAAACAGAAGGGTGGGAAACCTCAAGGATATGCAACTAGATCAACGTTAATACCAGATAGCCGGATATAGAAACCCTATCATAACAGCTTGACGAGGATATTAAATCCTAATTCTTAGTGTGATAACGTCTACCAACTTTCTCTACAGTGTTCTATGGCAGCTTGTTTACAAAAGTCAACTAGACCACAAACATCAGCAAAACGCACTACTCGATATTTACTTGTAACCAGCATAAGGAGAACTCGAGAATCTCTTATGGCCAGCACTGACAGAAGAAACTTGAGCAGTACAATCTCTAGCCCAGTGACCAGCCTTGCCACATTTGAAACATGTTCCCGAAGAGCCAGACCTGCCTGAACCGGCATCTGCATTACTCTTAGAAGACAGCAGGGGGCAGTCCTTGGACCAATGACCATCTTGCCCACATTTATAACATGTGGAGGAACCAGACCTGCCTGAACTAGCATCAGCATTGCTTTGAGAAGACAGCAGGGGGCAATCCTTGGACCAATGACCATCTTGTCCACATTTAAAACATGAAAATCTGTTCCTCTCATCAGGTGGTTGATATTTGGTACTGTAACCCCCCTGTAATATGAATTGTTACAGAACATTAAATTACAGTTGAAAACTAAATTAAACTGAAAATGGACACCAATCTCGTGTGCTTCCATATATATCAGATTTTTTATTAATATTTAAATTACAATAAGATCTTGTAAACATTAGCAACACAAGGACTATTCGTGTAGTGTTCATAGTCAAGCCGGTACAAGAGAAAAGTGACTGCTGAGTTTACTATAATCAGTAAGACTCCTAGTTGGCTGACAGAAGCAAGAAATGCTAGAGTCCGTTTGTAATCAAAAGTATGAAATGTATAATAGTAATTTTTCACTTCCTACAAGGTTATATTATGCGGGCAGAAGTGTCAATAGGAACATAGAATCAGAGAATCAGATCCTAGCCTAAAGTTCTATTTGTTGGCTTACTCCGAGGGAGGGCTAGTACAAGTTAAATATTACATGTGTAGCCTGGTAGCACGATAGACATGTGATATGTGGTTTGACAATAGGAAGCATCATTAGGCGATCCCAGGTGAAATCATAGCAAGTTTCTCTAGACCAAGGTCTACAGCTGGCCACCTCCTTTGCCTTTTCAAGGCCGTCAAGGTTGGCATTGGCCTCCTTGAGGATCCTCCCTCTGCTAATATTGCTTTGGAAAGTCACAATAGGAGATTTGTTGATCTCCTTAGCATGAAGTCAGAACACCTTGGGGAGAGCATAGATATGTTGATAAGGCTCGAGGTCTCACTCGGATTAGGATTTGGTAGAACACCTTTTTGGGCATAGAGGCCAATCATTTAGAAGAAAGAATTGCAGAACATGGAACAAGCTTAGAAAACCAATACATTCTTAGAGATCTTAGTTAGATGCCACAACCTGTCAGGGGGCTCTATAGGTTAAAATCATGGGGCATCTCATACTTGAAGCTAGAGATGGTTGATGATTTAATCACATAAATATGCTAGTTTCATTTTGTATCTTGAACCCATAATTGAGGGTTCAAATTTTGTAGATTAACCGGAGTCCTCCAGGTAACCACATAGATATACATAGATGTAGCCCGCTGGGAAATAGAATGAATAAAAATCCCCCATAGTTCTTTAAAAAACTTCATCTACATCAAGTACTACCTTCAAAATATACACGTCCCTCCTTGGAAAACAGCTATTTCACGTTCAGCCTCTTACTGGGGTACGAGTCCTGTAGGTATTTTAAGAGCACGTGTGACATCTATGAAAAATAGCATGATTTGTTAAGCTCCAGCGTTGTTACAAAACATTTTCAATCGTTCCGTTTGCGGTCAAACTGTTATGTAAATATGCAGGCCTGGGACCTTTTTCAAAATGACATCATGGAAACGAACATCACCCAACAACTCACGCATCCAACTAAACATGGCATATAGAGTGAATCTGGGAAAAGGAACCAACACGATCTTGTTCAACCCAAGTGAGAACAGGCTTCCAATTGTCAAGAGCTATCAAACAGAAGGGTGGGAAACCTCAAGGATATGCAACTAGATCAACGTTAATACCAGATAGCCGGATATAGAAACCCTATCATAACAGCTTGACGAGGATATTAAATCCTAATTCTTAGTGTGATAACGTCTACCAACTTTCTCTACAGTGTTCTATGGCAGCTTGTTTACAAAAGTCAACTAGACCACAAACATCAGCAAAACGCACTACTCGATATTTACTTGTAACCAGCATAAGGAGAACTCGAGAATCTCTTATGGCCAGCACTGACAGAAGAAACTTGAGCAGTACAATCTCTAGCCCAGTGACCAGCCTTGCCACATTTGAAACATGTTCCCGAAGAGCCAGACCTGCCTGAACCGGCATCTGCATTACTCTTAGAAGACAGCAGGGGGCAGTCCTTGGACCAATGACCATCTTGCCCACATTTATAACATGTGGAGGAACCAGACCTGCCTGAACTAGCATCAGCATTGCTTTGAGAAGACAGCAGGGGGCAATCCTTGGACCAATGACCATCTTGTCCACATTTAAAACATGAAAATCCGTTCCTCTCATCAGGTGGTTGATATTTGGTACTGTAACCCCCCTGTAATATGAATTGTTACAGAACATTAAATTACAGTTGAAAACTAAATTAAACTGAAAATGGACACCAATCTCGTGTGCTTCCATATATATCAGATTTTTTATTAATATTTAAATTACAATAAGATCTTGTAAACATTAGCAACACAAGGACTATTCGTGTAGTGTTCATAGTCAAGCCGGTACAAGAGAAAAGTGACTGCTGAGTTTACTATAATCAGTAAGACTCCTAGTTGGCTGACAGAAGCAAGAAATGCTAGAGTCCGTTTGTAATCAAAAGTATGAAATGTATAATAGTAATTTTTCACTTCCTACAAGGTTATATTATGCGGGCAGAAGTGTCAATAGGAACATAGAATCAGAGAATCAGATCCTAGCCTAAAGTTCTATTTGTTGGCTTACTCCGAGGGAGGGCTAGTACAAGTTAAATATTACATGTGTAGCCTGGTAGCACGATAGACATGTGATATGTGGTTTGACAATAGGAAGCATCATTAGGCGATCCCAGGTGAAATCATAGCAAGTTTCTCTAGACCAAGGTCTACAGCTGGCCACCTCCTTTGCCTTTTCAAGGCCGTCAAGGTTGGCATTGGCCTCCTTGAGGATCCTCCCTCTGCTAATATTGCTTTGGAAAGTCACAATAGGAGATTTGTTGATCTCCTTAGCATGAAGTCAGAACACCTTGGGGAGAGCATAGATATGTTGATAAGGCTCGAGGTCTCACTCGGATTAGGATTTGGTAGAACACCTTTTTGGGCATAGAGGCCAATCATTTAGAAGAAAGAATTGCAGAACATGGAACAAGCTTAGAAAACCAATACATTCTTAGAGATCTTAGTTAGATGCCACAACCTGTCAGGGGGCTCTATAGGTTAAAATCATGGGGCATCTCATACTTGAAGCTAGAGATGGTTGATGATTTAATCACATAAATATGCTAGTTTCATTTTGTATCTTGAACCCATAATTGAGGGTTCAAATTTTGTAGATTAACCGGAGTCCTCCAGGTAACCACATAGATATACATAGATGTAGCCCGCTGGGAAATAGAATGAATAAAAATCCCCCATAGTTCTTTAAAAAACTTCATCTACATCAAGTACTACCTTCAAAATATACACGTCCCTCCTTGGAAAACAGCTATTTCACGTTCAGCCTCTTACTGGGGTACGAGTCCTGTAGGTATTTTAAGAGCACGTGTGACATCTATGAAAAATAGCATGATTTGTTAAGCTCCAGCGTTGTTACAAAACATTTTCAATCGTTCCGTTTGCGGTCAAACTGTTATGTAAATATGCAGGCCTGGGACCTTTTTCAAAATGACATCATGGAAACGAACATCACCCAACAACTCACGCATCCAACTAAACATGGCATATAGAGTGAATCTGGGAAAAGGAACCAACACGATCTTGTTCAACCCAAGTGAGAACAGGCTTCCAATTGTCAAGAGCTATCAAACAGAAGGGTGGGAAACCTCAAGGATATGCAACTAGATCAACGTTAATACCAGATAGCCGGATATAGAAACCCTATCATAACAGCTTGACGAGGATATTAAATCCTAATTCTTAGTGTGATAACGTCTACCAACTTTCTCTACAGTATTCTATGGCAGCTTGTTTACAAAAGTCAACTAGACCACAAACATCAGCAAAATGCACTACTCGATATTTACTTGTAACCAGCATAAGGAGAACTCGAGAATCTCTTATGGCCAGCACTGACAGAAGAAACTTGAGCAGTACAATCTCTAGCCCAGTGACCAGCCTTGCCACATTTGAAACATGTTCCCGAAGAGCCAGACCTGCCTGAACCGGCATCTGCATTACTCTTAGAAGACAGCAGGGGGCAGTCCTTGGACCAATGACCATCTTGCCCACATTTATAACATGTGGAGGAACCAGACCTGCCTGAACTAGCATCAGCATTGCTTTGAGAAGACAGCAGGGGGCAATCCTTGGACCAATGACCATCTTGTCCACATTTAAAACATGAAAATCCGTTCCTCTCATCAGGTGGTTGATATTTGGTACTGTAACCCCCCTGTAATATGAATTGTTACAGAACATTAAATTACAGTTGAAAACTAAATTAAACTGAAAATGGACACCAATCTCGTGTGCTTCCATATATATCAGATTTTTTATTAATATTTAAATTACAATAAGATCTTGTAAACATTAGCAACACAAGGACTATTCGTGTAGTGTTCATAGTCAAGCCGGTACAAGAGAAAAGTGACTGCTGAGTTTACTATAATCAGTAAGACTCCTAGTTGGCTGACAGAAGCAAGAAATGCTAGAGTCCGTTTGTAATCAAAAGTATGAAATGTATAATAGTAATTTTTCACTTCCTACAAGGTTATATTATGCGGGCAGAAGTGTCAATAGGAACATAGAATCAGAGAATCAGATCCTAGCCTAAAGTTCTATTTGTTGGCTTACTCCGAGGGAGGGCTAGTACAAGTTAAATATTACATGTGTAGCCTGGTAGCACGATAGACATGTGATATGTGGTTTGACAATAGGAAGCATCATTAGGCGATCCCAGGTGAAATCATAGCAAGTTTCTCTAGACCAAGGTCTACAGCTGGCCACCTCCTTTGCCTTTTCAAGGCCGTCAAGGTTGGCATTGGCCTCCTTGAGGATCCTCCCTCTGCTAATATTGCTTTGGAAAGTCACAATAGGAGATTTGTTGATCTCCTTAGCATGAAGTCAGAACACCTTGGGGAGAGCATAGATATGTTGATAAGGCTCGAGGTCTCACTCGGATTAGGATTTGGTAGAACACCTTTTTGGGCATAGAGGCCAATCATTTAGAAGAAAGAATTGCAGAACATGGAACAAGCTTAGAAAACCAATACATTCTTAGAGATCTTAGTTAGATGCCACAACCTGTCAGGGGGCTCTATAGGTTAAAATCATGGGGCATCTCATACTTGAAGCTAGAGATGGTTGATGATTTAATCACATAAATATGCTAGTTTCATTTTGTATCTTGAACCCATAATTGAGGGTTCAAATTGTGTAGATTAACCGGAGTCCTCCAGGTAACCACATAGATATACATAGATGTAGCCCGCTGGGAAATAGAATGAATAAAAATCCCCCATAGTTCTTTTAAAAACTTCATCTACATCAAGTACTACCTTCAAAATATACACGTCCCTCCTTGGAAAACAGCTATTTCACGTTCAGCCTCTTACTGGGGTACGAGTCCTGTAGGTATTTTAAGAGCACGTGTGACATCTATGAAAAATAGCATGATTTGTTAAGCTCCAGCGTTGTTACAAAACATTTTCAATCGTTCCGTTTGCGGTCAAACTGTTATGTAAATATGCAGGCCTGGGACCTTTTTCAAAATGACATCATGGAAACGAACATCACCCAACAACTCACGCATCCAACTAAACATGGCATATAGAGTGAATCTGGGAAAAGGAACCAACACGATCTTGTTCAACCCAAGTGAGAACAGGCTTCCAATTGTCAAGAGCTATCAAACAGAAGGGTGGGAAACCTCAAGGATATGCAACTAGATCAACGTTAATACCAGATAGCCGGATATAGAAACCCTATCATAACAGCTTGACGAGGATATTAAATCCTAATTCTTAGTGTGATAACGTCTACCAACTTTCTCTACAGTGTTCTATGGCAGCTTGTTTACAAAAGTCAACTAGACCACAAACATCAGCAAAACGCACTACTCGATATTTACTTGTAACCAGCATAAGGAGAACTCGAGAATCTCTTATGGCCAGCACTGACAGAAGAAACTTGAGCAGTACAATCTCTAGCCCAGTGACCAGCCTTGCCACATTTGAAACATGTTCCCGAAGAGCCAGACCTGCCTGAACCGGCATCTGCATTACTCTTAGAAGACAGCAGGGGGCAGTCCTTGGACCAATGACCATCTTGCCCACATTTATAACATGTGGAGGAACCAGACCTGCCTGAACTAGCATCAGCATTGCTTTGAGAAGACAGCAGGGGGCAATCCTTGGACCAATGACCATCTTGTCCACATTTAAAACATGAAAATCTGTTCCTCTCATCAGGTGGTTGATATTTGGTACTGTAACCCCCCTGTAATATGAATTGTTACAGAACATTAAATTACAGTTGAAAACTAAATTAAACTGAAAATGGACACCAATCTCGTGTGCTTCCATATATATCAGATTTTTTATTAATATTTAAATTACAATAAGATCTTGTAAACATTAGCAACACAAGGACTATTCGTGTAGTGTTCATAGTCAAGCCGGTACAAGAGAAAAGTGACTGCTGAGTTTACTATAATCAGTAAGACTCCTAGTTGGCTGACAGAAGCAAGAAATGCTAGAGTCCGTTTGTAATCAAAAGTATGAAATGTATAATAGTAATTTTTCACTTCCTACAAGGTTATATTATGCGGGCAGAAGTGTCAATAGGAACATAGAATCAGAGAATCAGATCCTAGCCTAAAGTTCTACTGCTGTTGCTTCCGCAGTCGACGGATGGTATCTCGAAACGAATAAACAAAAAAGAACATACGTTTTGCTTACTATTTTCCTCAGCATTGCCTTCAATTCTCTTCTCCTTATTTCTAAGTTTCTATTGGTACCAAACTCACACATTTACTCCAGCCACTTGTGCTTCTTGTAAAAGATTTGAGTTGCTCTTCTCCATTGTTAGCTCTAGTCAGTCTTATGCAGTTATTGGTAAAGAAAAGTGATGAGAAAGATTTAGTTTATCTTGTCTCTGGAAAATAGGACATTAGTATGCAAGCAGCGATGTACAGCCTCTATACCAACTGCCTCCTGCCACAAACCAAAGCAATGTAGCCATCCAACACAAGTGCCGGCTTCCGGCCAGATTCTTCTCCATTGTTAGCTCTAGTCAGTCTTATGAAGTTATTGGTAAAGAAAAGTGATAAGAAAGATTTAGTTTATCTTGTCTCTGGAAAATAGGACATTAGTATGCAAGCAGCAATGTACAGCCTCTATACCAACTGCCTCCTGCCACAAACCAAAGCAATGTAGCCATCCAACACAAGTGCCAGCTTCCGTCTCTGGTCAACATCACTGCACAAGTGCCAGCTTCCGCCTCTGGTCAACAACACTGCACAAGTGCCAGCTTCCACCTCTGGTCAACATCACTGCTCCTCCTCCGAGCTTTGATCTTCATGAAAAGATTACAAGGGCTGGCCAATGCAATTTCTTGCCTCGGGAATAATCGCCAAGACCCATATCTAGGCAAATGCCTAAGAGTCAGGGGTCCCTAAGGGTGTGATTCTTGGATGGCGTGGAACTTCATTGTGGATCCACGTGCCTATTTATCGGTAGTGGTATCCCTTTGTAGGATTCCTAGTATTCATATTGAAGATTTGACATTAGATGTGTGAATAAGTAATTAGATGTTTTAAGATTATTAAAACAAATACAAGTCATTTCTGTGTATGATAAGAGAGGAGAACTAATTAGAGATCTAAGCATTATGGGATAAAAGACCAAAGAAGAAAAACACAGGAAACAGAAAATATAACAAGATACAACACAACGCATTATATATATTAGCACTCTCCCACAAACTGGAGCATAGATGTCTCGCATGCCCAGCTCATCCATCATGCCAGTGAATCTAGTCTTCAGAAGTGGCTTTGTGAAAATGTCAGCGAGCTGATCTTCAGTCCTAAGGTAAGGAGTAGATATGTGCGTGGACATAATTACCTCCCTTACAATTTGACATTTCACCTCGATGTGTTTAATGCATTCACGGAATGTATTTAATCTTACAAGATACATTGTAAAATATAATATGATCTACATGCACAACAGAAAACTATGTTGGACCATACTAAAATGGCATTTACAAGACATAAAACATATCAAAGAACACAAAATGAGTCCAAACTTTTCTCAATGAACATCACAATCACAACATAAAAATGGTTGTATTCTACATCACAGATGCAAACAAAATGATATAATAAATGTAGGAGAAATTGACGACTAGAGAAGATGCAAAGAAGGTTCTATGGTACGTAGAACTTTGTTGGTGGTGAGAAGTATACAAACAAAGTTTCAAAAAGCTTGCCTGCCACATGACACTAATGTTTGTCACCCATCAACAGATAAATAACAACAAATTTGTTTTCCACTGTATGCAATCCAAGTTGGTATGAATCAAACTCTAATAAAAAAAGGGATGAAATCATATGGTGATGGGAAGAGGACATCAAAGTAGGCATCTTTCATTTGCCTTCTTCTCGTCGCCTCAGTTAGCCTAAGTGTCAGTTGAGATGGCCACGGAAATGTTGACAAAGATGGACCAAGTCACCTATGAAATAGAACGGGGTTGCCGCTAGATCTACATGCAGCTCAATTGCTTCTGTGTAAGGTCGTGGAAGAGGATCTAGTAGCTCTATATTGGATCAGCATGTTGTGTGCAACGGGCACTTTGGTGTTGCCGACGACAATGCACTAACCACTACTAGGAACAAAAGCTAGCAACTAGGAGGTTAAATACTGTTAGAGTGGAGGTGAACAATAGACAAGTAGTGTAAAGGCCAAGCTGGTAGGAAGATCATCACTAAAAGAGTTTGGATGCACGTTGTTGACTGGAGTCAGTCGTCATGGTGCACGCGTAGAGTCAGCATTAATGCACACAGGAAATGGAAGCAGAGAACAGGCAGTCAAGAGTTGGATAGATGACTATAACTAGGGTGTGGGTGGCAGCTACAAGTTGTGATCCTACTGTGCATTTGAGGGAAATAGTTTGGGATGTCAATTTAAGTTGTAGTGTTGGATTATTATCCATATAAAACCATAAATTACATATTTGGCAGTTATTATCTAACTATTAGCGGGTAACAAGTAACCAAGTATGGATGATGTTTATACCTTACCCTTCCCTTTTGACAGAATGGGTAAGCGGCTAAAGGGTAAACGAGTAATAAAAATATTTTCCTTACCCTTACCCTTACCCTTACCCTATAGGATATGGATAGAGGGTAAAGGGATATACCCTTACCCATTGACATTGCTATAGTAAGAGAACGACATCGAGCATGAAGATGTACTCCCTCCAACGAACATAGCGATGATGAAAAGGAAGATGAAGATGAGGATGAACCAAAACAAACATTTCTACTACCTCTAACCAATGATGGCATCGGTGATCCTAGCAAAGTTCACATCGTGTTAAAGCATACCTCTGTTTCTCTTACCAAATGGTGGTGTCAACCTTATGCCGCGTCATATGACGATGTCCTCGTCCATCACATGCTACGACAACATCTATGCTTTTATAGTTGATGATAACTACAACACCCTAGTGTTGATGATGCTAAAAGTGGCTGCAAAGATACTTACAGAGTCGTGACTTCGACCATCTTCTTGCGTAAGGTTGACAATACCCCTCGTCTGGCCGCTCAGCAACGCCCAATGGTAGAGTCTCCATATGAACTGCAGGAGAAAAACAGGAAAGAAAGAAACAAATAACAAAGCAGGGTACACGTTTTTACCCCTTGTGAACAGACAGTAGGTGAGCCACAAATTGGGTCTGACTTTGGACGCCCAAACAAAAAGCAGCTCTAAGCAGGTTGAGCAGGCAATTAAGCGGGTTGCGCGGGCCAAAGGGGGTGCTTTTCTTATTTCTGCCTAACAGCCGTTTATGGGCTTAATTAAGCATCCAAGCCCCCTGGCCGCTCAGGGCAATTTTTAAAACGTTGGTGTGTTGCGTATCTTTTTCCTTTTGTTATCTACAAAGTGGTACTGAGGGCCTGTGTGGTTGGCAGCAAACAAAATCAAAAAGTTACAAGTAAACTTATTTTTAGTTTCTAGATTTGGTTGGATGCAGTTACAAGATATGCTTGGATATTTAACCACACAAATGTTTTTAGGCTTTGCTAAAAAATGACAAAGCAGACTGCATCTGTACTGGGGGTAATGTAGGACGGATTAGGATTTATTCTACGTATTTTTGTTTTACTTTTATATTTAGGAGCTTAAGTGCAAACTTTTCAGTCAATGTACATAGTCGTAAATCTTTTATGCTTTTATTTATTTTAGGTTTTATTTGATTCCGAATTTTATTAAATAGAAGTTTATTTCCATTACTTGTGGGTCAAGTCATGTAGTGTTATACAAGCCAGCCTTGGGACTTTGTCAAGGCAATTGAATATGATTGAATTTTGAGAAGTGCCCTTATCTTCCTCGTATCTTCTTCTTTACGATGAGTCCCACATCAGGGGAGCAGTTCGGATTCTAAGCGTTGTAGACCACCCTCCACTCAGTCCCCTAACATATTCCCCCCTTCATACCCCCAACCTGATTTCGATAGAATTCAGCAGTATTATCTTGGCAATAAGCTCACCCTGGTAACTAGGACTAAATTCTATATTCAAACAAATAACAATCAAATGATGACGCGGAGTTTAAGCTGAGAACAACCAACCGGTTGGCTTTGCAGTTTATTTACATGTTTTTCCTTTTTCCTATTATCTGAATCATAAAGTATATAGTAACTACCCGGAACCTAACGTGATGAAGTGGATTTTTACTAATCCATTTGTTTCCAAATTACTTTTCTGCCCTTCTTTATATTTATCTTGTTCAACCTGATCACACTTCATCATTGAATGAATACTAGATCATTTATGACTCTCAATTTAAAAAATAATGAACAGTGGTGTGACTTGAGGTATTTTAGGAACATATTTAAGAAAGCCCAAAATATATGGAAGTTTTTGTTGATTGCTATATTTTAGAATGTGGTATGTGTTATGCGTTCGGAGAGGTCACCGAATAGAGTATATGTCGTATGTGGGAGTATATGCGGGAGTATATGCGGTTTCAGATCTTTTTATTTATTCAATATAATATCTATATAGATATATATGAATAATGTGTTTACATATATATTTTGTAGAATTGTGTATCTAATTAGTACACTTACAAGAAGAATGGATGCAATCATGCAAATATGCAATTATCACAACTTAAATAAATACAATCATGCAACTATGATCTAAATCTAGACAAACATAGATTAATGTAAATGTAAAAAAATAAGAAATAGAAATGTCCATCTAAAAACTAGGGATTAATCGGCCTTTAAGGTGGTCGTGACTCGTGAGGCCTTCTTGTATGTGTGGCCCTGGTTCGATTTGTGGGGGATTTGCAGTATGTGATTTGGCCAGTGGTTCAGCCACATACACTGGTTTTTGAAACACGGGTTGATTGATTGACTTTTGCTATTATATTCTTAAGAGTTGTTTTGTTCCTTGCTATTATATTACTTTTACCAAGCATTATTTTCCTTCTGAACCTGTGAGTTTATATAATTTTTACAGCGTACCAATGTATTTGCATTGATTGTCTCCCATTTTATGATTCTAGGTATATGGTGACAACTTGCCAAGATTGTGGTTCCGCCACTCTGATATCTATTGAGAACTAGTCAAAAGACACGTGCTAAGCATGTGTTAAACAATGAAATTAACTCAGTAAAAGATCTCAGAACAGTAAAAGAGGAAAGTCAAGAAATTTTATAAAAATCTCTCTAATTTGTAGCATGTCAGTGTAAAATTACATTGTTTTTCTTCTTAAACCTGCGGCCTGGTGACTCTTTTCAATTTGTAGTATGTGATTACTTAAATAATCACAACTGTTTTTCTCTACTCAAACTCACAATAGTTTATAGACAACCCACTAAAAGATAATAACTCAATTAATTACTGGTTGACTCCTTCCAACTTGAAGTTTGACATCAGTAAAGTTACACACATTCTCCGTCTTAAGCATATGTCTATTGCCGGTTAATATATAATATATAATGTGCATATCATAATTAAAAGAGGATGCAAGATTTTTAAAAATTACCTATGTTCTAAAAAAATTATATGCAAGTAAAAACATAGATATGTTAGACCACAAAATTAATTACAAAATATCACAACTGTTTTTTCTCGAAAAAGTTATGTAACCAATACTCACAATAATTTACAGGCGACTCACTAAAAGATAATAACTCTATTACTTGCCGATTGACTCCTTCCAACTTGGAGTTTGTTAACGAGAGAGAAGGGAGACGAACAAGTTTGGCGGCTGCTAGGTGCAGCTCTTGTGTGTGAGGGCAATAGGCCATCTCACTCCTTTTTATATATTAGGGTAAGATACAAGGTGGTACAAAGGAGAAAATCCAAAAAAACAATAAAACAAATGGTATAATAAAAATAGAGACAAGAGGCAGATCGCCGGTTTCCGCCGTTGACCTTCTGTCGATACCATCGACAAGCTGTTGTCCGATTGCTGTGATAATCTCGATACCATCGACCACCTGTCGATGGTATCAACCGGGAAGCAGGTTGTTTCACACTCCCCCTCAAGCTGGAGAGTACACATCGTGTATGCCCAGCTTGCCACATAATCTCTGAAAAGTTGCCGGACCCAAAGGCTTTGTCAAGATATCCACAAGTTGATCTTCAGACTTGACGTATGGCGTCACAATAGTGCCATCTTTGATTTGATCACGAATAAAATGGCAATCAACTTCTATATGCTTTGTACGCTCATGGAAGATAGGATTCCTGGCAATGTGTATAGCAGGCTGGTTGTCACACTTGAGCTCCATAGAAGACATAATAGTGATTTTTAACTCAGAAAGAACGGATTTGACCCATTGTAGTTCACAACATGCATGGGCCATAGCACGGTATTCAGCCTTAGTGCTGGATCTGGCTACCACATTCTGCTTTTTGTTTTTCCAAGTAATCAAATGGTCACCTAGGAAAGTACAATAGCCTGATGTAGACCTTCCATCAGTATGATCACCAACTCAATCTGCATCTGAGTACCCAGTGAGAGTCAAAGTAGATGGAGGCACCTTGGGTTTAGAATATGTGATCCCTTTACCAGGAGCACTCTTCAGATATCTCAGAATCCGGAAAACTGCTGTCCAGTGTGACTGTCGTGGTGAGTGCATATGTTGACTCACAACTCCTACAGCAAAAGAAATGTCAGGTCGTGTAACAGTCAGATATATTAGCTTGCCAACTATTCTCCTGTAATATCCTGGATTTGAGTAGTCAACATCATCAACCGTCTCCTTGATATGATAATCCTTAGGAGTAGATACCGGTTTAGATCCAGTCATGCCTGCCTCCTGTAGTAAGTCCAGCACATATTTCCTCTGAGATAAATTGACACATGCATGAGATCTAAGCACCTCAATGCCCAGAAAATATCTCAGTTTACCCAGATCCTTCGTTTGGAAGTGTCTCTGCAACCCTTCCTTCACACGAGATATGCCTGTAGAATCACTTCCAGTAATTACTATGTCATCAACATATACTGCCATAATGATAGAGCCACAGGAAGAGCTAGAGTAGAATAAAGAGTTATCAGTCATGGAGCGAGAAAAGCCCATCTGGAGTACAACCTCACTGAACTTGTCAAACCACGCTCGAGGAGACTGTTTCAAACCATATATGGCTTTCTTCAATTTACAGACCTTCTGACACTCCCACTGAGCAACAAACCCAGGAGGTTGCTCCATATATACCTCTTCCTGGAGATCACCATGTAGAAAGGCATTCTTAACATCAAGCTGAAATAGGGGCCAATCAAAGGTAGTAGCCAGAGAAATGATAATTCGTACAGAATTTAGACGAGCTACTGGAGAAAAAGTCTCAAAGAAATCAACTCCATAGGTCTGTGTGTAGCCTTTTGCTACCAATCTAGCCTTCAACCTCTCAACAGATCCATCCGGATTATGTTTGATGGTGAAAACCCATCTGCAACCCACTACTTTCTTCCCTGTAGGTAAGTCAACAAGATCCCATGTGTCATTATGCAAAAGAGCTGACATCTCAAGCTGCATTGCCTGTTTCCAGCCACTGTCCTTCATAGCATCATAGAGATTCCTTGGTATATCAACAGAATCAATCCCAATAGCAAATGTGCGGGCCTGCTTAGATAAGTGGGACAGACAACACACATTTGTAATAGGATGTCTAATAGTACAAGAGCGAGTACATTTCCTAACAGCAATAGGAAGATCAAGATCTGATGCTTCTGCAGGAATCCCATGAGTAGAAGAAGAAGATGAAGGCTCAGAGACTGGTGTCGCTACCACTTCTGGATCTTGTCTGCCTCGCCTACTATAAACATGTGGGTAATGCTCAATAACAGACATGTCTGCTGCTTGCTCATCCGGAATAAAAGTATAATCAGGAATGATGGGTGGTGCTCCCTCACTCTGCACAGATGGTGCCACTCTATCACTCTGAAAAACTGGTGGCACTCCCTCTCTCAATTGCTCCCCCTTACTCATAGCATCGGAGAAATATGGAGTGGTCTCATGGAAAGTAACATCCCTAGACACAAACATCCGACAAAGACTAGAACAATAACACTTGTATCCTTTGCTAGTACTAGAGTAACCAAGGAACAAGGTTTTAACAGACCTAGGAGAAAGCTTGTCAGCCTTAGGGTCAACATTATGGACAAAGGAAGTGCAACCAAACACTCTAAGGGGGACAGAAAAAGGTTGATCCGTGGGTCGCAACACAGAGAAGGGAGTTTGTCCTTTAAGAACCGAGGATGGTTGTCTATTAATTAAGAAACAAGCAGTTAAAAGGGCTTCAGACCAGAATTTCTTAGATACATTGGATTGAAACATAATAGATCAAGCAATATCAAGCAGATGGCGATTTTTCCGCTCAGTCACCCCATTCTGCTGAGGGGTGTAAGGACACGATGTGCGATGGATCATACCTACAGAGCTGCAAAAATCAGACATAGCTTTTTAAACATACTCTAAAGCATTATCAGATTGAAGAATTTTTATATTGCAGTCAAACTGGACTTTTATTTCAGTATGGAAATGTTTCACGATAGATAGCACAGACTCTCGACTTTTGAGAAGGTAGATCCATGTCATTCGAGAAAAATCATCCACAAAAGAAATAAAGTAACGAAAACCATTATAACTCTGGTCTTTAACAGGACCCCACACATCATTGTGGACTAACTCAAAGGGACAAGAAGCCCGTTTATTGACACGAATGGGATAAGATAACCTATGATGCTTTCCCAGCTGACATGACTGACACTCTAAAGAAGACACTTGGGACAACTCTGGTTCCAATTTGCGCAGGCTCTCTAAGGAAGGATGTCCATATCTGCAATGCCATAGTAAGGGGGAACCACTCAACAGTACGGATGGAGCAGGAGCAGACACTTTGCGAGGCCGACTATCACCATGAAAAAGGTAGAGATCACCTTTCCTAGGTCCTCCACCAATCGTCCTCATACTCTTGAGATCCTATAATACAAAACAAGAAGGCCCAAATGTTACCGTACATTTTACAGTATCAATCAATTTTGCAACAGAAAGAAGATTAAAAAGAAACTCAGGCACAAAGTGTACAGATTTGAGATCAATCTTGGGTATTAGAGGGACAGATCCACTAGCTAACACTCTCCTCACTGAACCATCTGCCAGTGTAACAGATTGGTGAGGGATATATGAGTTAATAGAGTGGAGCAATCTCCTCATACCAGTCATGTGCTGTGACGCGCCAGAATCAACCACCCAAGATGAAGTAGAGCCAAAAGCTATGAGAGATGTAGCCTGATTACCCGCAGTAGATGCCAGGTTTGCTGACGATGATGATGATGATCCCATACTCATGTGTTGTGTAGCCTGAATAAACCGATCATACTCCTCTTGAGTAAGAGTGATACCGGTTCCAGAAGTAGTTCCCACAGCAGAAGAAGAAGAGGAATTTGTAGTAGTGGCATAATGTACTGTCCCTACAGGTGGTGCAGCAGGTCTCCCATGTTTCTTCCAGCACTTCTCCATTGTATGTCCCAATTTGTCACAGAAAGTGCACTTAGGACGTGTCCCACGTCCTCTGCCCATACCAGGTCGTCCCCCTCTCACCGCAGCAGCTACGAATGCATGAGACTCCCCAGATGATATAGCAGAATCAGGAGTAGCAGACTCAAAGATAGATTGTTGTATTCTTGAATAGGCTTTCACAAAACTGTGTAATTTATCAGAAGCCAGAATGACACTCCGGGCGAAACCGCACGAAGGGTTAAACTCGGATAAAAATTTAGCTGTAACTAGATCGTCCCTGTCCTTGATCTGTTCAGCAACAGTCACTGGATGATAATAGCTCAGCTCTTGAGCAAGTGCCTGAATAGCTCCAAAGTACTCCTCAAGAGATCTGTCACCCTGCCTCTCAGCAAACAAACGGTCATAGATCATGAATTGGCGAAGCGCATTTTTTTCTTGAGAGTAATGCTGCTTCATTGCGTCCCATATCTCCTTAACTGTTGAATAGAACATGAACCTTGCCGCAATTGCAGGTTCCATGCTGTTCCACAACCAAGTCTTCACCAGACTATCATGACGCTTCCATTCAGCATATCCTTTGTCAGTAGAGGCCAGAGGACCTGAGTCAACATGTCCCGCCTTGTCACGAGACTCCAGGACAGTGTGAACAGCATTCATCCATAGAAGAAAATTCTTCCCGTCGAGCTTGATGGAGGCGATAGGAGACACCTTGTTGTAGATCATAGGCGTCTTGATATCCCCCATTACAGAGCGGGGCTGTGTGACGGATTGATACACGCCACAAGGAAGACTGAGGTGACGGAGAGATACACGTCACACAAGAAACAAAGAGAAATGCGTTACTGACGCATTCACAGCCTCCGGACGATTTTCCTAATCACACATGGAGGATGTGTGACTAGGATAATAACCGTAGAGAGACTGGTGCTCTGATTTAGATTTTAGATCGCCGTCGGATCACCCGAAGATCCTCAAAGCGGTGGATTCCGGCTACACCCCGTGCGGCGGCTCAGCCGCAGTTGCTGCTGTCGGTGCCGCGGTGAGAAGATCTAGAGGGAGGAAGGAAGGGGAAGATCTGGCGGACAAGGAGGAAGAAGAAGGAAGAGGGAGGGACTGCCGGTGGAGAGAGACGGCGGCCTAGAGCAAACCTTGCTCTGATACCATGTTAACGAGAGAGAAGGGAGACGAACAAGTTTGGCGGTTGCTAGGTGCAGCTCTTGTGTGTGAGGGAAATAGGCCATCTCACTCCTTTTTATATATTAGGGTAAGATACAAGGTGGTACAAAGGAGAAAATCCAAGAAAAACAATAAAACAAATGGTATAATAAAAATAGAGACAAGAGGAAGATCGCCGGTTTCCGCCGCTGACCTTCTGTCGATGGTATCGACAGACCATCGACAGACTGTTGTCCGGTTGCTGTGATAATGTCGATACAACCTGTCGATGGTATCGACAGACTGTTGTCCGGTTGCTGTGATAATGTCGATACCATCGACCACCTGTCGATGGTATCGACCGGGAAGCAGGTTGTTTCACAGAGTTTGTCATTAGTAAAGTTACACACATTTTTCTTCTTAAGCATGTGTCTATTGATGGTAATATATATAATATATATATTGCATATAATTAATTAAAAGAGAATGTGAAATTTTTAAAATTATTTTTGTTCTAAAAAAGTTGTATGCAGGTAAACACACAAATATGTTAGACCATAACCTTGATAAACAAATTGTTCAAATCTATAGACAAACTACAGAAGTATGTCGACAAAACTGTTGAAATATATAGACAAACTACTAAAGTATGTAGACAAAACGTTGAAGTATGCAGACGAATTGGTAAAATACGCAGACTGATATAATAAGCAAGCACAAAGACTCCTAAAACTTGGAAAAAACATGAATGGATGTGATGGAACCAATTAAAAATAAAAAAGAGAAACATTCATAGGTTCGAAATACAAATTTCATATACGTATGTAACTGCTAAACATGCATTTAGATTGGATACATATAGGTTGTTGAAATAAACAGACTGACTGGAACAATATTTCACGGCCAAATTGTTTGAACACCAATGTTACTCTGATAAGTACACATATTTTCATTTTATGAGAATTACGTACCAGTCACATCCTCCTTATTCATGACTTATAAAAAATAATAAAAAATCAAACGGATGCAATAACTCAAATTGTCAAAAAGAACGACAATGTATAGTATGTTACTCAAATTGTCAAAAAAAAACGACAACATATAGTATCTAATAAAAAAAATAAAAAATAAAGTAGAAAAAGAAAATAAACAGCAGCAGCAAACTGCTCGGAAATAATAACTTATAAAAAAATAAACGCAGCAGCAAGCAGCTCGAAAACAGGCTACTGACTGCCGTTTATTATAGGTAAGTAGACTCTGAACAAGTTTCACCAAACAAGAGTTGTACATGGGGAATATTTATGTAACTGGGATGTAATAGCTAGCTAGTTAGTTTTTGTTCTTTCATATCTTGTTGCCTTCGGGCTACCTTTTGTAAGCCCCTTTGGTTCATGAACAACAAAAAAGGAGTTTTATTTAGTTATAATGTATGTTGTGTGTGATCTCCAGGTCGCTTAGAGACGGACACTTCAATCCCTTCGACACTGCCTATTTGGGCAGTGGGATTGGGATTGGGGTAAACATGGATCCATGACACAAAACAGTTTGTTAGTGGATAGGCAGTACTCAGTCTATGATTTCACCATAACATGTGGAGAGACATTAAATAGATTAAATTCAAACTAAAACAGTAACTTTTATTTAGCTTTTACCTTTTCTTTGGTTAAAGTTTTTCCAACAGGATTATGCATATGTAGGAACATAAGTGGATCGTCAACTGAACAATCAATGCACTATAACTTGAAGACGGATCATGGAAGAATGAAAAAGATGATGACGACTAGTGCATGTATCAAGATCAAAAAATACCAAACGGCATGCTTGCATGAGCAGGCTATGTCTGCATACATATAAATCGTCAATTTGAAGTAAGTAGAACATGTCCGCCTCCTACAAGTAATGTTATAACAGATCAAATAGCAAACCTCTATAAGATTAATGACGACATACTGACTGTGACAGTTTAATATGTGTGATCCATAGGGGCTGAATGTTTTAGGGTGCGTACTCACTGTATCGTACACCTGTAGTTATGCCTCAAGACAGCAATTCTAAGGCAGTAGCTCCTCGATCAGCACAATAGATGTGTGACCAAAACTGTAACTCTACACTTTGATTATTATATACTTCCATGATTTTCAAAACACAAACTGGCAAACAGTGAATACAGTGTAAAGGCATGGTTATATGTGACCAAAATTGTAATCCCTGCATCTCCAGAAAATTCCAGAGAGCAGGCGACAACTCTTGAGCTGGTCGGTCACCAGAAAACTCTGGGAAGCGGCCAGCCCACCTCCTTCCTTTTCCTTTTCCCGCCCTCTTCTAGATTTTTCCTCTTATACCCGCTTTCTTCATTCCCCCTCTGCCACGATGCCTATAAAAGGCAGAGCAACCCATCCGCAGCCTTCTCCAGTTCTAAAACAAGTCAATCCCTTCTTCTCCTCACCTCCCCCACCTCTAGTATCCAATTGTCATTCCCCTTTGAGACTCTCCCTCCACCATGCCTCCCTACTCCCACCGTCGAATTCCCCATCTTGTGATATAAACCCTACAAAATTGGGTGAAGGCATCAGTGGCATAAGGTTTCAGGGAAGCAGCAAGACGGGTTCGAGTTTAGTAGCAGCATTGTGGGTTTCCCAGAGGCAGCATTCTAGGAAACATGGTAGTAATCACTCCCCAAACCAAGTATGTAGACAGGATCCCACCTTTAGAAGGGATGACTGAGACTGCCATTGCCTTGGTATTATATTACACATTACATAAATTTAAGTAAAACGATGTATTAACTTCTTTAATCATACTCAATCATTGCTTATACACCTTGGTGCTGTGTTATTGCCAAGTATGTAGACTGGATCCCACCTTTAGAAGGGATGACTGAGACTGCCATTGCCTTGGTATTATATTACACATTACATAAATTTAAGTAAAACGATGTATTAACTTCTTTAATCATACTCAATCATTGCTTATGCACCTTGGCGCTATGTTATACATATAAACAACTACCAAATATTGAATGTATAAATAAATATGTCCTTAAATAAATACAAGTATTGATGTTCACATTGTTGATTGATATATTGGACTTGATACTACACGCATGGATAAATCTGCTTGTTTCAGCTATACGTCAAGCATAACTTATATGATTGAATAATGAAAGATCTACAATACATGCTGTTAATCCATAGTGGCAATAATGGTAAAAGTCACACAAATATGTGAAACTATTAATCGTCAAAGAATTAGGTTTGGAACCCCAACAGTATGTGACGTCTACGGTACCTAGGCTCACCTCGATTGTGTGATTGTTCATCCCGATTAAGGGATATTCATTGATTGATTGATTGATTGGTGTTTTTCGAGGGGAAGCACGTTTTGTGACAAGATAGCCACTCAGACTAGTCCGATGTCTGTTGATTGATTGACGGGAAAGGACATGTACTTCATCAACAAATTACAAATTGATTGACTTATTGCAAACTCTAATGGGTAGAAACGGTGGAGTTGGCCTGTTTGGACCGAAGGACTGCATGTGCAAGCAGCCTAGGTTAATTGGGATTGAAAGTGATTGTTAAATTTGATTGAAAGTACTCATTGATCATCAACATTTCTTATAAGTTTTATGCATTTGAAATGCTCATTGAATGTACATAATTGGTCCATTGTCATTACTTATCATTGAGATTGATTATATGATTTGCTTATTTTCAAAGAATAACTGTTTATTATGATTGAAAAATGAATAAGATATCTTATAGTTATATAATGTTATTATGTTATCACCTTGGCTACATACACTAATGGGAATGCTTTCCCCTGTGATTGGAATCCTGCAGGTACCAAACCACAAGAGGTTCCAGCTATCTGGCAGCACTAAATGTACAAGAGAGGGATTGTGATGATGGTGTTTTGAGCAGTAGCTTTACCTGCTTTTGGTTTACACTCCTATCAATAAGTTGAGATTTCGTATAACTGGCTCGATGTCTAACTTTAAATGTACTTATGTTTAGAAAAATGGAAATTATGCGATTATCAACCCATAATGTTATTTTAATCGTTGTTGTTGCTGCGCTTCGGTTCTCTGTTTTGTTCTCGATGCTTTTACATTTTTGGTTTGCATTTCGGGTGTTCCGAAGGATATATATCATACAAAAGGAGCCCGCGGCGCAACTCATTGCATGTCTCCCTTCTTTTTCATTGTAATTAAACTTATGTGTATCTTTATGATGTTGCTATAGGTCAGTTTTTCTTAACATAGCAAGACTGGATGAAGAATATCAAGCCCTAAAGTACTCAGAAAATATGTCCCAAAATAAAAGAACACATAGGCCCTGTTTGGGAATGGATTGGGATTATTGAGATTATGAAATCCAGACTGAGATTAGTCTGGTCATCATCCAGATTGGGATTGGGGTTCCCCACTTGGCCATGTTTGGCAAACCAATCCGGCTGGCCTCGTAACTTGTGTTTTTCAATCTGCTATATAAAACAAAATACACAAAAGACAGAGCCTAATCCGGACTGGGATTCCTAATCCTGCTGCAGCTCAGTCCAGCTTTTGGGATTACGGAATCTCAAATCCCCGCAAAACCGGACTGGATCGGTACTGGATTTGCTAATGTGGCGCAGACGTGGCCTAATAAGACAAGCCCCAATCTCATCCCAGTCCGTTTCCAAACAGGCCCATAAGGATTGCAATGTCAGAACCTACATCTAATAAGATGATTTTGAACCTCGCAGGATGTGGAGGTGTCACTCATATGCAGTAAAAGACCATTCTCCATATAATCAAAATATCTTCAATATTGCGATATCATAAGCACTCATATGCAGCGAATAGATGGGGCCTCTTATCTAACGGTGGCAAAAAGGGATGATAACAGAGAATGCAGAGTAGTGGTACCTGACTCGAGGTGATCCTGGAAACCGGGGAGCTGATAGTGGTAGAAATTCCTGACGGCGGAGGGTTGTCGCACCACTCAAAGAAATTGCAGCCACCTTCTTCCTGGACATGTAAAAAGATAGTGAACCAGGAGTCCAAGAAACGAAAAGTGAGCAGAGAGTATCAAGAGCAAGAAGATGATCTCGTACCGGTTTTGCAGGACAACGATAGAACTTGCGACCGGGATTCTTCGCAGTGTTGGACGTGAAGACTGCACAGACACCGACGCCGCAAGGGCATGTCTTATCAGGAACCTGATTTCCACCACCAGCGGGCTCCCTTTGGTTTCTTCCCTGTGCGCCTCCCACTACCATCTCAGTACAGTCCTTGGCCCAGTGCCCCGGCATCCCGCACTTAAAGCAAGCGTTGTCTGACCGGACCCCGCCGTCAGCATAGCCAGAACGGGACCCGTCGGAGCTTGGACCCCCAGAAGCCCGACCACGTCCGACGCTCTGACGCGTGAGAAACTGTTGCTGCTGCCAGGTCGAGCTCTTGCTGCCGCGGAGTGCGGCCATGTAGGAGCCCTCATCCTCGACCTCCGCAGGCGCGTTGCCACCCGAGATGAGTGGGGATGCGATTGTGGAAGGAGTCGACGACGAGCGCCGGCGCTTGACGGCTCGAGCCTCCTCCTCTGCCACTAAGGTTAGGAAATGCTCGTCGTAGCCGTCGTCCGGCAAGCCAGCAGTGCCGGATAGAGCCATTTGCTCCACTGTGAATCGTCAATCTCCTCGGTTGTCAATGGAGGAGAAACCGGAGTGAAATGGAGGTTCCCGGCGTTCCCGCGCCCTACTTTGTCCAGCCCGCCCTGGCAAGCGTCAACGTGTCCGCTCCAAAATTGTGCACGGCATAGATTAAAAAGGAAAAACTGAAAAGAAAAACGGTATAATTACAGTAGATACGAATTGACAACAGGAGAGCGTGTCATTTGGGTATATATATACTAAAAGCATTGCACCTAAATGCACAATAAAATATTGTACATTCTTTGATTCGTCAGGAACCCGAGGACATGATGATAATACGGGTGTGGGACTAAAAAAGCATACATAATAAAATTACACATCTTTAAATAAAAGAATTAGAGTCAGAAAACCATTCGGCGTGTTTGTGTGTTTGCTTCTCCAGCAGCTATGGTGTCTTCTTGGCATTGCAGTTTAGATTGTTATGTTTTACTATGCAACTGATATGTCTATGTGTTTGTTTTTTCAACAAGTAGGGTGTCTGCTCGGCACACAGTTCAATTTTTTTTTCCTTTTTATATTTCTAATTTATGTAATAATTGTCATCTATTTTGTTATTTTTAATTGGTTATTAGGAAATAGTAAGATGAAGGGCATCAGTTGACGAGCAATTGTATGTGCCATGTCTTAAATGTGATGTATCATTAGAAAAAAAATTCATTATTTTTAAAATTACAAATTCGTCCATGTGTTTGTATACTACACTTTTTTTTTCTTTTTAAAATTTTATATTATATAATGAGACTCATTAATACTATACACGAAAGGCCGTGGGAGCGCAATAAATTTATTTCCTTTATTTTTTTAAAATATAGATCGGTTTGTGTGTACACTACATTTTTTTTCTTTTTTAAATTTTATATTATATAATGAGGCTCATTTACAATATATAAGAAGCCCATGGAGGATGTTGAATGCAATTTTCTCAATTATGTTTTGGAGGTACAAATAGGTCCATGTATGTGTATACTACACTTTGGTCTTTTCTTTTTAAAATTTTATATTTTGTAGACCCATCTATACTATATAAGAGAGTTTACATAAGGCGATGAATGTAATTTTCTCTATTTTTTTGTAATTACAAACAAGTACATGTGTGTTACACTTTTGTCTTTTCTTTTTAAAATTATATATTATATAAGATGACACATCTATACTATGTAAGAAAGCCAAGCCGACAGAGGGGGGAATTACAAACCGGTCCACATGTATGTACACTACACTTTTATCTTTTCTTTTTAAAATTTTATATTATGTAAGGAGACTCATCTACACTGTACGAGAAAGTCTTGAGGGGACTAAACACAATTTTCTTCATTGTTTTTTAAAATTACAAATTAGTCCCTCTTTTAGCGGGTAGTATGTATCTTATTTTGAATACTAACTGCATATTATCTCTATACCTATAAATAAAGGCATGTGATGTGCATGTGTGTCTGCTTTACACATGTATGTGTGCTTGCTTCTCTGACAGCTAGTGTGTCTTCTTGGCGTCGTAGTTTAGATTGTTTTCTTTTACTAGGCAGTTGATATGCATGTGTGCTTGCTTTATCAGCAGTCAGGGTGCCTACTTAGCACGCAGTTCAAATTTTTTCTTTTTACATTTCTAATCTATGTAATAATTGTCACATATTTTGTTATTTTTAATTGTTTATTAGGAAATAGTAAGATGAAGGGGCATCAATTGACAGGCAATTATATATATCATGTCTTAAATGTGATGTATCATCATATAAACTATATAAGAAATTCTTCATTATTTTTAAAATTACAAGTCGGTCCATGTATTTGTATACTATACTTTTTTCTTTTCTTTTTCAAATTTTATATTGTATAATGAGACTCACTAAAACTATATAAGAAAGGTTTTGGAGGCACAATAAAATGTTGTCCTTAATTTTTTGAAATTATGGACTAGTCTGTGTGTACACTACATTTTTTTCTTTTTAAAATTTTATGTTTTATAAGGAGGCTCGTCTACAGTATATAAGAAGCCCACGGAGGAAGTTGAGTGCAATTTTCTCAATTATGTTTTGGAGTTACAAATAGGTCCATGTATGTGTACACTACACTTTTGTCTTTTCTTTTTAAAATTTTATATTTTGTAGGGTGACTCATTTATACTATATAAGAAAGCATGCATAGGGTGTTGAATGCAATTTTCTCCATTGTTTTTTGTAATTACAAATGAGTCCATGTGTATGTATACTACACTTTTGTCTTCTCTTTTTAAAATTATATATTGTATAAGATGACATATCTATATATCTATACAAGAAAGTCGATAGAGAGAGTTGAATGCAATTTTTGCATTGGATTTTGGATCCATATGTGTGTACACTACACTTATATCTTTTCTTTTAAAAAATTTATATTGTGTAAGGAGACTCATATACACTATACGAGAAAGTCTCTGGAAGGGACTTAATGCAATTTTCTTCATTTTTTAAAATACAAATCAGTCCCTCTTTTAGCAGGTAATATGTATCTTATTTTGAATACTAACTACATATTATCTTTATATCTTTATACCTATAAATAAAGGCATATGATGTGTCTGTGTGCCTGCATTTCACGTGTTTGTGTGCTTGCTTCTCCGATAGCTAGGGTATCTTCTTGGCATTGCAGTTTAGATTGTTTTCTTTTCTAAGGCAGTCGATATGCCTGTGTGCTTATTTTTTCAGCAGCTAGGGTGCTTGCTTGGCACACAGTTCAATTTTTTTTCTTTTTACATTTCTAATCTATGCAATGATTCGTCGATTTTGTTATTTTTAATTGTTTATTAGGAAATAGTAAGCTGATGGGGCATCAGTTGATGGGCAATTGTATGTGCAACGTCTTAAATGTGATGTATCACCATATATTCTATATGAGAAATGTTTCATTATTTTTAAAATTACAAATCGGTCCATGTGTTTGTACACTACACTTTTTCTTTTCTTTTTAAAATTTAAATTGTATAATGAGACTCATTAATACTATATAAGAAAGGTCGTGGGGCCGCAATGAATCTTTTTCGTTATTTTTTGGAATTACAATCCAGTCTGTGTGTGTACACTACATTTTTGTCTTTTCTTTTTAAAATTTTATATTGTATAAGGAGGCTCATCTATAGTATATACGAAGCCCACGGAGGAGGCTAAATGTAATTTTCTCAATTATGTTTTGGAGTTACAAATAGGTCCATTTATGTGTACACTACATTTTAGTTTTCTTTTTAAAATTTTATATTATGTAGGAAGACTCATCTAAACTGTATGAGAAAGCCTGCATAGGGTGATGAATACAATTTTCTCCATTATTTTTTGTAATTACAAACAAGTCCTTATGTTTTGTCTTTTCTTTTTAAAATTGTATATTGCACAAGATGACACGTCTATACTATACAAGAAAGCCAATAGAAGGGGGTTGAATGCAATTTTTACATTATTTTTTAGAATTACAAATTGGTCCCTATGTGTGTACACTACACCTTTTATGTTTTCTTTTTAAATTTTATATTGTGTAAGGAGACTCATCTATACTATACGAGAAAGTTCATGTAGGGGACTGAATGCAATTTTCTTCATTTATTTTTTAAAATTGCAAATTGGTCCCTCTTTTAGTGGCAGTATGTATCTTATTTTGAAAACTAACTACATATTAGTCATCAACATACACAAAAATGATAATTCAAACTCACAAGAAAAGATTATCTAACAAAACTATTGTAGTTCATGTGTGTGTACACTATACTTGTAAGGACCCTGACCTTCGTTTTGGGCTTACCCTGATTGTTTTGCCTAAACCCTGTGCTTGGTTGCTTGCTAATCACCTTTAGTGGTGATTAGGGTTTGCATGTGTTTTGTTGGGAGTTGGAGATGCTAATTGCAAAATAACCTAAGTTAGGGTTGAAGAGCAAGTTTGCCACCTTGAGAGATGTCTTTCTCTCTCTTTGCTTCCTCTAGGGTTGAGAGGAAGGTTTGGGTTCGTGCCTTGAGTTGCCTTGGGCTTGGATGAGCTCTTTTGGGCCTTGTTTTCCCTTGTTTGGGCCTTGCCTTGCTTGGTTGAGCCCTGTATCGGGCAAGGAAGCCTTGTGTCCGCCATGGAGTATCGCCCATGGGTGTGTCGGCCAAGGTGGTGGTGGTGTGCCGGCCTTTGACCTGGTTTGACCTCCTTGCCTTGGTTGTATCACCCTAGCTTGGACATGTGGTCAAACCTTGGTTGAGTGGTGGCATGGCATGTGCATGAGGTTTGCAAGGTGGTAAAACATGTGGACAAGTGTCCCTTGGTAAGGTGACACCTTGCCTTGGTTTAGCCTTGACCCTCATCTATATATGCCTTGCCTTTCTCTTCCTTGGGAACCCTTTTGCTCTTTTGTTGCTCTTCCCTCCTTTTGTGCATGACACACCTTCCTTGGAGAGCTTGGTGGATGATCCTTTCCCCTTGGTGGAGATCTCTTCTTCTTCCTCTAGCTTGGTGGCCGAACCCTAGGTGGGTCTTATTCTTTGGTAAGCATCTTCCCTCTCTCCTTAGCATCTTCTTCTCCATCTTGCCTACTCTTCGGCCATGGTGGTTATGGTTTTTGTTCCTTTTCTTGAAGTGGCCGAAAGTGGTGTGCTTGGAGCTAGGAGCTAGAAGCTTGGATCTTTCGAGCTTGAAGAGTTTGCTTAAGGTGGGTTACATAACTTCTAACCCTAGCCATACTACCTTCTTTATGTTGCATATTTCCTATATGTTGATGATCGGCCATTGCATGTTATGTTTCTTGCTCTAGTACATGTTGTTGATCTTATGGATATGGTGAGCCTGCTGTTGTTGATGTTTTACATACCTTTGGATCTAGTTGGTCGAACCATAGTTTAGGGTTTTCTTTGGTGGAAACACCCCCTTTCTCTCCTTGGTCTAGATAAGTGAGTTTGAGCTCTAGTGATGTAGGCAACACCCCTCTCTCATTTTAGTTGAGAGGTGAGTTTACATTCTAGTTGCTTGGGCAACACCCTCCTCTCACCATGGATTTGAGAGGCGAGCTCTTGGATATGTGATGACCTATGTTGAGGTTGGTCCTTGTAAGTTGCCCGATTTGTGATAGAGGTTGTGCAAAACCCCTCTCTCTTAGTTGTTGAGAGGTGAGCCGATCTTATTGATCATTTAGGGTTTGGTGCCCTTGTTCTTAAGGTTGAAGATGACCATGTTGGGTTGTGCCTTGCACGATTTGACCTTGGAGTAGTGCTGCCCGATAGCCTTGTCTTGGGTTGTACCTTTGGCCGATATGCCTAGTTGAGCTTGACCAATACCCTTAGTGGAGTTGGAGCTTGGGCGATACACCTTGATGTGTGCTTTGCATGACACACCTTGTGATAGCTCTTGGCCGATATGAAGTAGTCTTGTGCTGCTCGATATGGTGGGTGCATGGTGGAACCCTGTTAGGTGCCTTGGTGGTGGTCGATATGAGGTGTTTGACCTAGTTGGACGATAGGTCTTCTTAAGGTGTTGCTAGTTATAGGTGGGCGACATCCTAGACTCCTCCTTGGACGATATGAGTAAGATGGGTAACCTTGTGTCGAGCATGGGTTTGTGTTTGCCTGACACACCCTATGTGAGTTGGTCGATATGGTGCCTTAGTGGTTACCATGCTCTTGGACGATAGAGTGCCTTGGCCAACATAAGTGTCCTTTGAACGATATGGGTGATGGTTGAACGATAGGGCGTATTGGACGCCATGCTCCTGGTCGACATGCTTCTGTTGGTGAGGGTTGGCCAATAGAAACCCTAACCCTAGTGCACGATAAGATCCCTGATGCACTATAGGATGATGTGTTGTTGGTCGTTCTGATGGCACATGTGCTTTAGGGTTTGGAACCCTAGCCGTTACACCCTTTGGTGAGGGTTGGCACTGCTCGCCATACCTATAGTGAGGGTTGCAGGAGCTTTGGTGAGGGTTTTGATAACCCATAATGTATATAGTTGATAGTTCTCTGCTAATAATGATAATACAAGTGACATGATGTAATCACCTTGAATCATGTATATATGATAATGGATTAAGATGCTAGGTTGTGAACCAGGAAGCGTGGAAGCATATGATGTTGCTACACATGATAATGTGACACATGCATATGATCACATGTATGGAGTATGATATATGCTTATGATTGATGATGAAACTATGCTTTCTACAGCTTATGTGTAATATACTCATGGATGTTGCTTTATACTTGATAGCATGATAATCTTGATGACTTCAGTTATCTCTATGGATGTGTATACTAACCATGCAGGTATTTTTACGTGGATTCATAGCCTGGTAAGAGCTATGAGATGTATGTGCTTGAGTAGCACCATGTGATAATGAGATAACAAGTTGATAGGTCTGAGGACCTGATATAAGGCTGAATGCCTGGTTGAGGTGTTATCCTCTGATGATGAGATAAGGGATGCGTTCCCAGCATGTTGTTGCATGATGATGATGCCTTGAGAGGCAGTGGTTGATATCATGAGGGATTGAGGTCCCAGGATAGTATGATGATGGTAATAATGATGTAATTCTATAAGGTTATGTTATACTTTGGTTGCCTCAACAATTGGCTTAAAATATACTAATTAACTATAGATGAACATACCATGTAGTTTGCCCTATACATAGATCCATCATTGTCAATATCATGGTGATGGTGAAATAGGTTTATCCTGCGGGATTACCTAGAGTGCATATTGTTGAATATGTGAGGTTTCCCCTAGCCTAAAATAGGAGGGGTTGAGTGCAACTGTGGTTGCAGACTCAGGATATATGGAACATGGTGAACAGACCCATGGCTTAGGATATGTGATGATGAGCATGATGCGTTCATGGCTCGGATGTATATATGGGTAGCTTGCGGAGCTGACCCAGAGGCTGAGGCCCTATAAGCATAAGACTGCGGTCTTGCTTGATGATTCGTGTAGTGACCACGAGAAGGTGAGGTCATGGAGTCCGAATCTCCTTAGACCTTGTATGGCACCGGATTGGGCTTCGTAGCCAATGGTTGGATTTGAGCAGGGAAGACTCACTTCCTCAGGGCATAATAAAACATAATCCAGCTGAATAATATATCTTGCTTAGAGCAAAATACGGAACATTGATTGAGGCCTTGTACTTATATAGATGATCTAGTTATACCTTGCAGTTATGTGTATGATCCTTATATTTTGTGATAAGTTCTTATAAAGCATATCTTGTCAATCATGTTCCATAAAGAAATACTTGGTTATATGTCTCCTGGATATCTTGGTAAGCGTGAGGGTAATAATAGCCTTACTCAGTATGATGCTCTTGTTATATGCTTTATTAGTTAACTGTTGTTGTTGCCTTAACCTTCGGAGGTCTTATAGTTTCAGCGGGGAGTTATGTTTCTCACTGGGACTGTGTGTCTCACCTTGCTGGTTTACAGCCTTTTTAGGTGATCGCTCTAGACGTGGTGGTGGTCGTGAGGTTACGGCCAAACAACAAGAAGAACAGTAGAAGGCAAGAGGTGGACATGTTGTTTTGGTGGTTTTGTAGTAGAGTCCTAGAGTCATCCCTGTACTCTCAGGTCCTCGGAGGTGTTCAATGACGTTTCACGACGCCTAGTTGTTGTAATTTTGGTTTATCCTGTTGTTGGCCGTATGTGGCCCGTTATGTATATATAAACAGGTGATGAACTCTAGTGCTGACGGTACAGCTGGCTCCGATAAGCGGTGAACATATATCAAAGCATGTAAATATTTTTATAACATGCTTTCTCTATAGGATCTGGATGCAAAAGTTTCCTTGAGTATGCTTTCCGAAATCAATTTTAATTAACCTGTGTTTTTGGTAAGATGAGGTTCCACACGTTTTCGCATGTCATCTCGTTGTCTGGGTGATGGCGGGGTGTCACAGTTGGTTTGGTATCAGAGCTCTAGGTTCGCTGAGTCTATAGGGATCTAGGACTAGTTTTGCGTCTGTTCTTGTGAGTTTTCCAGGTTTTCTTACAAAAACCTTCTGCCCTCAGCGGAAGATAAAGCTTAAAGATGTCTGGAAACCATGAAGAACATGCTGCCGAGAGTAGCGATGCTGCATCAGTTAATGGAGCAGGAGGGCAAGCACCTAAAGATCGGGTGCCTGAGGTCCCCCAACTTGACCCAGCTATTCTTGAAAATCTTGCCTACCAACAACTTATGGGGCAGTTGATGGCTATGATGAATCACATGGTGGAAAGGTTTCCAATGCCTCAAATAAGGGCACAAGATCCCCATGGTGAAACGTCGGGTATTGGGAAGACCTTTGAGCGGCTTCGCCGAGTCAGAGCTTTGGATTATGCTGGAACGGTTGATCCGACGGATGCTAATATGTGGCTGAAAGGTCTTGAGAAGGCCTTCTGGATCCTCGACATCCCCGAAGCGGATAAAATCAAGCACGTTGTCTACCTTCTGAAGGGTAGTGCTGGCCACTGGTGGGCCATCGAGGAGGAGGAGTGACCCAGTGAGGAGATCAGTTGGGAGGTTTTCCAGTGAGAGTTTGTCAGTAGATACTTCCTGAAGACGTATCTAGATGAGAAGATCAACCAGTTTGAGCGTCTATGCCAAGGATCGATGAGCATCACTGAGTATGAAGCCAAGTTCATTGACTTGTTGAGGTTTTGTCCTCACATGGAGGCAACAGATGATGAGCAGATCAGACAGTTTGAGAAAGGTTTGAGTGCTGAGTTTTCGACACCTACTGCTGCCTTGGAAAATTGGGAGCGGTTTGCCACGTTCATGGAGTCCGTCCGCAGGATTGAACGGTCTGTCAGGGAAAAAAGGGATTCCATGACCAGGAAAAGACCTGCTCAGTTCCAGGGATAGAGATCTGGTGGCTTTAAGAAGCCGAGGTTTTCAGCACCTTCCACGATGCAGAGTTCTCGTATACCATCACAATGGTCTCTGAGTAAGAGAAGAGGTTATGTTCCTTCACCGTCGAAGGTGCATAGTACAGCTTCTGTGGCAGTGACAGTGTGGGCTCAGATCTCCAAAGTCCGAGATGAACACATGAACTTTGAAGTAAACATAGCGGAAGCGATTCGTTTAGCAGCGGAATGCCAAAAATAAGCAGAAATTAAAACTTTTTGAGATAATACATTGAAACCATAAAAACTCCTTTCATAGATTCAAGATAAACTGTTTACATCTCTGTTAATTACTTCTTGAGTAATTATACACAGCATGCTACAAAATCTCAAGAGACAAATCAAAACTCATACCATGACTCCAAGGACCTGAGAGTACATAGGACGCATAGGACTGACTATCTATCTATATAAATCAGCAGTCTGAATCTCCACCTGAGATTTAATGTTGCTCCGGGTACTGCTGCTGCTGATACTGGTCACCTGGAAATTGGTCCCTTCGTCCTTGGCGACCACCTAAAAAGTAAAAAATCTACGGGGTGAGACAATTTTAAATAATTGTCCCAGCGGGAGTTATAACTCTTCGCCAGAAACATGATTATTACAGAATAAGAGAATAACAGTACATAAAGAAGTCATATATATTTTAGGAGTAGTTAGAACAATGTTTCACAGATTGTAATCTATTCCTCCTACTAGAAGCAAAGCATCTCTAAGACAACCCACATATCTCTTTTCTTTTAGAAATAAAAGGACATGTATACCATCTATTTATTATAAATCCATCATCACCACACTGGCTCTCTTCAGGCTTAGATCATATATCCATCACCTGGCAGTATAATAAGGGATATCATGGCATGTAGCCATACCCTTTCCTACAAGGTGTTAGGATTCCAAATTCACAACATAACTGTATGATTAGTACACATGAAATCATACTTAACCATACTCAAGTGACACAAGGGTTATTTACATTCATCACCCATAAGTCTACAATTAAGCCTTTCATAGGATTATCTTGTAATAGAATTTCACATAGTAACACTCTATATTAGGATCACATTTCATAATTTAACATAGGGATATCAACCCCTAAACATCTTATCACTAAGAATCCGGAAAGTGAGAGTCCAAACCCCTGGACTAATTATAACATTTATTACCAATAACATATTATTTTATCTGGTCATCTAAATAATATGACCTTTGATGATCATCAGTGCATATTACTCATGACTCATTCAACCTATCAAACTCATAAGTTATCACTTATCAGATAACATACATGTTCTTGAATATTAAACATTAGCATAGCAGCTAAGAAAGAAGGATACTAAATGTAACAAGTCTAACTTACATCAATTACCATTTCTCAATTATCTCATCACAAGTCATCTGTTAAGCATGACCTTGATGGTACTCATGGCTCTCACAGCCTATCAATATCATAAGATGCCACTAACAAGGCACCAGGATATATCACTATTCATAAAGCTAACAACATGCTTTTAATGAATATAGCATCATTATCCATACCTGGATATGATCATCCTCATATAGGAACCTGCACGGTCAATTCAACTGATAACAGTAAATAACTCATTTAAAGAAGTTGTATCTCCCTACTCATACGAGAGCTAGGTTTCCCTGATTTTCATAAATTAGGGTTTACTATTCATCATACATGTCATCATCCTAGAATTAGGGTTTACTATTCACCTCATGGTGAATAGATCTCATAACATCACCATGTACTAGAAACATCATCATTAAAGACCTCAGATAAGATTAAGATTCATCAATTATCATAATTAGGGTTTCCATGATTTCACATAGTAGATCATACCCTATTCATGCACATTCATGTATATTGAAGGTATTTTACTTGAGTTTCCACCATAAATGGTACTTTCTCTCTCCTCTCACTAGTAGATGGTGATTACACCACTCTACATTAGGTTGGGTTAAGTCCCCTTTGATCTTCATAAACCAAATCACCACTATCAAGTGATTAGGGTTTGATTAGAACAAGGTATCACTGAATGGAACCTCTCAGGGGCATTTGGTAAATTACCCATTGATCATCATCATGGGTCGATTCATTAGTCACTTAGTCCCTTAGTATATTAGGTTACCATTATGGTTTAGATTAGATCATCATTGAACCAATTATACCTTTAAGTGGTTAAGTATAAACAACCATGAAAATCTCCAATTAGGTTAGGGTTTAACCTTCAACCTTCAACCCATTTGAACCCTCAAAGGAGTGTGGACTCACTGAGTTGAAACGGGTGTGAACCCATTTAAGATGAAACGGGTGTGAACTCGTTTGAGATGAAACGGGTTGAACTCGTTTGAGATGAAATGGGTTGAACTCGTTTGGATTGAAACAGGTTGAACTCGTTTGGATTGAAATGGGTTGAACTCGTTTGGATCTAAACGGGTGTGGAATCATTTGGGTCTAAACGAGTGTGGACTCGTTTGGGTCCAAACCGCATGGATACGAAAGGTGATACAAATGTTATTATTAAAAAGGATTTCCTATGTGGAAGTCTTCAATTGGCCCAAGCCATGTTAACCACTTATAAATTGAGTCAAATAGGATGAGCCTCAATCAATTGGACACCAATTTGACCTTCAATTGAAAGCCAATTAGGGTTAAGTCTAACTCAATTAAGGTTTCCAATCGGCTACACATCAATTTTCAACAATGTGAATCAAATCAAGGTTGAACCTATCAATTGAACTCCAAATGGGCCCAAACTTGGCCCAAACGGTCTTGAGATCGTTTGGATGACCTCAAAACGATCTTAATACCGTTTGCCCAAAGTTTGACCAAAAACCAAGTCGGTTGGATTAGGGTTGAACTTGAATTAGGTCTAAAATCAGCATTTTTATCGATTCAACAACTTATTACAATTGGACCCTCAACCCATCAAATTACCTCAACTTTAGACCTTCAAACGGTCTTGAGTTGTGCCCAAACGGTCTTGAGACCGTTTGGAGGAACCCCCAAATGATCTTGAGACCGTTTGGGTCCTTCAACCCAAAACTCAACAAAAACTATATATGAAAACAACAATTTCAGCTCGATTAGGGTTAGGATGTGAAGTGCCTTCAACTCTCAATTGGTTATGAATTAGATTATGATTCTTTGTAGAAATGAAATTCAATATATTATGAACAGGAATCCCAAACGGTCAATGCTTGGTCAACTCATTCAAATGGGTTGGAACCCGTTTGCCCAAAAGGTTCAATTTGATTAGTTTGGAAAATCAGCACTTAATTTAATTCGATTGCCTAATTGATTGGCCTTCAACCTACGATTCCTTTTGAATTAACCCCTCAAATTAGGTGGGTCATTAGTCTACATAATTTTGAACAGGAATACCAAACGGTCAATGCTTGGTCAACGCCCTCAAACGGGTTGGAACCCGTTTGGCCAAACCGACCTATTGAACCCGTTTGCCCTTCAAACGGTTGGTCAAGAGGGGGGGGGAATCATAAGATCGTTTGATAAAGTTGGATAAGGACCAACATAGGTATTAACGCCCTCCGTCTTCAACCTTAAACCAAGGTCTGTTCTTCACAAAAAAGCTTGCAAGAGTGCAAAGAATGATGGGGAAGAAGAACTAAGCTTAAAAAGCAAGAACAAGGATATGCATAATAAAGCTAGGAGTTTAGAATTATAAAACCCGCCTCAAACGTGGTTCCTAGAGCTCCAAGCTTCCAAGCTTCAAGCCTTTAATGGCGTCTTGAGCTCCATAGGTCATCCAAGATTGTTTCTTCAAGGAAGAGATGGGGAAGATCAACTAGAACAAGAAACCTAAGTGAGTTAACCATAGAACCAACCTTTTAAGAAGAATTCCTCCATGAATTCGAGCTAGAAGATGGTCCAAGCTTACCTAGCTTCTCCTTGGTCGTCTTCCTTCTCCAGATCTCTGTTCTAAGTCGGTCCAAGCAAGGGAATAAGAAAGGAAGTGAAGGAAACGTTCCTTTGCAAACAAAGGAAGGGTGTATGTATATATCTTGGGGTCATTTCCAACATAAGGACAACTAGTTTCTCCTTTTCTCTACTAGGTCCCTCTTTTCTTTTAGGAACGTCCCTCCTCCTTATTTCTAAGGTAAAACTCCTTTTAAAACCAAGAATTAAAGGCAAGGAAGGTCAACTTATCACTAAGGTGCACACATACATAAGGTTCTCCTTACTTACAACTTGGTGATTTAATTACAAAGGTACTCCTTATTATATGAATATTCAAAAGAAGTGCCTCCTTCATTATAATAACTTTAAATGATGTCAAAAGTCATAAAAGATATTCTAGAAAGTGTATTTTACAAGTTGCACCCCATAATTTGGGTAAACTGCATTTTACTCCAAATTAGGGTTTTTAAGCATAAGGATCATTCCATAAGCTGCATCTTGATACCCAAGCTTGGGAAATCCATTATACTTTATCATATTCATCCTTAGGTTGCCTCAACACTAAAAGAACAGAAAACATATGTAATTTGCAAGTTAACCCCTCAGATTGGGTAAATTGCACATAGGTCCCTGTATGCAAAACAATACTACAACATTGTTCATAGCGGACAGAAATGGAAACATATGTTCCCTAGAAGCTTTAATTACATACTAAAGGATAATTACAAGCATCTAATTTCATAATTAGGCAAAACACCTAGGGTTAGCTCATAACCCAGGTCAGGGGTGTTACAAATTATAAACCCCTAACAAGGATTTCATCCCCGAAATCCCAGGGAAAGGAAGAACAGATTGATCATTATGATGATATTATGGGTTTGTAATTCGTACAAAGTCCCTTTTGTTAATTACTTCTTATCACTGTTTATGCTTATGTAAAGCATAAACCCCTAACATAAGATGTCCATACTTTTTGAAAGGAAAAAGCATAAAAGAACATTCTTCCAAAATTACTCAAGAATGCTTACCATCAGAGGAACATACATACCTTAACACAGATATTTTACTCAGTATATTGTCTCAAAGGCTTCACTGAAGGAGTTCATTGAGTATGCTTACTAAGTAGTTACTGAGGAAATTCACCGAGTATATTCACTAAGTTTGTTCACTAAGTACATTCACTAAGTATTCACTGAGTATGTTCACTGAGTATATTCGCTAAGTATTCACTGAGTATGTTCACTGAGTATATTCACTAAGTATTCACTGAGTATGTTCACTGAGTATATTCACTAAGTATTCACTCAGTATGTTCACTGAGTATATTCACTAAGTACTCACTGAGTATGTTCACTGAGTATATTCACTAATTATTCACTGAGTATGTTCACTGAGTATATTCACTAAGTATTCACTGAGTATGTTCACGGAGTATATTCACTAAGTATTCACTGAGTATGTTCACTGAGTATATTCACTAAGTATTCACTGAGTATGTTCACTGAGTATATTCACTAAGTATTCCCTGAGTATGTTCACTGAGTATATTCACTAAGTATTCACTGAGTATGTTCACTGAGTATATTCACTAAGTATTCACTAAGTATATTCACTAAGCATTCACTGAGTATTCACTGAGTATATTCACTAAGTATTCACTGAGCATTTTCACTAAGTATTCACTGAGTATATTCACTGAGCATATTCACTAAGTATTCACTGAGTATATTCACTAAGTATTCACTGAGTATATTCACTGAGCATATTCACTAAGTATCACTGAGTATATTCACTAAGTATTCACTGAGTATTCACTAAGTATATTCACTAAGTATTCACTGAGTATATTCATTGAGCATATTCACTAAGTATTCACTGAGTATATTCACTAAGTATTCACTGAGTATATTCACTGAGCATATTCACTAAGTATTCACTGAGTATATTCACTAAGTATTCACTGAGTATTCACTGAGTATATTCACTAAGTATTCACTGAGTATATTCACTGAGCATTTTCACTAAGTATTCACTGAGTATATTCACTGAGCATATTCACTAAGTATTCACTGAGCTTTTCTTATTTTATTTTTCCATATACTCTCTAGATTGTTATAGAATAATTACCTGATCAGAGTAATCAAGAGATAACAATCTAGGAGTTTCATACTTGCCTTATCTACAATAACTATATACATGGCCAGGGTATATAAGTATTGAGATTAGATAGTATGTATTTTACTTATCAACATATTCCTCGTTCTTCATATCATTATACACACAGAATTTACCATACTAGATTATTCTTCAGGTATCATATCTATATTTCATCCTTTTCATACACAGTTAAGGGAGATTATAAATTGTTTTAAAGAATACTGAGTAAGATACAAGTTCTTATCTCCCTTGTGTTCTTCCAGGACCTAGTCAAGGAATTCAGAAGCAGCAAAAATTACATATTTTTAACACATAGAATCCTGATATGTAATATTAAAACAAAACTTATTTCATCTGACCTGTATGGGACGTTTTTCCACGTCCTCTATTATTATAGAGCCTCCCTTGTGAGCCTTGCAGACTCTGTCCTTGGGGCTGAGTCATTATTGTATTCCTGTCTGGACAATCCCTTGCCAGGTGTCCCGGCTGTCTACATAGGTAACAGATTCTGGGAGCAAAGTGTCTATACGATCCAGTTACCAATGCTGATGCTATGTCGGAGGGTCCTCTTAGAATACTATTATGATCCCTACTTCCACTTGACACCCATTGTGTCTGGGTAGGAATTCTTGACAAAGCTGATGGTGTAGAAAATCTTGGTTTCTTAAAACTTTCAGGCCCTTGTTCTTGAGGTTGGGTGTACATCTTCTTACTACTTGTCTATTGTTTCATGGTTTCTGACCTCTCTATCCTTCTTACTGACTCCACAAAGGTGGCAAACCTTTCTCTATTCTCTAGGGCAGACACAGGAGTAGCTAGTTCAGATTTCAAACCCTTTTCAAAACGTCGAATTCTTTCTTCATCGGTAACTGCCAATTGTGGACAAAACCGTAGTAACTCCATGAACTTAGCTTCATACTCGCTAACGTTCATGTGTCCTTGTGTGATCTTCTCAAATTGAGAGATCTTCTCACCTAGATACGTCCTAGGGAAGTATCTATTGATGAATTCTCGTCGGAAAACCTCCCATCCTATTTCTTCGCCTGGTCTCTTATCCTCCTCTATCATCCACCAATTACCAGCACTCCCTTTTAGGAGGTATACCGCATGTTTTACCTTTTCAGCTTCAGGAATATCAAGGATCCTGAAAGCCTTTTCCAGCTCTGTCAACCATAGATCAGCATCTGCTGGGTCAGATGTACCAGCATAGTCTATGGCTCCCACCCGACGAAGTCTCTCGAAAGTCTTGCCAACTCCATAACCTTCCTGATGGGCTGGTACCCTAGGTGCAGACGGTGGCACCCTATCTGCTATGTGTGTTATGGCTGTCAGAAACTTATCAAATATGGCATGGACAGCTGGGTTTTCTATTTCAGCTGGGTCAAACTGGGGTGGCTCCCTGGGTTGCTCAGGTAAGGGTTGCTCCATTTCTGGGTGCCTTGCACCTCCGTGTGGTGCAGCAACGCTACTTTCCGCCACGTACTCTTCATGTGGCTTAGACATCCTTATATATCTTCTCCTCCTGAGGAGCATAAGGTTCTATTAGATAAGGAAGGAACACTAAGGATAGACTCGACATCCTAAGTCCTATGTCTCTGTAGACTCAGCAAACCTAGAGCTCTGATACCACTAATTGTGGGCTCAGATCTCCAAAGTCCAAGATGAACACATGAACTTCGAAGTAAACATAGAGGAAGCGATTCGTTTAGCAGCGGAATGCCAAAAATCAGCGGAAATTAAAACTTTTTGAGATAAGACATTGAAACCATAAAAACTCCTTTCATAGATTCAAGATAAACTGTTTACATCTCTGTTAATTACTTCTTGAGTAATTATACACAGCATACTACAAAATCTCAAGAGATGAATCAAAACTCAGACCATGACTCCAAGGACCTGAGAGTACAGAGGACGCATAGGACTGACCATCTATCTATATAAATCAGCAGTCTGAATCTCCAACTGAGATTTACTGCTGCTCCGGGTACTACTGCTGCTGATACTGGTCACCTGGAGATTGGTCCCTTCATCCTTGGCGACCACCTAAAAAGTTGAAATCTACGGGGTGAGACAATTTTAAATAATTGTCCCAGCGGGAGTTATAACTCTTCGCCAGAAACATGATTATTACAGAATAAGAGAATAACAATACATAAAGAAGTCATATATATTTTAGGAGTAGTTAGAACAATGTTTCACATATTGTAATCTATTCCTCCTACTAGAAGCAAAGCATCTCTAAGACAACCCACATATCTCTTTTCTTTTAGAAATAAAAGGACATGTATAACATCTATTTATTATAAATCCATCATCACCACACTGGCTCTCTTCAGGCTTAGATCATATATCCATCACATGGCATTATAATAAGGGATATCATGGCATGTAGCCATACCCTTTCCTACAAGGTGTTAGGATTCCAAATTCACAACATAACTGTATGATTAGTACACATGAAATCATACTTAACCATACTCAAGTGACACAAGGGTTATTTACATTCATCACCCATAAGTCTACAGTTAAGCCTTTCATAGGATTATCTTGTAATAGAATTTCACATAGTAACACTCTATATTAGGATCACATTTCATAATTTAACATAGGGATATCAACCCCTAAACATCTTATCACTAAGAATCCGGAAAGTGAGAGTCCAAACCCCTGGACTAATTATAACATTTATTACTAATAACATATTATTTTATCTGGTCATCTAAATAATATGACCTTTGATGATCATCAGTGCATATTACTCATGACTCATTCAACCTATCAAACTCATAAGTTATCACTTATCAGATAACATACATGTTCTTGAATATTAAACATTAGCATAGCAACTAAGAAAGAAGGATACTAAATGTAACAAGACTAACTTACATCAATTACCATTTCTCAATTCTCTCATCACAAGTCATCTGTTAAGCATGACCTTGATGGTACTCATGGCTCTCACAGCCTATCAATCTCATAAGATGCCACTAACAAGGCACCAGGATATATCACTATTCATAAAGCTAACAACATGCTTTTAATGAATATAGCATCATTATCCATACCTGGATATGATCATCCTCATATAGGAACCTGCACGGTCAATTCAACTGATAAAGTAAATAACTCATTTAAAGAAGTTGTATCTCCCTACTCATACGAGAGCTAGGTTTCCCTAATTTTCATCAATTAGGGTTTACTATTCATCATACATGTCATCACCCTAGAATTAGGGTTTACTATTCACCTCATGGTGAATAGATCTCATAACATCACCATGTACGAGAAACATCATCATTAAAGACCTCAGATAAGATTAAGATTCATCAATTATCATAATTAGGGTTTCCATGATTTCACATAGTGGATCATACCCTATTCATGCACATTCATGTATATTGAAGGTATTTTACTTGAGTTTCCACAATAAATGGTACTTTCTCTCTCCTCTCACTAGTAGATGGTGATTACACCACTCTACATTAGGTTGGGTTAAGTCCCCTTTGATCTTCATAAACCAAATCACCACTATCAAGTGATTAGGGTTTGATTAGAACAAGGTATTACTGAATTGAACCTCTCAGGGGCATTTGGTAAATTACCCATTGATCATCATCATGGGTCGATTCATTAGTCACTTAGTCCCTTAGTATTTTAGGTTACCATTATGGTTTAGATTAGATCATCATTGAACCAATTATACCTTTAAGTGGTTATGTATAAACAACCATGAAAATCTCCAATTAGGTTAGGGTTTAACCTTCAACCTTCAACCCGTTTGAACCCTCAAACGAGTGTGGGCTCATTGAGTTGAAACGGGTGTGAACCCATTTAAGATGAAACGGGTGTGAACTCGTTTGAGATGAAACGGGTTGAACTCGTTTGAGATGAAACAGGTTGAACTCATTTGGATTGAAACGGGTTGAACTCGTTTGGATTGAAACGGGTTGAACTCGTTTGGATCTAAATGGGTGTGGACTCGTTTGGGTCCAAACCGCATGGATATGAAAGGTGATACAAAGTTTATTATTAAAAAGGATTTCCTATGTTGAAGTCTTCAATTGGCCCAAGCCATGTTAACCACTTATAAATTGAGTCAAATAGGATGAGCCACAATCAATTGGACACCAATTTGACCTTCAATTGAAAGCCAATTAGGGTTAAGTCTAACTCAATTAAGGTTTCCAATCGGCTACACATCAATTTTCAACAATGTGAATCAAATCAAGGTTGAACCTATCAATTGAACTCCAAATGGGCCCAAACTTGGCCCAAACGGTCTTGAGATCGTTTGGATGACCTCCAAACGATCTTAAGACCGTTTGCCCAAAGTTTGACCAAAAACCAAGTCGGTTGGATTAGGGTTGAACTTGAATTAGGTCTAAAATCAGCATTTTTATCGATTCAACAACTTATTACAATTGGACCCTCAAACACCAATTTGACCTTCAATTGAAAGCCAATTAGGGTTAAGTCTAACTCAATTAAGGTTTCCAATCGGCTACACATCAATTTTCAACAATGTGAATCAAATCAAGGTTGAACCTATCAATTGAACTCCAAATGGGCCCAAACTTGGCCCAAACGGTCTTGAGATCGTTTGGATGACCTCCAAACGATCTTAAGACCGTTTGCCCAAAGTTTGACCAAAAACCAAGTCGGTTGGATTAGGGTTAAACTTGAATTAGGTCTAAAATCAGCATTTTTATCGATTCAACAACTTATTACAATTGGACCCTCAACCCATAAAATTACCTCAACTTTAGACCTTCAAACGGTCTTGAGTTGTGCCCAAACGGTCTTGAGACCGTTTGGAGGAACCCCCAAACGATCTTGAGACCGTTTGGGTCCTTCAACCCAAAACTCAACAAAAACTATATATGAAAACAGCAATTTCAGCCCGATTAGGGTTAGGATGTTGAAGTGCCTTCAAATCTCAATTGGTTATGAATTAGATTATGATTCTTTGTAGAAATGAAATTCAATATATTATGAACAGGAATCCCAAACGGTAAATGCTTGGTCAACTCATTCAAATGGGTTGGAACCCGTTTGCCCAAAAGGTTCAATTTGATTAGTTTGGAAAATCAGCACTTAATTTAATTCGATTGCCTAATTGATTGGCCTTCAACCTACGATTCCTTTTGAATTAACCCCTCAAATTAGGTGGATCATTATTCTACATAATTGTGAACAGTAATCCCAAACGGTCAAAGCTTGGTCAACGCCCTCAAACGGGTTGGAACCCGTTTGGCCAAACCGACCTATTGAACCCGTTTGCCCTTCAAACGGTTGGTCAAGAAGGGGGGAGGGGGAATCATAAGATCGTTTGATAAAATTGGATAAGGACCAACATAGGTATTAACGCCCTCCGTCTTCAACCTTAAACCAAGGTCTGTTCTTCACGAAAAAGCTTGCAAGAGTGCAAAGAATGATGGGGAAGAAGAACTAAGCTTAAAAAGCAAGAACAAGGATATGCATAATAAAGCTAGGAGTTTAGAATTATAAAACCCACCTCAAACGTGGTTCCTAGAGCTCCAAGCTTCCAAGATTCAAGCCTTTAATGGAGTCTTGAGCTCCATAGGTCATCCAAGATTGTTTCTTCAAGGAAGAGATGGGGAAGATCGGCTAGAACAAGAAACCTAAGTGAGTTAACCATAGAACCAACCTTTTAAGAAGAATTCCTCCATGAATTCAAGCTAGAAGATGGTCCAAGCTTACCTAGCTTCTCATTGGTCGTCTTCCTTCTCCAGAGCTCTGTTCTAAGTCGGTCCAAGTAAGGGAATAAGAAAGGAAGTGAAGGAAACGTTCCTTTGCAAACAAAGGAAGGGTGTATGTATATATCTTGGGGTCATTTCCAACATAAGGACAACTAGTTTCTCCTTTTCTCTACTAGGTCCCTCTTTTCTTTTAGGCACGTCCCTCCTCCTTATTTATAAGGTAAAACTCCTTTTAAAACCAAGAATTAAAGGCAAGGAAGGTCAACTTATCACTAAGGTGCACATATACATAAGGTTCTCCTTACTTACAACTTGGTGATTTAATTACAAAGGTACTCCTTATTATATGAATATTCAAAAGAAGTGCCTCCTTCATTATAATAACTTTAAATGATGTCAAAAGTCATAAAAGATATTCTAGAAAGTGTATTTTACAAGTTTCACCCCATAATTTGGGTAAACCGCATTTTACTCCAAATTAGGGTTTTTAAGCATAAGGATCATTCCATAAGCTGCATCTTGATACCCAAGCTTGGGAAATCCATTATACTTCATCATATTCATCCTTAGGTTGCCTCAACATTAAAAGAATATAAAACATATGTAATTTGCAAGTTAACCCCTCAGATTGGGTAAATTGCACATAGGTCCCGGTATGCAAAACAATACTACAACATTGTTCATAGGGGACAGAAATGGAAACATATGTTCCCTAGAAGCTTTAATTACATACTAAAGGATAATTACAAGCATCTAATTTCATAATTAGGCAAAACACCTAGGGTTAGCTCATAACCCAGGTCAGGGGTGTTACAGAGAGGGTCGTCTAGGCCACAGTTGGAAGGCTGGTCATGTTATCACTGTAGACAGACTGGGCACTTAAGGTCAAATTGCCCAAGAAAAGATGTTGAAGTAACACAACAACTGAGACAGAGTCAACAAGGGTCAGACAGACAACAACCCAGTGGTAGCAGAGGGCGAGGACGTGGTCAAGTGTCGCAAGCATGATCGTCTGCTCAAGGAAGCAGAGGACGTGGACAACAAGCAACGACTTGATTCTATGCTATGAGTCAGTCGGAGGCGATAGTCAACCCGCGAGTGGTGACAGGTCAGATGGAGTTATTTCATTCTAATTTGTCTTCTTCTTGCTTTATATCTGTTCTGGTTGAACCGGGTGCTACACACTCTTTGATCGCATGTAGTTTGCTTGATAGTTGTCATTTACTATTAGTTGTAAGAAAGATAGCCTATTGTTATAAACCCCTCTTGATGGTTCCTCGATTCTTCGAGAGGAGTGTCCATCTTGTGTTCTATCTTTCTCAGGACACGGTATACAAGTGGATCTTATACCACTTGATATGCATGGATTCGATGTGACCCTTGGGATAGATACCTTAGAGAAGTATAAGGTCGTGTTGGACTGTGGTTCCAAGCATGCAGTGTTTGATGACGGTGGAGAGAAGTGGATCTTCCAAGGAGACAGGAAGATTCTTCCGACATGTCTAGTGTCAGTGTTGGTGGCAGAAAAGTTGCCGCGGCAAGGTTGTAAGGCATTCTTAGCTCACGTTGTAGATACCAAGGCGAAGGGCCCTAGCCTTGAGGAGGTGACGGTTGTCCGAGAGTTTGTGTATGTGTTTCCTGATGAGTTCCCCAGTGTTGCCCCACCCCAAGAGATTGAGTTTGAGATCAATCTAGTACCAGGAACACAACCAGTTGCACAAACACCATATAGGATGGCTCCAGCAGAGATGGCAGAGTTGAAGAAGCAGTTACAGGAGTTGTTAGAGAAAGGTTTCATCCGACCGAGCACGTCACCTTGGGGTGCTCCAGTGCTGTTTGTTAAGAAGAAGGATGGATCGATGCGGCTATGTATAGATTACCGGTAGTTGAACAAGGTCACGATCAAGAATAAGTACCTGTTATCGAGGATAGACGATTTGTTCGATCAGTTGCGTGGTGCTATAGTGTTCTCAAATATCAATCTACGGTCTGGATATCATTAGTTGAAGATTAAGGCAGATGACATACCTAAGTCAGTGTTTAGGAGGAGGTATGGTCACTTTGAGTTTGTGGTTATGTCGTTTGGGCTAACCAATGCACCTGCTGCTTTCATGGATCTGATGAACCGAGTGTTCTGTCTGTTTCTAGATCAGTTTGTTGTAGTCTTCATAGATGAAATCTTGATCTACAGTCGGGACAGTCAAGAGCATGAACAACATCTTCGACAAGCTTTGACTCTTCTTCGCCAACATCGGTTATATGCCAAGTTCAGTAAGTGTGAGTTTTGGTTGAAAGAAGTGACTTTCTTAGGTCATGTGATATATGCAAAAGGAGTTAGAGTGGACCCTAAGAAGGTGGAGTCAGTTGCAGATTGGGAGCAACCAAAAACGCCGACGGAAGTTCGTAGTTTTTTGGGTTTGGCAGGATATTACCGGAGGTTTATCAAGGATTTCAGTACAATCGCATTGCCGATGACAAAGTTGACCAGGAAGGATATACCCTTTGACTGGGATGATCGTTGTCAGCAAGCTTTCTGAAGGAGAAGTTGACTAGTACTCCAGTGTTGGTGCTGCCAGAGCCTGGGAAGGGCTATGTTGTTTTCTGTGATGCTTCCAAGAAAGGCTTAGGTTGTGTGCTGATGCAAGAGGATCATGTGGTTTCCTTTACTTCACGACAACTTAAGATAGATGAGGAGAACTACCCGACACATGATTTAGAGTTGGCAGCAGTGGTCCATGCGTTAAATATTTGGAGACACTATCTTTATGGGGAAGTATGTTAGATCTTTACAGATCATAAGAACTTGAAGTACATCTTTTCACAGAATGAGCTGAACATGCGACAACGTCGTTGGATGGATCTAATCAATGATTATGATTGCACCATTGAGTATCATCCTTGTAAGGCAAATGTGGTAGCTAATGTTCTTAGCAGAAAGTCTTCTTCTCTCCCCACGAAGAAAGCAGAGTTGAGTTCCTTAGTATTCCATAGGCGGGATATTCCTGTCTCCTTGGGAAGATGAATGTGCAGTTGGAAGTTTCCTTATTGGCAGGACTGTTGGCACATATGCAAGTCAAGCCTACGCTGAGACAGCAGATCAAAGACGCACAACATGCGGATGATACAGTGCAGTTGATCAGGTCAGATCTTGGCAACAAAAAGCGTGATGGGTTCCATGAGTCTGAGGATGGACTAGTTTGCTATCATGGTAGGATGGTGGTCCCCGATGGTGATAATCTAAGAAAGCTAGTGCTCGAGGAAGCACACACATCAATGTATGCTATGCATCCAGGAGTCACCAAGATGTATTGTAATCTGAAAGACATGTATTGGTGGTCTGGCTTGAAGAAGGATGTAGCTGAGTTTATGGCTAAATGCGCAGTATGTCAGCAAGTTAAAGCTAAGCATCAGAAGCCGGCAGGTACGTTGCAACCCATGTCGATACCGCAATGGAAATGGGATCACATAACCATGGATTTCATGGTTTGTCTACCTAAGATAGCTAGGAATCATGATTCCATTTGGGTAGTAGTGGATAGGCTGACAAAATCTGCTCATTTCATACCGGTAAAGACAACATATACAACAGATAAGCTTGCTCAAATATATGTAGACGAGATAGTGCGTTTGCACGGCATACCAACAACGATAGTTTCCGATAGAGGCCCTAAGTTCACGAGTCATTTCTGGGAACAGTTCCACAAAGTATTGGGAACGTAGTTGAGGTTCAGTACTGCCTTCCACCCTCAGACGGATGGACAGTTTGAAAGGACTATTCAGACTTTGGAAGATCTTCTCCGAGCTTGTGTTTTGCAGTTCCTAGGAAGTTGGGACGTGCATCTCAGTTTGATAGAGTTCACTTATAACAATACTTACCAGTGGAGCATTGAAATGGCTCCTTATGAGGCCCTATATGGAAGGAAGTGTAGATCCCCTTTATGCTGGTATGAGTCTGGTGAGTATCAGCTTTTGGGTCCTGAGTTAGTGCAACATACAATAGAAAAGATCAGGGTGATACAACAACAGTTAAAAATGGCACAGGACAGACAAAAGTCTTATGCAGACAATCACCGACAACCTTTAGAGTTCCAGGTGGGAGACAAAGTGTATCTCAAGGTCTCACCTTGGAAAGGCATTCTGAGGCTTGGTCAGAAAGGCAAATTGGCACCCAGGTATATGGGGTCATACCCGGTAATAGCATGTGTTGGCAAGGTAGCTTACAAGTTAGAGCTGCCGCCAGAGTTGCACAGGTTGCATCCAATATTTCATGTCAGTATGTTGAAGAAAATTCATCCAGACACAGGGACAGTGATACAGCCAATTGAGGTTGAGCTTGATGAAGATGTGACCTATGAGGAGGGTCCGGTGGCGATCCTTGACAGAAGAGTAAAGAAGCTGAAAAGGAAAGACTTGGTTCTTGTGAAAGTTCTTTGGCATCATCGTGGTGTTGAGGAAGCCACGTGGGAGCTTGAGTAAGAGATGAGGAGGAAGTATCCCTCGCTTTTCTCTTAGGATTTTGGGGACGAAATCCCTTTGTAGAAGTTTATGGCTTGTAAGGACCCTGACCTTCGTTTTGGGCTTACCCTGTTTATTTTGCCTAAACCCTGTGATTGGTTGCTTGCTAATCACCTTTAGTGGTGATTAGGGTTTGCCTGTGTTTTGTTGGGAGTTGGAGGTGCTACTTGCAAAATAACCTAAGTTAGGGTTGAAGAGCAAGTTTGCCACCTTGAGAGATGTATTTCTCTCTCTTTGCTTCCTCTAGGGTTGAGAGGAAGGTTTGGGTTCGTGCCTTGAGTTGCCTTGGGCTTGGTTGAGCTCTTTTGGGCCTTGTTTTCCCTTGTTTGGGCCTTGCCTTGCTTGGTTGAGCCCTGTATCGGGCAAGGAAGCCTTGTGTCGGCCACATGGAGTATCACCCATGGGTGTGTCGGCCAAGGTGGTGGTGATGTGTCTGACTTTGACCTTGTTTGAACTCCTTGCCTTAGTTGTGTCACCCTAGCTTGGACATGTGGTTGTACCTTGGTTGAGTGGTGGCATGGCGTGTACATGAGGTTTGCAAGGTGGTAAAATGTGTGGACAAGTGTCCCTTGGTAATGTGACACCTTGCCTTGGTTTAACCTTGACCCTCATCTATATATGCCTTGCCTTTCTCTTCCTTGGGAACCCTTTAGCTCATTTGTTGCTCTTCCCTCCTTGTGTGTACGACACACCTTCCTTGGAGAGCTTAGTGGACGATCCTTTCCCCTTGGTGGAGAGCTCTTCTTCTTCCTCTAGCTTGGTGGCCGAACCCTAGGTGGGTCTTGTTCTTTGGTAAGCATCTTCCCTCTCTCCTTAGCATCTTCTTCTCCATCTTGCCTACTCTTTGGTCATGGTGGTTATGGTTCTTGCTCCTTTTCGTGAAGTGGCCGAAAGTGGTGTGCTTGGAGCTAGGAGCTAGAAGCTTGGAGCTTTGGAGCTTGAAGAGTTTGCTTAAGGCGGGTTACATAACTTCTAACCCTAGCCATACTACCTTCTTTATGTTGCATATTTCCTATATGTTGCTGATCGGCCATTGCATGTTATGTTTCTTGCTCTAGTACATGTTGTTGATCTTATGGATATGGTGAGCCTACTGTTGTTGATGTTTTACATACCTTTGGATCTAGTTGGTCGAACCATAGTTTAGGGTTTTCTTTGGTGGCAACACCCCCTTTCTCTCCTTGGTCTAGAGAAGTGAGTTTGAGCTCTAGTGATGTAGGCAGCACCCCTCTCTCATTTTAGTTGAGAGGTGAGTTTACATTCTAGTTGCTTGGGCAACACCCTCCTCTCACCATGGATTTGAGAGGCAAGCTCTTGGATATGCGATGACCTATGTTGAGGTTGGTCCTTGTAAGTTGCCCGATTTGTGATAGAGGTTGTGCAAAACCCCTCTCTCTTGGTTGTTGAGAGGTGAGCCGATCTTCTTGATCATTTAGGGTTTGGTGCCCTTGTGCTTAAGGTTGAAGATGACCATGTTGGGTTGTTCCTTGCATGATTTGACCTTGGAGTAGTTTGCCCGATAGCCTTGTCTTGGGTTGTACCTTTGGCCGATATGCCTAGTTGAGCTTGACCAATACCCTTGGTGGAGTTGGAGCTTGGGCGATACACCTTGATGTGTGCTTTGCACGACTATAACATCCCAATTTCTGAGTAAATTCAAACCTTAATGTGATTCTCCTGATAAGAGTCCACTAAGGGACCAAATAAACCTAACCATGGTTTAATATATAAATGAGCTCAGAAAAGATGATACACATATAATCGATTAAATATGTAAAGTTGGTAATAGGATGCATATGAATATGAATGATTGTTTCATATGGAAAATAATAGACATAGTGTGATAATAATTAGATGTTTAACATGTGTGAAGATAACTGATATGCTTTATGTAAGTTCATATTGAATTGATCGACGTAATGAGTAAAATATCATAAATGATATAGAATAATGCTATGTAGATTTTATGAAAGTAAAGTGATGCTAATTAGACTCATGATCCTAAATGTTGATAATTAGTGTGATGTACGGGTTTCAATAGCTTACTATGAATTTTGAGATGATTTGGATAATCCTAGATAGCACATTATTATTGGAGAAGATGATGTCTAGGTATTATGTTGTGATTGATAATTAAATTTGTTGATCTATATAGTGGGACATGTGAAATCCCACACACTATAATGGTGTAGTCTAGGTAGTGAATTAGGTTGTGATAATTTTGTACAAGAAGGTTATAGTTATAAGAGGTGTTGATCAAATTTTGGGACCAATCGGATTAAAGAGTACCACATAGAAACTATAATAGAAATCTAGAATTTTGATGCACTTTTAAATGGTGAACCAAGCATGAACCATCAGTTCATATCCTACCCTTTGGTTCAACTGAGCCGAGTCAATTATTCGAAGAATGCTGGAATATGAGAAAGGTTTCACGACCCTCTATTTATCCAAAATAGGCAGACTATCAGAGTCCAGTTTGAGTCTGATCTCTTTGGGTCATTGTAAGATCAAGAAGACAACACCTATAAAATCATTAGCAATCCGGTTTTGTGAAGTCGGAAGTTCCCTAGGGTTTTCAACGAGAAAAAAAGATAGAGGTTGGAACCATAGAGATGAAAGGGAGGAAGAGAAGAGTTCCGGCGGCCGACGCCCCAGCCCTCTCCAGCGCTGAGCCCTCCTCAAGAAGCAAGAGGAGCGAATCTCAGACGTTGAGGATGTGGAAACTGTGATCCGAGATGCCAAGGAGCTTCTCAGTCGGTGTGGAACCCACATACATGAGAATCGAGAAAGACCTAAACGGTATGTCCTGCTCTTACCACAGAAAACAGAGGAGGCGGCAGGTTAGAACCCAACTTCATCACCGCTAGGTCCACCTGAGATGAGCCCCTATGCGACGACGGAGGCTCTGCGGCTACATTTCCCAAATCAAGGTGGCGGATTAGTTGTAGATGGCCGACCTTCCATGGATGGAGGCGGCGCTTTGTTTCACAGAGGAAACAGAGTTACGCACGCGACCCAGCAGACGGGGGAAGGAGACCAGCTAGTAGCCAGATAAGACATTAGCTGGGTCCATGGATGATCCACAACTAAGAAGGAAAAAGGAAGGGGAGCACATGCTGGCCTCAGTCCCTTGGATTTCAGACCAATGGCTGGGATCAATTCAACTTCAGGTATATTCAAAAATTCATATCTTGAGATATAGAGTTTGGTTTGGGATGATAAAGGTACCTATGGAAAGATCTTCGAGAATACTATCTTCTAAAAATATCTACAAAATATGATTTGGATGTTTATTATTTATTATATGTTGGGTAGCAAAAACTATATGATTTTGATGGTTTGTCAATTAAAAATAGTAAACGCCTTTAGAAATTCATACAAATTTTACTGAATGTGTATTTTGATATGTTTAACATTATTCAGAGCCTGATCTTTCATATATGAAGTCTTCATGAGATTTTTATTGTAAACCCTAATAAGGGTATTTTGGGTATTTCACCCATGATATGATTTTTAAATGACCTGATATTTTAATATGCGATCATCCCTACATTATATGAATACTTTTCTAGAGATTTGATGAAGTTTCTTGTGTTATTACATTAGTCTTTAGTTTTATATGAGTAGCCATTATGAAAGAATAATAAATGATTACCTTGAGACAATAAGTGATATATATGCCTAATTAGTCTGATATTATTTATCTAAATGGTTTTTAATTTGATTTCATAATAGAGTCAAGTAATATTAGTATATATGAATATGTTAGAGATTTTCTTTGATCTATATGTTCATATGAGTGCATAAGACGACTTATGTCTTATTTGAGTATAAAGATAATATTATTGATTATATAGTATGAGTTTTATTTTATTTCAACACCAATATTTTATGGTGATTTTAGATTAAATTTGTGTTTAGTCTAAATAAGAACCCTAAGTTGGTATATGTAGTTAGAAAGATGGGGTTTTGATATTTAAAAATAGAAAGAGGGAATATAGGCTTGGACTCATAAAACTATGATGATATTCAGGTTATCAAAGTTATGGAACTTAGAGTTGAGACTTCCTTATCGATGCCATCTGTACGAGAGGTAAGTGGTCCATGCCCATGAGTACTCATATTTTAAGTTCAGTATGTTTACATGTTTCCTGATAAGACTTTTATAATTTATATGGTCCAATGTTCTAAGATTTTAATGCAGACAAGAATATTCTCATATCTCTATCATTATGTAAGTTTAGATATCCAAAATCTCAAATAGAGACATGTTGCTCAAAATAGTTGTGACCCATGGACCAAGTCCATGAGAAAGTTAAAGAATCATGTTCCTACAAGATTTTTTAGAAATGTTTGAAATTAATGAATGAGATTGTAAGATAAGATATGCAAGTAATGTAGCCATACTTAGTTGGTGATTTGGGATAGTTTTGTATTGAGAATTTAATTACAATTTAAGAATATAACTTTTAGAATATTCAGACATGGTCTCCTTTTAGAAATAAAGGTACTTTTAGGATCACAGTGTATTATAAAAATGAGTTCATGATGGCATTATAAGATAATGACACATTAAGTTATGATTAGGTTGCAATACAATATTTTATAAGATTTCTTTTTTGATATTTAAGGTTTAATATGTAAGTTCATATGCAATGTTTCAGGGTAACGTCATATCTTATAAGAAGGATTGAACTATCTTGTCAGAATTGATATTTTTAGATATGGTGTACTTATGATACTTTCATAAGCTTGACTTAAGATACTCTATATACTTAGTATTTCTATATTCATGTCAGATCCTTTCTCATAAGACATTAGACTCATTTATGATATAATTGGTATAATGAAGTAATCTTACCGAATAAGAGTTTTAGAGTAAAGTTTACCCAGATAATGAGATACATGTTCAAATCTAGCAATGAATTCAGTTTAGAACTTAAGAATAAGAGATTTAGATTCAGACTTAGACTACTCACTGTGTGAGTAGCCAGATTTTGAATAAAGATACATGATATGGGTTATAGGCCCAATCTCAATTATGTTGTAATTTGAAATACATACCTAAATTCCATAATAGAATCAGTTCAAATTTGCAAGAGTAAAGACTCAAATTCAGATTTCAGATTCATATTTCATATTCTAAACTAAGTACATGTTTAGTAAACAATTTCAGATAAGTTCAGATTCAGTATTCAGTAAAGCTATCAGTATTCAACTTCAGTTCAGATTAAGGATTAAGTAAGCTTAGACTTAAGATAAATAAGTTGAAGCCTTCACATAAGACATTATATGATAAGTCCTCATTCAGTAGTCCCGGGACGATTCAGAGGCATCTGTTGCCAACTCAGAGGCATCTGTTGCCAATTCAGAGGAGTGTTTACTCCAATTCAGAGGTGTTGCGGCACCAATTCAGGGCATGTAATGCCATTTCAGGGTACTTCGGTACCAATTCAGGGCGTAGATATGCCAATTCAGGAGGACTTATTGTATAATGGTGGCCACAAACAGATAAAAATCATAAATAAAAGATACTTAAGATTAGAGCATATCTATAATCTCATCCACGAGTGTGATGAGAGGAATTCAGATAAGATATTTATGATCCAGAGACTTTGGTGTAGGCCATGAGACCTAGAGTATAGGTCTCCAGAAAAGATAGAGTAGAAAATAAGAGTTTAAGAAATGAGAGATAATATGTTTCTAGATTTAATCAGAGTTTAATGTTCATTTTGTATTTATGATTTCACGAATCGTTTGTAATATTTCAGTTCTTTAGCGATGTATATTTTAGAATACTCATGCCACTTACTCTACCGACTGTTTTTCCCAATGCATGGCTGGGGACACGATGTCTGCAGGTTTTAGAGCAATTGAAGAACAAAGGGACCAGTAAAGGCCTAAGAGATTTTCAAGCTCAACCTAGTGGGGTGCCATCTACCTAGATGATCCTGAGTATTGACATTTTTTTATTATGAACTTATGCATAAACATGATGTAGTTTTATGTTGACAAAAAGCTATGTGTGAATCAATTTTACAGTTTTGCAAAGTGTTTCATTTACTTTCATTGCAATGATAATCATGTTTGTGACACTAAAAAAATGCTTCCACTCATTTGATATAAAAATTTGGGTGTCACAATATGGTATCAGAGCAATTTGGTAAATGGCCACTAGGCAAACATGATTCTCATAGTCACCCTAGAGTGAAGAGGAAGGTTAGGGTTTAGGGATAGAATCCAAAGGAAGAATAGCATAACCTAGATCGATTAAGAGGCTTAAACTCAGAATAGATAGATATCTTAGAGGTAGAAGTCAACCTAGTTTAGATCTAAAGTAGCAACCTAAACCTAGCTAATGAGATAGCCTCTCCATTCTCAATGGTTTTGGCCAACCAATTGAGGATTAAAGAGGGATGTATTAAGCAGTAGACCTTTTATGTGTCTCTCATTTCTTAGTGGTCCATGTAGAATGAGACACATGTATCAGTGGGTGAGTGAGAGATAGCATCTCAAGATCCCACATCTCTAGGTATGTGCCTGATCACCACATATCTAGGAATGTAGGAGTTACCTGAAGGACCATGGATTAGACAGTCATGTACAACTAATGTTAGAAAGTCATGACAAAGTTGAGATGGATGCCCTAAGTATAAATCCAAGTTTAGTTTCCCAAACCCTAAGTATGAGTTAAGTAGTAGACCAAGGTAATAGATAATGCCCACATAAATATTTTATGAAATACATTACATATCTCTTGCAATGCAAAATTTTGAACATAAGTGTACCTTAATATGTTAATTATCAATAAATGAAGAGGTAAGAAGAACCCCAAGGTGGGTAGTACTGGAAATTTCGAGGACGAAATTATTTTAAGGTGGGTAGAATTGTAACATCCCAATTTCAGAGTTCATTCAAACCTTAATGTGATTCTCCTGATAAGAGTCCACTAAGGGACCAAATAAACCTAACCATGGTTTAATATATAAATGAGCTCAGAAAAGATGATGCACATATACTCGATTAAATATGTAATGTTAGTAATAGGATGCATATGCATATGAATGATTGTTTCATATGGACAATAATAGACATAGTGTGATAATAATTAGATGTTTAACATGTGTGAAGATAACTGATATGCTTTATGTAAGTTCATATTGAATTGATCGACGTAATGAGTAAAATATCATAAATGATATAGAATAATTCTATGTAGATTTTATGAAAGTAAAGTGATGCTAATTAGACTCATGATCCTAAATGTTGATAATTAGTGTAATGTACGAGTCTCAATAGCTTGCTATGAATTTTGAGATGATTTGGATAATCCTAGATAGCACATTATTATTGGAGAAGATGATGTCTAGGTATTATGTTGTGATTGATAATTCAATTTGTTGATCTATATAGTGGGACATGTGAAATCACACACACTATAATGGTGTAGTCTAGGTAGTGAATTAGGTTGTGATAATTTTGTACAAGAAGGTTATAGCTATAAGAGGTGTTGATCAAATTTTGGGACCAATATGATTAAAGAGTACCACATAGAAACTATAATAGAAATCTAGAATTTTGATGCACTTTTAAATGGTGAACCAAGCCTGAACCATTGGTTCATATCCTACCCTTTGGTTCAACTGAGACGAGTCAATTATTCGAAGAATGCTGGAATATGAGAAAGGTTTCACGACCCTCTATTTATCCGAAATAGGCAGACTATCGGAGTCTAGTTTGAGTCCGATCCCTTTGGGTCATTGTAAGATCAAGAAGACAACACCTATAAAATCATTAGCAGTCCGGTTTTGTGAAGTCGGAAGTTCCCTAGGGTTTTCAACGAGAAACAAAGATAGAGGTAGGAACCATAGAGATGAAAGGGAGGAAGAGAAGAGTTTCGGCGGCCGACGCCCCAGCCCTCTCCAGCGTTGCGCCCTCCTCAGGAAGCAAGAGGAGTGAATCTCAGACGTTGAGGATGTGGAAACCGTGATCCGAGGCACCAAGGAGCTTCTCAGTCGGTGTGGAACCCACATACAGGAGAATCGAGAAAGACCTAAACGGTTTGTCCTGCTCTTACGGTGGAAAATAGAGGAGGCATCAGGTTAGAACCCAACTTCATCACTGCTAGGTCCACCTGAGATGAGCCCCTATGCGATGACAGAGGCTCTGCGGATACATTGCCCAAATCAAGGTGGCAGATTAGTTGTAGATGGTTGACCTTCCATGGATGGAGGCGGCGCTCTATTTCACAGAGGAAACAGAGTCGCACGCACGACCCTGCAGACAGGGGAAGGAGACCAGCTGGTAGTCAGATCAGACATTAACCGGATCCATGGAGGAACCACAACCAAGAAGGAAAAAGGAAGGGGAGCACATGCTGGCCTCAGTCCCTTGGATTTCAGACCAACGACTGGGATCAATTCAACTTCAGGTATATTAAAAAATTCATATCTTGAGATATAAAGCTTGGTTTGGGATGATCAAGGTACCTATGAAAAGCTCTTCGAGCATACTATCTTCTAAAAATATCTACATAATATGATTTGGGTGTTTATTATTTATTATATGTTGGGTAGCAAAAACTATATGATTTTGATGTTTTGTCAATAAAAAATAGTAAACGCCTTTAGAAATTCATACAAATTTTACTGAATGTGAATTTTGATATGTTTAACATTACTTCAGATCCTGATCTTTCATATATGAAGTTTTCATGAGATTTTTAATGTAAACCCTAATAACGGTATTTTGGGTATTTCACCCATGATATGATTTTTAAATGACCTGATATTTTAATATGTGATCATCCCTACATTATATGAATACTTTTCTAGAGATTTGATGAAGTTTCTTGTGCTATTACATTAGTATTTAGTTTTAGATGAGTAGCCATTATGAAAGAATAATAAATGATTACCTTGAGACAATAAGTGATATATATGCCTAATTAGTCTGATATTATTTATCTAAATGGTTTATAATTTGATTTCATAATAGAGTCAAGTAATATAAGTATATATGAATATGTTTGAGATTTTCTTTGATCTATATGTTCATATGAGTGCATAAGACGACTTATGTCTTATTTGAGTATAAAGATAATATTATTGATTATATAGTATGAGTTTTATTTTATTTCAACGCCAATATTTTATGGTGATTTTAGATTAAATTTGTGTTTAGTCTAAATAAGAACCCTAAGTTGGTATATGTAGTTAGAAGGATGGGGTTTTGATATTTAAAAATAGAAAGAGGGAATATAGGCTTGGACTCATAAAACTATGATGATATTCAGGTTATCAAAGTTATGGAACTTAGAGTCAAGACTTCCTTATCGATGTCATCTGTACGAGAGGTAAGTGGTCCATGCCCATGAGTACTCATATTTTAAGTTCAGTATGTTTACATGTCTCCTGATAAGACTTTGATAATTTATATGGTCCAATGTTCTAAGATTTTAATGCAAACAAGAATACTCTCATATTTCTATCATTATGTAAGTTCAGATATCCAAAATCTCAAATAGAGACATGTTACTCAAAATAGTTGTGACCCATGGACCAAGTCCGTGAGAAAGTTAAAGAATCATGTTCCTACAAGATTTCTTAGAAATGTTCGAAATTAATGAATGAGATTGTAAGTAAGATATGCAAGTAATGTAGCCATATTTGTTGGTGATTTGGGATAGTTTTGTATTGAGAATTTAATTACAATTTAAGAATATGACTTTTAGAATATTCAGACATGGTCTCCTTTTAGAAATAAAGGTACTTTTGGGATCACAATGTATTATAAAAATGAGTTCATGAAGGCATTATAAGATAATGGCACATTAAGTTATGATTAGGTTGCAAGAAAATATTTTATAAGATTTCTATTTTGATATTTAAGGTTTAATATGTAAGTTCATATGCAAAGTTTCAGGGTAATGTCATATCTTATAAGAAGGATTGAACCATCTTGTTATAATTGATGTTTTTAGATATGTTGTACTTATGATACTTTCATAAGCTTGACTTAAGATACTCTGTATACTTAGTATTTCTATATTCATGTCAGATCCTTTCTCATAAGACATTAGACTCATTTATGATATAATTGGTATAATGAAGTAATCTTACCGAATAAGAGTTTTAGAGTAAAGTTTACCTAGATAATGAGATACATGTTCAAATCCAGCAATGAATTCAGTTTAGAACTTAAGAATAAGAGATTTAGATTCAGACTTAGACTACTCACTGTGTGAGTAGCCAGATTTTGAATAAAGATACATGATATGGGTTATAGGCCCAATCTTAATTATGTTGTAATTTGAAATACATACCCAAATTCCATAATAGAATCAGTTCAGATTTGAAAGAGTAAAGATTCAGATTTAGATTTTAGATTCAGATTTCATATTCTAAGCTAAGTACATGTTTAGTACTCAGTTTCAGATAAGTTCAGATTCATTATTCAGTAAAGCTACCATTATTCAGCTTCAGTTCAGATTAAGGATTAAGTAAGCTTAGACTTAAGATAAATAAGTTGAAACCTTCACATAAGACATTATATGATAAGTCCTCATTCAGTAGTCCCAAGACGATTCAGAGGCATCTGTTGCCAACTTAAAGGCATCTGTTGCCAATTCAGAGGAGTGTTTATGTCACGGAACCGGAATCCCAGTCCCATGAACCAAACGTATACCAAATGCGATATGCGGAAGCGTAAAGCTTAACACACATGAACAGATAACAAGATTAAGGCACCAACATAGTCATCAACATTCAACAAATGTAATTATACAAAATGCATTATATTCATGAATTCGATTACATATTTCCAGAGTCACTTTGTACAAGTCTGCTCATGTATACTATATCTAGATCTTACAACAAGTACACCTAGCATAGCTCACCAAGCCCATCAACCTTCTAGCCATCTCTGAATCTAAAAACAACATACGAGAAATGGGTCAACACACGAGGTGTTGAGTATGGGGCCGAAAGATACACATATATATAAACTTTGCATAATTTTGAAAAGATTTTAAGACTAAACGAACAAGAATAAACAAGTTAATTGTTTAACAAATGTGAAACCATATTTTATGTCATTTCACTCCATTATACCAACAATATCAATATCAAACATGTTTAAGGCCTTTGACCATCTTCCCGTCGGAAGGGTCCGTAAGGGTGCTCAAGCTTAGCTAACCCTTTTATACGAGAGGGACCTCAAGGTCGTAACCAAGAGCCCTTTATCAACAATATTATAATGGAGTTTCATATATATATATATGTGTTCAAGTTATAAAACCGACGAAGCAAACATCGAGTATGACATAGCAATACTACATGGCAATATTTGATAAAATAGACAAACAAGCATACAATATATGTATTTTCAAGCAAGAAAGCGGTAGTCATATAACTAGATAAGGCCCATACCTGATTCAGAGATTCATAACCTAACAAAACCTCCATCATCTAGCCATATGCCAAACCTGTTTAAGAACAAGATTACATATATGCATTAGATTCTAATCATTAACCCTAATTAGATGCATTTTAGGGTTTTGGCCAAGGTGGGTTCCAAGTTACTTATTAGTTCATTTGATGACCTTATACTTATTTAGAGTCCATCATGTGGGTGTGGTTCAAGTTCCATATCATTATGACGTTCCATGCTCTTTCTACAATCATAACAAGGTTTAAGGCATTTATATGCATTCTAGGGTCAAACGACTCACAATAGAGTAATCAAGGTCAATGATCATCAAGGTAGAAGAACCCATCATCAATCATGGTTTAGATCAGCAACATTAGGTCATAAGAAACATATCACAAGATTAAGTGGATTTCCATTAGAAGCCAGATTAGCAATCTAGGCAAAGTTCAACATTGTAGTCCCAAGGTAGGCACATATGTACAAAAGGAGTAAATTATGAGCAATAGGGAGAGTAGGAGTTTCATTAGGGCTACAAAGAACTTATTGTTACTGATTTAAGGATCAGGGATAGATTGAGTAGCCAAGATCCCAATTTTGCATCATGGTCATACATCAACTATATTCCAAATGATTAACATATGCATATTTTATAAAATCAGGGAACAAATGATAGAATTAGACTTTGAAACTTAGTCCATTGTGTAGATCTCGTTGAGTAGATGAATTTTCATATATTATATGTGAGATTTGGCCAAAGGAATGTAAAGTTATCATCATTATACCACTTTAGGAAAAACTAGGATGAATTAGGATGTCATTTATTCACCTTGCAAATGGATTGGGCCTTGGCGGCGGATCGTTGGGCCTGATGTCTGGGTGCCTTGGCCCATGAGGATTTGGCCCTCCGTAGACCTGGCTTTCTTCCACGTGCGGATACACCCATTCCTGTTCCTCCCTCGCGATCCCTGTGCAGCGGTGGAGGGGACGAACAGAGCACCTCTGTTCGCATTGCTTGCTGACGCTGCACCTGGTGCAGCCAACGTGGAGGCTACTTGGCGGTGTGGGCGGCAAAGGAGAAATATTTCCTCAGATTCCTCCAGACCCTCGCGGCTAGAACCCCCCCGATCCAGCAGCCTCCTAAACTGAATCGTCCGCTCTCCCCTTTGACATGATTCCCCTGTTAGTTGTGTTGGAATAGGGGAGGAGCAGGGGAAAACACCCCACCCACCTATCCTTCTCCGGATGCATCTACTGCACCCACAAAATCCCTAAAAGAAGCAGGTACGTGGGTAGATATGCACGGCACGCTGGCTGCCGGGTTATTTCCAGTCGTGATCGCCATTGTTGTGGCGTGCAAAGGGGGCTGGCTGGCTGCCTTAGCCGTCGGCTTTGGCCAACCTGCTGCCTGGGAAAACTGATGCAAGGAGGAACGAGAAGGGAGATGGGGGGTCTAGGTTATACGAGGAGGGGGGGGTTAAAAACAGATCAAGAGAACTAGGGTTTAGATTCTCTTCATCCATCGTTGGATTTGATTGCTTTCCCGATATGGCTGGAGGAAGGGGAGGGATCCTCTAGTCAAGCGTTGCTTTCCGTTTTGGGAAGAAGGAAGATGACTAGTTAAATGGGCCACGTGTTTGATATTGGGCCCAATAAGGGTTGCAATTCAACAAGAATAATTAAAACAAGTACAATATGAGTAACTTTTCAAATACCCATATCTTGGGCTAGGATGGTCCAAACGAGGTAATTTTTGTACCATTGGGAAGATAAAAGAACACTCAAATATTTTGAAACATATTGTAGAGCAAGGTGATCATACTAATCAGGTTCAAGATATTTTACAAAGTAGTGAATCATTAAATAGTGAAATTTAGATCAAGAGAGCACAATAAAAGTACACATTGTGAAATTGATCATTATAGTGGAAAAATTAGAAAAATCTCAACTCTCCAATTATGAAATTGATATCAAATTGAGTAAGAGACACTTGGTGAGAGAGGAGGAGTACAATATAGGAGAGAGAAAATTGAGGTTGTCACAGTTTACTCCAATTCAGAGGTGTTGCGGCACCAATTCAGGGCATCTAATGCCATTTCAGGGTACTTCGGTACCAATTCAGGGCGTAGATACACCAATTCAGGAGGACTTATTGTATAATGGTGGCCAAAAAAAGATAAAAATCATAAATAAAAGATACTTAAGATTAGAGCATTGTTGGCTAAATTGGACATTATGATAAATCCCTTTGTTTTGCTTATGACAAACATTTCATTTTTGTTTATCTAATGTGCTACTTGAGTGTTGCAGGAATAAGGCGGATGATAAAAGCACTAGGGAATCCATATGCTTAAATGCTTATAAATTTCATGATATGTAATCAATTGTAAACTTGTACAAATATATAATGTACAAGTACTTAGACTTCATGTAAATCAAGCGTTAGATTTTCCCTAGCCAATCACTACACTTAGATAGATCATCCCCTTCAATAGTGTCATATATGCACACTCACATTCACACTTAATACTCTAATTGAAACAGGGTCAATCTCGGTCGACAAAATCCTCGACCGAGACACTCTCGGTCGACAAACTTCTCGACCGGGAATGACCCAGGTAGCCGTTAGATACAGCTGACAAGGTGGTTGGCAGTTGGAGATGAACGTTGCAAATACTTGATCCAGAGAGCCTGTCGGTCGACAAAACTTCGACCGAGTAGGTATCTCGGTCGACAATTTCTCGACCGAGATGGACTCTGACAGCAAGTGCAGAATTAATTAACTAGCCGTTGTTAATTCAACTAACTTATACCTAACGGCTAGTTAAGTACTTGGAACCCCCTAGAAAGTGTCTAGAACGTCCTTAAGCACTTGTAGGTCATTCCTATAAATAGGACATTCCTTAGGACACCTAAACTCACTTGATTCCATACTTGAGCAATCTTTGGGCATACACTTGCATTAGCAACCTGTTTTGATCAATTGAGCAATACTTGCAATTGGCTACTCTTCACCTTGCTCTAAATTCGTGTCCTATAGGCTAGTATCTCCTATCCACAGCTATCACACTTCCATATACTTTGGTTAGGAGATCTACACGCTTGATATAGGCAAATCAAGCCTTGTGCTTCAAAGGATAAGTTGTAATTTCTATTTTCCTTTCTTGTTCACTTTCATTGTTTGTACTCTCCTTGCTACTCCTAGGTTGGAGGTTGCGGATTGGAGAGGGTTGTGATCTTCTTGGTGAAGAAGAAGAAGACTTTGAACTACTTCAAGAAGGCTGGTGCAACGGGAGGTTACTTCTAAGAGGAAGGCTACTTCAAGGGGGAGCTTAGAGTTACTTCAAGAGGGCTACCTCGAGTTGGTGCATCTACTTCAAAGTGAAGGCTGTTCAAAGGGGTATAAGAAAGTATTGTATTTTGTGTAATTCCTTGTGAAGGTAATAAAATTAATACTTTCAAATCCCGGTTGGGTAAGCAACCGGGTAGTGGACTGACTGCATTAGTATTTTCTAAGGTAGGAACCACTCTAAATCCCTTGTCTCTTTCTTATTTTTTCATTTGTGGTTGTTTGAGTTAAATAATTTTTAAAATAAACTTAAAACCCTATTCACCCCCCCTCTAGTGGTTTTTCAGTTGGTATCAGAGCAGGCTTCAAGGAACCCTAACCAGGTCTTGAAGAATGGGTGATGGGTTGCTTAACACCTCAATCTTGAAGGGACACTTGTTGCTAGGCCTCCAGCATTTGATGGAACAAACTACACATACTGGAAGAGGAGGATGCAATTCTACTTCCAAGGCATTAGTTGGGATCTATGGAGAATGGTGTCAACCCCATACGAGCTTCCTCAAGTGCAATATGCGGAATGGGATGCAAATACGGTAAAGTCGGCTCAAATGAATGCAAAGGCTGTAAGTATTCTCTATTGTTCAATTTCAGTAGGAGAATTTAATAGGATATCAAATTGTGAAACAGCCTATGAAATTTGGCATAGACTTTCTATAACATATGAAGGGACTGTTCAAGTTAAGAATTCTAAAATTGGAATGCTTAAACAAAAGTTTGAACAGTTTCGTATGGATCCAAATCAATCTATTAGTGATATGTATGCAAAATTCTCTTCTATTGTAAATGGTTTGAATGCTCTAGGTAAAGTTATTAGTGAAGACGATCAGGTGTCAAAGATCCTTAGATCTCTTCCCCCCAAATACAATCCCAAGGTGACGGCCATTGAAGAAGCAAATGACCTCACTCGACTGAGGATGGAACAACTCATTGGCAACCTAGAAGCTCATGAAGCTACCTTAGAAGAAGAAGAAAGAAGAGAACGTGAACTACAACAAGGGAAAAAGAAGGATGTGGCTCTAAAGGCTTCAAAAATCATTACACTGGAAAGTGATGAGTCAAGTGGAGAAGAAAAGGTGGAATGCCTAATGGCAAGAGAAGATGATGAAGACTCTCAAGAGGTAAGCCTTCTTGATCTTCCTAAAGAAGAGTTAATTACTAGTCTACAAGAAACTCATGATAAGTATGTTGATGTCAAGAAGAAACTAAAGAAGGTTACCAAAACAAATGATGAGTTATATGCTAGATTAAATGATCTTTCTTCTGAAAAGAACAACATTGATCTTGAGAATTTGTCTTTAAAAACATCTTTAAATGACTGCACTAGAAAGCTACTCACTCTAGAAACAAATGTTGATCTTCTCTCTCAAGAAAAGACTGAATTATTAGCTAAACTAAATGATTTTCAGACTCAACCAATTCTATGTAACCATCTAGACTATTACAATGTTGTAAAAGAAAGAGACTCCCTATTATCTGATTTAGATCAAGCAAGAAAATATTTACACAAGAAGATGGATGACATTGCTAAGCTACAAAGAAACCTACATGATTTAAGAAGAAAAGATATCCTTAATAACATTCTAAAAATTTCTTCTAGTTTCAATGGAAGAAAAGGTTTGGGATATGCTTCAAAGAAAAATCAACTCAAAAGAACTAAAGCATCTAAGACTCAGACTATGTTTGTACCTAAGAACACAATTCCTAGAAAGAGAAATGAAGTTGATTCTATTACTTGTCACTTTTGTCTACGTCTTGGACATTATTCATTTTCATGCCCTTATAAGACCAAAGATTCCGACTTAGTTTGGGTCCCAAAATCCCAAACTTAGTAGAGTCAAATAAAATACAGTTGAGATATGATCAAATGCTCATTTTTGCAAATTATATTGTCTTATCTCAACTTAATAAAAGGGTTCATGCATTATGGTAATTTTCTGAAATATTGTACTGAAATAGAAACTTGGTCGGTCGAAGTATTGTCGACCGAACATAAAATTGGTCGAACTTTTGTCGACCGACCAGACGCCTGTAACAAATTAAATCTACAGCAACAAAACAACAACTTTCTCGATTGACGATTGGTCGACCGAGAGAGATGTCGGTCGAATAGTTGTCGACCGACTGAAGTTCTGAGTCAGATTTTTTTTTGTCTGTAATTAAATGCTTCTAACCATACCGGACCATCACATGGGTACCAAAACCTACATTTTAATGCAGGATTGGGTGGTTGACAGTGGATGTTCCAAACACATGACCGGAAACAAGGATGCATTTCAAACTTTTGAAGAAAAGAAAAGTGGAACAGTCACCTTTGGAGACAATGGTAAAGGTAAAATCGTTGGAATAGGCAATATTGGTACAAACCTTGAAATCAAGAATGTTTTACTTGTTGATGGTTTGCACCATAATTTAATAAGTGTTAGTCAATTATGTGACAGTGGATATGATGTTCTATTTAACAAAAACTGCTGCAAATTATTAATAGAAAACACTACAAATGTTGTTTATGAAGGAAAAAGAGTTGGAAACCTTTATATTCTTAGACCTAACTCTATGAAATATGTAGTAGGAAAATGCTTACTTGCAAATGAAAATACTTTACACCTATGGCATAAAAAGTTAGGACATGCTAGTTCACATGTTATCAAAAAGCTAGTGAAATATGATCTTGTTCGTGGTTTGCCTACTTTATCTTTTGATCAAGTTGAAAATTGTGAACCATGTACTTTGGGAAAGCAAACAAAAACCTCCTTTAAACCTAAACATGTACTTAGCACTAGTAGATCCTTAGAATTAATTCACATGGATTTATTTGGACCCATGAGGACACAATCTATTGGTGGCAAAAGATATTGTTTTGTTATTGTCGATGATTATAGTAGATATACATGGGTACATTTTCTTGCAACCAAAGATGACACTATTCATGTTTTTATAAAATTTTGTTCCAAGATTGAAAATCTATTACAAAACAAAATATGTACCATTAGAAGTGATCATGGTGGAGAATTTGAAAATCATGTATTTGAAGAATTTTGCACATCTCAAGGGTACACTCACAATTTTTCTGCTCCACGCACTCCACAACAAAATGGTATAGTTGAAAGAAAAAATCGATCACTACAAGAAATGGCTAGAACTATGATGCTTGAACATAACACACCTAAAAACTTTTGGGCTGAAGCTGTAAACACCGCATGCTATGTGTTAAATAGAGTAACTGTTCACTCCCATTTGAAGAAAACACCATATGAATTAATACATTCTAAGAAACCTAAAGTTGACTATTTTCATACCTTTGGATCCACATGCTATATCTTAAATACTAAAGAGGATAGAGATAAGTTTGATTCTAAATCACATAAAGCATTCTTTTTGGGATATTCTACCTCTAGCAAAGCATTTAGAGTCTACAAAACCATTTCTAGAAAAGTTGAGGAATCTATTCATGTCTCTTTTCATGAAGAGTCAAAATCAAAAAATCTTGAAATAGTTGATCTCACTCATCAATTCAAAAACTTAAACATACCAAATGATAGTGAGAAATATACTACAAACAATAACCAAGCTGAAACACAACCTATACCTAGACTTATTAAGGATCATCCTCAAGAATTAATTATTGGAAATCCGAATGATAAAGTCAAAACTCGGTCTTCTTTTAAGGATGTTGCAAACATGGCCTTTGTTTCTATTATTGAACCTAAGAAGGTCTCTGAATCTCTTAAAGATGATTATTGGATAATAGCAATGCAAGAAGAATTAAATCAATTCACTAAAAATGATGTATGGGATTTAGTTCCTAAACCACAAGATAAAACCATCATTGGAACTAAATGGGTTTTTAGGAATAAGCTAAATGAGGCAGGGAAAGTAATAAGGAATAAAGCTTGGCTAGTAGCACAAGGATATAATCAACAAGAGGGAATAGACTTTGATGAAACATATGCACCAGTAGCAAGACTTGAAGCTATTAGAATGTTACTAGCTATTGTTGCACATAAAAACATCAAACTCTACCAAATGGATGTAAAAAGTGCATTTCTAAACGGAATCATTCAAGAAGAAGTATATGTTGCCCAACCACCTGGTTTTGAAATACCGAAAAAAGGTGACCATGTTTACAAACTTAAGAAAGCACTTTATGGGTTAAAACAAGCACCTAGAAACTGGTATGAAAGGCTCAAAACGTATCTTTTTGATAATGGTTTTTCTATTGGAAATTCAGATTCTACCTTATTCTTCAAAACATATACATCTTATTTTCTAGTTGTTCAAATATATGTTGATGATATTATTTTTGGAGCTTCAAATGAATCATTGTGCACACAATTCAGTGCAATTATGCAAAAAGAATTTGAAATGAGCCTCATGGGTGAACTAACTTTCTTTCTTGGTTTCCAAATTAAACAAACGCCTGTCGGGATTTTTATAAGCCAAGAAAAGTATACTAAAGAACTCTTAAAACGTTTTGGGATGGATCAGTGCAAACATGCTACTACTCCTCTGGCTACCTCTATTAAAATTGATAAGGATGAAAATGGGGAACCTATTGATGATTCCTTATATAGATCCATGATTGGTAGTTTGCTTTACTTAACTGCCTCTAGACCGGACATTATGTTTTCCGTTGGTCTTTGTGCTCGATTTCAATCACAACCCATGCATTCTCATTTTCAAGCAGTTAAACGAATTCTTCGATACTTAGCCGGCACCACATGTTTTGGCTTATGGTACCCAAAAGGACAAACCTTGGATTTTAAAGCTTATACTGATGCTGATTATGCTGGTTGTCGACTTGACCGCAAGAGCACTAGTGGTGGTTGTTTCTTGTTAGGAAGAGCTTTAGTATCTTGGTTTAGCAAGAAACAAAACACGGTTGCCCTCTCTACAACTGAAGCTGAATATATGGTAGCCGGATCTTGTTGTGCTCAAGTGCTTTATATGCAACAAGTGCTAAACGATTATGGTTTCACTCTTTCATCTACGCCTATTTTTTGTGATAACACAAGCACTATAAACCTAGCACACAATCCCATTTTACACAGCCGAGCTAAACACATTGAAATCCGTCATCATTTTTTAAGGGATCATATCTCTAAGAATCATGTTTCCCTTCATCATGTTAATACGGAAGATCAATTGGCTGATATTTTTACAAAACCGCTTCCACAAGACCAATTCAACAAAATAAGGAAGCAACTGCTCATCACTCCTTTAGAAGATGTTTTCTTTGATATTTGTGCTTCTTAACAATATTCTTGTTTGCATCATTTTTGGTTCTTAAATAGACATATTTTTTTGGATTTGATGGGACATCTAATTAAGGGGGAGTTTTCTTGTTTTTAACGGATATCTTTTTGAAATGACAAAGGGGGAGAAATAAACATAAATCTTAAAAACTTAGTAATTGTTACATATACTGAGTTTCATAAACTCTGGGCTTTACATTGAAAGTTGCTATATTCCCTAAAGAATTGGATTCCATGTTCTATCATTCATGGGGAATAATAAGCACACATTTTATAAACAAAAGAAGAAATTCACAAAGGTAATCTTTAGGTATGAAACTTACATGTTTTATATTTCCTTAATTTATATTTTGGAAATGTTTGTCATTTTCAAAAAGGGGGAGATTGTTGGCTAAATTGGACATTATGATAAATCCCTTTGTTTTGATTATGACAAACATTTCATTTTTGTTTATCTAACGTGCTACTTGTGTGTTGCAGGAATAAGGCGGATGATAAAAGCACTAGGGAATCCATATGCTTAAATGCTTATAAATTTCATGAAATGTAATCAATTGTAAACTTGTACAATTATATAATGTACAAGTACTTAGACTTCATGTAAATCAAGCGTTAGATTTTCCCTAGCCAATCACTACACTTAGATAGATCATCCCCTTCAATAGTGTCATATATGCACACTCACATACACACTTAATACTCTAATTGAAACATTGAAACAGGGTCAATCTCAGTCGACGAAATCCTCGACCGAGACACTCTCGGTCGACAAACTTCTCGACCGGGAATGACCCAGGTAGCCGTTAGATACAACTGACAAGGTGGTTGGCAGTTGGAGATGAACGTTGCAAATACTTGATCCAGAGAGCCTGTCGGTCGACAAAACTTCGACCGAGTAGGTATCTCGGTCGACAATTTCTCGACCGAGATGGACTCTGACAGCAACTGCAGAATTAATTAACTAGCCGTTGTTAATTCAACTAACTTATACCAAACGGCTAGTTAAGTACTTGGAACCCCCTAGAAAGTGTCTAGAACGTCCTTAAGCACTTGTAGGTCATTCCTATAAATAGGACATGCCTTAGGACACCTAAACTCACTTGATTCCATACTTGAGCAATCTTTGAGCATACACTTGCATCAGAAACCTATTTTGAGCAATTGAGCAATACTTGCAATTGGCTACTCTTCACCTTGCTCTAAATTCATGTCCTATAGGCTAGTATCTCCTATCCATAGCTATCACACTTCCATATACTTTGGTTAGGAGATCTACACGCTTGATATAGGCAAATCAAGCCTTGTGCTTCAAAGGATAAGTTGTAATTTCTGTTTTCCTTTCTTGTTCACTTTCATTGTTTGTACTCTCCTTGATACTCCTAGGTTGGAGGCTGTGGATTGGAGAGGGTTGTGATCTTCTTGGTGAAGAAGAAGACTTTGAACTACTTCAAGAAGGCTGGTGCAACGGGAGGTTACTTCTAAGAGGAAGGCTACTTCAAGGGGGAGCTTGGAGTTACTTCAAGAAGGCTACCTCGATTTGGTGCATTTACTTCAAAGTGAAGGCTGTTCAAAGGGGTATAAGAAAGTATTGTATTTTGTGTAATTCCTTGTGAAGGTAATAAAATTAATACTTTCAAATCCCGGTTGGGTAAGCAACCGGGTAGTGGACTGACTGCCTTAGTATTTGCTAAGGTAGGAACCACTCTAAATCCCTTGTCTCCTTCTTACTTTTTCATTTGTGGTTGTTTGAGTTAAATAATTTTTAAAATAAACTTAAAACCCTATTCACCCCCCCTCTAGTGGTTTTTCAAGCATGTCTATAATCTCATCCACGAGTGTGATGAGAGGAATTCAGATAAGATATTTATGATCCAGAGACTTTGGTGTAGGCCATGAGACCTAGATTATAGGTCTCCAGAAAAGATAGAGTAGAAAATAAGAGTTTAAGAAATGAGAGATAATATGTTTCTAGATTTAATCAGAGTTTAATGTTCATTTTGTATTTATGATTTCAAGAATCTTTTGTAATATTTCTGTTCTTTAGCGATGTATATTTTAGAATACTCATGCCACTTACTCTACCGACTGTTTTTCCCAATGCATGGCTGGGGACATGATGTCTGCAGGTTTTGGAGCAATTGAAGAACAAAGGGACCAGTAAAGGCCTAAGAGATTTTCAAGCTCAACCTAGTGGGGTGCCATCTACCTAGATGATCCTGAGTATTGACATTTTTTTATTATGAACTTATGCATAAACATGATGTAGTTTTATGTTGACAAAAAGCTATGTGTGAATCAGTTTTACAGTTCTGCAAAGTGTTTCATTTACTTTCATTGCAATGATAATCATGTTTGTGACACTAAAAAAAATGCTTCCACTCATTTGATATAAAAATTTTGGTGTCACAATATGGTATCAGAGCAATTTGGTAAATGGCCACTACGCAAACATGATTCTCATAGTCACCCTAGAGTGAAGAGGAAGGTTAGGGTTTAGGGATAGAATCCAAAGGAAGAATAGCATAACCTAGAGCGATTAAGAGGCTTAAACTCAGAATAGATAGATATCTTAGAGGTAGAAGTCAACCTAGTTTAGATCTAAAGTAGCAACCTAAACCTAGCTAATGAGATAGCCTCTCCATTCTCAATGGTTTTGGCCAGCCAATTGAGGATTAAAGAGGGATGTCTTAAGCAGTAGACCTTTTATGCATCTCTCATTTCTTACTGGTCCATGTAGTATGAGACACATGTATCAGTGGGTGAGTGATAGATAGCATCTCAGGATCCCACATCTCTAGGTATGTGCCTGATCACCACATATCTAGGAATGTAGGAGTTACCTGAAGGACCATGGATTAGACAGTCATGTACAACTAATGTTAGAAAGTCATGACAAAGTTGAGATGGATGCCCTAAGTATAAATCCAAGTTTAGTTTCACAAACCCTAAGTATGACTTAAGTAGTAGACCAAGGTAATAGATAATGCCCACATAAATATTTTATGAAATACATTACATATCTCTTGCAATGCAAAATTTTGAACATAAGTGTACCTTAATATGTTAATTATCAATAAATGAAGAGGTAAGAAGAACCCTAAGGTGGGTAGTACTGGAAATTTCGAGGACGAAATTATTTTAAGGTGGGTAGAATTGTAACATCCCAATTTCAGAGTAAATTCAAACCTTAATGTGATTCTCCTGATAAGAGTCCTCTAAGGGACCAAATAAACATAACCATGGTTTAATATATAAATGAGCTCATAAAAGATGATGCACATATAATCGATTAAATATGTAAAGTTAGTAATAGGATGCATATGAATATGAATGATTATTTCATATGGACAATAATAGACATAGTGTGATAATAATTAGATGTTTAACATGTGTGAAGATAACTGATATGCTTTATGTAAGTTCATATTGAATTGATCGACGTAATGAGTAAAATATCATAAATGATATAGAATAATGCTATGTAGATTTTATGAAAGTAAAGTGATGCTAACTAGACTCATGATCCTAAATGTTGATAATTAGTGTAATGTACAGGTCTCAATAGCTTGCTATGAATTTTGAGATGATTTGGATAATCCTAGATAGCACATTATTATTGGAGAAGATGATGTCTATGTATTATGTTGTGATTGATAATTCAATTTGTTGATCTATATAGTGGGACATGTGAAATCACACACACTATAATGGTGTAGTCTAGGTAGTGAATTAGGTTGTAATAATTTTGTACAAGAAGGTTATAGTTATAAGAGGTGTTGATCAAATTTTGGGACCAATCTGATTAAAGAGTACCACATAGAAACTATAATAGAAATCTAGAACTTTGATGCACTTTTAAATGGTGAACCAAGCCTGAATCATTGGTTCATATCCTACCCTTTGGTTCAACTGAGCCGAGTCAATTATTCGAAGAATGCTGGAATATGAGAAAGGTTTCACGACCCTCTATTTATCTGAAATAGGCAGACTATCGGAGTCCAGTTTGAGTCTGATCTCTTTGGGTCATTATAAGATCAAGAAGACAACACCTATAAAATCATTAGCAGTCCGGTTTTGTGAAGTCGGAAGTGCCCTAGGGTTTTCAACGAGAAACAAAGATAGAGGTAGGAACCATAGAGATTAAAGGGAGGAAGAGAAGAGTTCCGACAGCCGACGCCCCAGCCCTCTCCAGCACTGCGCCCTCCTTAGGAAGCAAGAGGAGCAAATCTTAGACATTGAGGATGTGGAAACCGTGATCCGAGGCGCCAAGGAGCTTCTCAGTCGGTGTGGAACCCACATACAGGAGAATTGAGAAAGACCTAAATGGTCTGTCCTGCTCTTACCATGGAAAACAGAGGAGGCGGCAGGTTAGAACCCAACTTCATCACCGCTAGGTCCACCTGAGATGAGCCCTTTGTGACGACAGAGGCTCTGCAGCTAGATTGCCCAAATCAAGGTGGCAGATTAGTTGTATATGGCTGACCTTCCATGGATGGAGGCGGCGCTCTGTTTCACAGAGGAAACAGAGTCGCGCACGTGACCCAGCGGACGGGGGAAGGAGACCAACTGGTAGCCAGATCATACATTAACCGGGTCCATGGAGGATCCACAACCAAGAAGGAAAAAGGACGGGGATCACATGCTGGCCTCAATCCCTTGGATTTCAAACCAACGGATGGGATCAATTCAACTTTAGGTATATTCAAAAATTCATATCTTGAGATATAGAGCTCGGTTTGGGATGATCAAGGTACCTATGGAAAGCTCTTCGAGCATACTATCTTCTAAAAATATCTACATAATATGATTTGGATCTTTATTATTTATTATATGTTGGGTAGACAAAACTATATGATTTTGATGTTTTGGCAATTAAAAATAGTAAACGCCTTTAGAAATTCATACAAATTCTACTGAATGTGTATTTTTATATGTTTAACATTACTTCAGATCCTGATCTTTCATATATGAAGTTTTCATGAGATTTTTAATGTAAACCCTAATAAGGGTCTTTTGGGTATTTCACACATGATATGATTTTTAAATGACCTGATATTTTAATATGTGATCATCCCTACATTATATGAATACTTTTCTAGAGATTTGATGAAGTTTCTTGTGCTATTACATTAGTATTTAGTTTTAGATGAGTAGCCATTATGAAAGAATAATAAATGATTACCTTGAGACAATAAGTGATATATATGCCTAATTAGTCTGATATTATTTATCTAAATGGTTTTTAATTTGATTTCATAATAGAGTCAAGTAATATTAGTATATATGAATATGTTTGAGATTTTCTTTGATCTATATGTTCATATGAGTGCATAAGACGACTTATGTTTTATTTGAGTATAAAGATAATATTATTGATTATATAGTATGAGTTTTATTTTATTTCAACGCCAATATTTTATGGTGATTTAAGATTAAATTTCTGTTTAGTCTAAATAAGAACCCTAAGTTGGTATATGTAGTTAGAAAGATGGGGTTTTGATATTTAAAAATAGAAAGAGGGAATATAGACTTGGACTCATAAAACTATGATGATATTCAGGTTGTCAAAGTTATGGAACTTAGAGTTGAGACTTCCTTATCGATGCCATCTGTATGAGAAGTAAGTGGTCCATGCCCATGAGTACTAATGTTTTAAGTTCAGTATGTTTACATGTCTCCTGATAAGACTTTTATAATTTATATGGTCCAATGTTCTAAGATTTTAATGCAAACAAGAATATTCTAATATCTCTATCATTATGTAAGTTCAGATATCCAAAATATCAAATAGAGACATGTTGCTCAAAATAGTTGTGACCCATGGACCAAGTCCATGAGAAAGTTAAAGAATCATGTTCCTACAAGATTTCTTAGAAATGTTCGAAATTAATGAATGAGATTGTAAGATAAGATATGCAAGTAATGTAGCCATACTTAGTTGGTGATTTGGGATAGTTTTGTATTGAGAATTTAATTACAATTTAAGAATATGACTTTTAGAATATTCATGCATGGTCTCCTTTTAAAAATAAAGGTACTTTTGGGATCACAATGTATTATAAAAATGAGTTCATGATGGCATTATAAGATAATGACACATTAAGTTATGATTAGGTTGCAATACAATATTTTATAAGATTTATATTTTGATATTTAAGGTTTAATATGTAAGTTCATATGCAAAGTTTCAGGGTAACGTCATATCTTATAAGAAGGATTGAACCATCTTGTCAGAATTGATATTTTTAGATATGTTGTACTTATGATACTTTCATAAGATTGACTTAAGATACTCTGTATACTTAGTATTTCTATATTCATGTCAGATCCTTTCTCATAAGACATTAGACTCATTTATGATATAGGTATAATGAAGTAATCTTACCGAATAAGAGTTTTAGAGTAAAGTTTACCCAGATAATGAGATACATGTTCAAATCCAGCAATGAATTCAGTTTAGAACTTAAGAATAAGAGATTTAGATTCAGACTTAGACTACTCACTCTGTGAGTAACCAGATTTTGAAGAAAGATACATGATATGGGTTATAGGCCCAATCTCAATTATGTTGTAATGTGAAATACATACCCAAATTCCATAATAAAATCAGATCAGATTTGAAAGAGTAAAGATTCAAATTCAGATTTTAGATTCTAAACTAAGTACATGTTTAATACTCAGTTTCAGATAAGTTCAGATTCAATATTCAGTAAAGCTATCAGTATTCAGCTTCAGTTCAGATTAAGGATTAAGTAAGCTTAGACTTAATATAAATAAGTTGAAACCTTCACATAAGACATTATATGATAAGTCCTCATTCAGTAGTCCTGGGATGATTCAGAGGCATCTGTTGCCAACTCAGAGGCATCTATTTCCAATTCAGAGGAGTGTTTACTCCAATTCAGAGGTGTTGCGACACCAATTCAGGGCATGTAATGCCATTTCAGGGTACTTCGGTTACGATTCAGGGCGTAGATACGCAAATTTAGGAAGACTTATTGTGTAATGGTGGCCACAAATAGATAAAAATTGTAAATAAAAGATACTTAAGATTAGAGCATGTCTATAATCTCATCCATGAGTGTGATGAGAGGAATTCAAATAAGATATTTATGATCCAGAGACTTTGGTGTAGGCCATGAGACCTAGAGTATAGGTCTCCAGAAAAGATAGAGTAGAAAATAAGAGTTTAAGAAATGAGAGATAATATGTTTCTAGATTTAATCAGAGTTTAATGTTCATTTTGTATTTATAATTTCAAGAATCTTTTATAATATTTCAATTCTTTAGCGATGTATATTTTAGAATACTCATGCCACTTACTCTACCGACTATTTTTCCCAATGCATGGCTGGGGACGCGATGTCCGCAGGTTTTGGAGCAATTGAAGAACAAAAGGACCAGTAAAGGCCTAAGAGATTTTCAAGCTCAACCTAGTGGGGTGCCATCTACCTAGATGATCCTGAGTATTGACATCTTTTTTATTATGAACTTATGTATAAACATGATGTAGTTTTATGTTGACAAAAAGCTATGTCTGAATCAGTTTTATAGTTTTGCAAAGTGTTTCATTTACTTTCATTGCAATGATAATCATGTTTGTGACACTCCAAAAAAAAAATGCTTCTGCTCATTTGATATAAAAATCTGGGTGTCACAATGACACACCTTGTGATAGCTCTTGGCCGATATGAAGTAGTCTTGTGCTGCCCGATATGGTGGGTGCATGGTGGAACCGTGTTAGGTGCCTTAGTGGTGGTTGATATGAGGCGTTTGACCTAGTTGGACGATAGGTCTTCTTAAGGTGTTTCTAGTTATAGGTGGGCGACATCCTAGCCTCTTCCTTGGATGATATGAGTAAGACGGGTAACCTTGTGTCGAGCATGGGTTTGTGTTTGCCCGACACACCCTATGTGAGTTGGTCGATATGGTGCCTTAGTGGTTACCATGCTCTTGGACGATAGAGTGCCTTGGCCAACATAAGGGTCCTTTGAACGATATGGGTGATGGTTGAACGATAGGGCATCTTGGACGCCATGCTCCTGATCGACATGCTTCTGTTGGTGAGGGTTGGCCGATAGAAACCCTAACCCCTAGTGCACGATAGGATCCCTGATGCACGATAGGATGATGTGTTGTTGGCCGTTCTGATGGCACATGTGCTTTAGGGTTTGGAACCCTAGCCGTTACACCCTTTGGTGAGGGTTGGCACTACTCGCCATACCTATAGTGAGGGTTGTAGGAGCTTTGGTGAGAATTTTGATAACCCGGAATGTATATAGTTGATAGTTCTCTATTAATAATGATAATACAAGTGACATGATGTAATCACCTTGAATCCTATATATATGATGATGGATTAAGATGATAGGTTGTGAACCAGGAAGCTTGGAAGCATATGATGTTGCTACACATGATAATGTGACACATGCATATGATCACATGTATGGAGCATGATATATTCTTATGATTGATGATGAAACTATGCTTTCTACAACTTATGTGTAATATACTCATGGATGTTGCTTTATACTTGATAACATGATAATCCTGATGACTTCAGTTATCTCTATGGATGTGTATACTAACCATGTAGGTATTTTTATGTGGATTCATAGCCTGGTAAGAGCTATGAGATGTATGTACTCGAGTAGCACCATGTGATAATGAGATAACAAGTTGATAGGTCTGAGGACCTGATATAAGGCTGAGTGCCTGGTTGAGGTGTTATCCTCTGATGATGAGATAAGGGATGTGTTCCCAACATGTTGTTGCATGATGATGATGCCTTGAGAGGCAGTGGTTGATATCATGAGGGATTGAGGTCCCAGGACAGTATGACGATGGTAATAATGATGTAATTCTATAAGGCTATGTTATACTTTGGTTGCCTCAACAATTGGCTTAAAATATACTAATTAACTATAGATGAACATATCATGTAGTTTGCCCTGGCCATAGATCCATCATTGTCAGTATCATGGTGATGGTGAAATAGGTTTATCTTGTGGGATTACATGGAGTGCATATTGTTGAATATGCAAGATTTCCCTTAGCCTAAAATAGGAGGGTTTGAGTGCAACTATGGTTGCAGACTCAAGATATATGGAGCATGGTGAACAGACCCATGGCTCAGGATATGTGATGATGAGCATGATGCGTTCATGGATCGGATGTATATACGGGTAGCTTGCGGAGCTGACCCAGAGGTTGAGGCCCTATAAGCATAAGACTGCAGTCTTGCTTGATGATTCGTATACTGACCACAAGAAGGTGAGGTCATGGAGTATGGATCTCCTTAGACCTTATACGACACCGGATTGGGCTTCGCAGCCAATGGTTGGATTTGAGCAGGGAAGGCTCACTTCCTCAGGGCATAATAAAACATAATCTAGCTGAATAGTATATCTTGCTTAGAGTAAAACGCAGAACATTGATTGAGGCCTTGTACTTATATAGATGATCTAGTTATACCTTGCAGTTACGTGTATGATTCTTATATTTTGTGATGAGTTATTATAAAGCTTATCTTGTCAATCATGTTCCATAAAGAAATACTTGGTTATATGCCTCCCGGATATCTTGGTAAGCTTGATTGTAATAATAGCCTTGCTCAGTATGTTGCTCTTTTTATACGCTTTATCAGTTAACTGCTGTTGTTGCCTTAACCTTCGAGGTCTTATAGTTTCGGCAGGGAGTTATGTTTCTCGTCGGGACTGTGTGTCTCACCCCGCTGGTTTGCACCCTTTTTAGGTGATCGCTCTAGACGTGGTGGTGGTCGTGAGGTTGCAGCCGAACAATAAGAAGAACAATAGAAGGCAAGAGGTGGACATGTTGTTGTTTTGGTGGTTTTGTAGTAGAGTCCTAGAGTCATCCATGTACTCTTATGTCCTCGGAGGTGTTCAGCGACGTTTCATGATGCCTAGCTGTTGTAATTTTGGTTTATCCTGCTGTTGGCTGTATGTGGCCTGTTATGTATATATAAACAGTTGATGAACTCTGGTGCTGACAGTACAGCTGGCTCCGATAAGCGGTGAACATATATCAACGCCTATAAATATTTTTATAACATGCTTTCTCTGCAGGATCTGGATGCAAAAGTTTCCTTGAGTATGCTTTCCGAAATCGGTTTTAATTAACCCGTGTTTTCGATAACATGAGGTTCCACACGTTTTCACGTGTCATCTCATTGTTTGGGTGATGGCGGGGTGTCACAATACTTTTGCCTTTTCTTTTTAAAATTATATATTTTATTAGATGGCACATCTATACTATATAAGAAAGCCGATAGAGGGGGCTGAATGCAATTTTTTTATTGTTCTACTTGATGTGTATGATCAATACGTATATGTTGAAATACCTGAAAAATACTCCAACCCACATCTACATGCCATGATTTTGAAACATATGGTCCATAGTCCATGTGGAATCTTGAACCCAACCAATGTGTGTATGTAGAAAGGAAAATGCAAGAAACATTATCCGAAGGATTTCTGTTCTTTAATAACTCAGACAAAATTTCTTACCCTCTCTATAGAAGAAGGGAGACTTCTCAACCAGAAAAAGTTGGATACATAATGGTTGATAATCGTTGGATTGTTCCTTACAATACTTACTCACTAGCCAAATATGATTGTCATATGAATGTTGAAATATGTTCTTCAATTAAAACAGTGAAGTACTTATACAAGTACATATACAAAGGGCATCATTGTGTATTGTACCAAGTTTATGACAAACGATCTAACGATATGCATGATAAGATAGCATGATTTGTGCCTGGATGATGGGTATCTCCACAATAAGTAGCTTGGAGGATTTATAAATTTCCGTTGAATGAAATGCATCCATTTGTTACAAGTCTACAACTACATCTTGAGGACAAACACACTGTCATGTTCCATGGAAATCAAGATTTATTGACCATTGTACACGATGAGAATTTTTCCAGAACTATACTTACAGAATATTTTAGAATAAATAATGTTGATGATGGAGCTCATAAGTATCTATACAAGGAATTTCATAAGCATTATGTATGGGACAAAAGGTCTAGATGTTGGAATAGAAGGAGTCAAGGGTATCTATTGGTCGTGTTGTTTTTGTAAAACCAATTGAAGGTGAACGCTATTACTTGCTTTGTTTATTGAATCATGTCAAAGGCGCTAAACCTTTTGGTCATTTAAGAACTATAAATGGAGTTCTATACAACACATTTCAAGAAGAAGTAGAAAAAATGGGTTTGTTGGAGACCAAAATTACATTGAAGAATGTCTTGATGAGGCAGAGTTATTTCATATGCCTTCAAGTCTATGACAACTATTTTCTACTATAATTGTCTTTTCTACATCAATAAGTCCTATAACTCTTTGGAAAAATACAAGAACCATATGAGTGAAGTCTTTTTGAGACTACATTAAGAGAAACTAGAGACAACATATAATGATGCTCTAAATCACATCAATATGTGTTTAGAGTCAATAGGGAAAAGTTTATCAGACTTTCAATTGCCATCCGTCGTTCAAGATGAATAAGAAAGGTTATATAAAGAAGTGGAAGAAGAATTTAAAATAGTTGTATCTGATAATGATTTTTTGGCAATTTCACAACTAAACTATGATCACGGTTATGCTTATCACATAATTATTGATCGAGTGAACAACAATTATCCATGCGTCTTCTTCATCTATGGTCCAGGAGGATCTGGTAAAATATTCTTATATCGTGCTTTACTTGCTATGATACGATCACACGATCAAATAGCACTTGCAACTGCATCATCAGGAGTAGTTGCATCTTTGTTACCTTTTGGCAGAACTGCTTACTCAAGGTTTAAAATACCACTGAATAGAGATGAACAAAAAGTATGTAACATTTCAAAATAGAGTAGATTAGGTGAGCTACTTCAAAAAACTAAACTTATAGTTTGGGATGAAATATCCATGGCAGAAAAACAATCAATTGAGTCATTGGATTTCTTATTACAAGATAAGACAAGCAACACATTACCTTCTAGAGGAAAAATCGTTATCTTTACTGGTGATTTTAGACAAATTCTACCTGTTGTACCACAAGGAGGAAAAGAACAGACAATTGAAGCAAGTTTTACAAAATCAGAGTTATGGAAACATTTGAAAAACTAAAATTAGAAGAAAAAAACATGAGAACCATGTCAGATACCTCTTTCAGTAAATATTTACTTTCTATTGGAAATGGTACATCAAAGACAATACTTGGGGATCAAATCAAAATTCCTGATTACACGGTGATTCCATTTATAGATGAAATATCTTCAAAGAATAAATTAATGCGTGCAGTATTTCTACAACTTAGTATTCATGAGGACATAATGTATTCCCTTACAAATCATGCAATTTTGACTACAAAAAAATGAATTTGTTGATGAAGTAAATGAGCTATTGATGAATCATTTCCAGGAGAAAGGAAAGAATTCGTCAGCTTTGATTCAGCTATCGATGCCACCAATCAATTCCAAGAAGAAGAATTTCTAAATTCATTGACTCCTTCTGGGCTTCCTCCTCACAAATTGGTACTTAAAAGAAATTGCCCGATTATGTTACTTAGAAATATTGACCCCTTTTATGGTCTTTGCAATGACATAAGACTTATTTGCAAGAACTTCAACAAAATATCATCCATGCTAAAATATTAGTGGGACATAGAAAGGGACAAAGAGTATTCATACCAAGAATTACATTGATGTCGAAAGATCATGAGAAATTATCATTTTCCTTCAAAAGATTACAATTTCTAGTTCGATTATGTCTTGCTATGACAATTAACAAGGCACAAGGACAAACTTTGGACAAATTTGGAATATACTACCTCAACATGTATTCTGTCATGGTCAATTGTATGTGACTTTATCTAGAGTAAAGTCAGGAACAAATCTTAAACTTCTAATCAAACCATCTTGTATGCAAAATAAATTTACATTGACAAGAAATATAGTTTATATTTTTATTTTTTGACATTTCTAATAAGGTAGCTGACATGTCTGTGTGTTTGCTTTTCCAACACTTAGGGTGCCTGATTGGCACGCAGTTCAATTTTTTTTCTTTTTACATTTCTAATCTATGTAATAATTGTCACCTATTTTGTTGTTTTTAATTGTTTATTAGGAAAAGTAGGCCGAGGGACAATTTTGTGTGCCATATCTTAAATGTGATGTGCCACCATGTATACAATATATGAAAATTTTCATTATTTTTTAAAATTACAATTCTATTCATGTGCTTTTACATTATACTTTTATCTTTTCTTTTTAAAATTTTGGCACACATTTTAGATTTTTTTTTTTATTTTAATATATCTAATTAGGCAGTTGACATACTTATGTGCTTACTTTTTCAGTAGTTAGGGTGCCTGATTGGCATGCAATTTAGATTTTTTTCTTTTTACAATTAGAATCTATGTAGTAATCGTCATCTATTTTGTTATTTTTAATTGTTTATTAGGAAAAGTAGATTGAGGGACAATTTTGTGTGCCACATCTTAAATGTGATGTGTCACCATATATACTACATAAAAAATTATTTATTATTTTTTAAAATTACAAAATTTTCCCTGTGTTTTTACACTACACTTTTATCTTTTCTTTTAAAAAAATTATATTGTGTAATAAAACTCATCGATACTATATATGAAAGGCCGCATGAGTGGAATGAAATTTTCTTTGTTATTTTTTATAATTACAAATCGATTTGTGTGTGTACACTACACTTTTATCTTTTCTTTTTAAAACTTTATAATGTATAAGGAGGCTCATCTACAGTATATAAAAAGCCCATGTAGGAAGTTGAATGCAATTTTCTCTATTATTTTTTAGAGTTTCAAATAGGTCCATGTATGTGGTACACTACACTTTTGTCTTTTCTTTGTAAAACTTTATATTCTATAAGAAGACTCATCTATACTATATAAGAAAGCATGAACAATGCAGTTTTCTCCATTATTTTTTATAATTACAAATAATGTGTGTACACTATACTTTTGTCTTTTCTTTATAAAATTATATATTTTATAAGATGACACATCTATATCTATATCTATACTATATAGAAAAGTGCATGGTAGTTGACGTGCATGTGTGTCTGCTTTTTACGTGCGTGTACTTATTTCTCCAGCAGCTAGGGTGTCTGCTTGTCACACAATTTAGATTTTTTTCTTTTGACATTTTTAATAAGGTAGTTGACATGCATGTGCTTTTTCTAATAGCTAGGGTGCATGTTTGACACGCAATTTAGATTTTCTTTCTTTCTATCTAATAATTGTCACCTATTTTGTTATTTTTAATTATTTATTACAAAATAGTAGCCTGAGGGGGCATTATCTAACGGAAAATTGTGTGTGTCATGTCTTAAATGTGATGTGTCACTACATATACTATATAAGAAATTTTTCATTATTTTTTAAAATTACAAATTGCTCTATGAGTTTATGCACTATAATTTTATCTTTTCTTTTAAAAATTGTATATTGTAAAATGAGACTCATCAATACTATATAAGAAGGGTCGTGGGGGTGGAATGAAATTTTCTTCATTAAGTTTTGAATTTGCAAACCGGTATGTGTGTGTACACTATACTTTTACCTTTTCTTTTTAAAATTGTATATTGTAAAAGGAGGCTACTCTACAGTATATAAGAAGCCCACGTAGGAAGTTGAATGCAATTTTCTCTATTATTTTTTAGAGTTGCAAATAGGTTCATGTGTGTGTATACTATACTTTTGTATTTTCTTTTTAAAATTTTTTATCATGTAAGGAGACTCATCTATAACATATAAGAAAGCCTGCAGAGGGGATTGAATGCAATTTTCTCCATTATTTTTTGTAATTACAAACAAGTCCATGTGTGTGTACACTGCACTTTTATATTTTATTTTTAAAATTATATATTGTATAATATGACACATCTATACTATATAAAAAATCACATTTATGAAATGAATGCAATTATCTCCATTATTTTTAGAATTATAAACCGGTCCTTGTGTGTGTCCACTACACTTTTGTCTTTTCTTTTCAAAAGTTTATATATCGTAAGGGGACTCATCTATACTATATAAAAAAGCCCATAGAGGGGGTTGAATGCAATTTTTTTTTCATTTTTTTGGAGTTACAAACTAGTCCCTATGCATGTACACTACACTTTTGTCTTTTCTTTTACAAAATTTATATTGTGTAAATAGACTCATCTACATTATATGAGAAAGTCCCTGGAGGGGGCTGAATGCAATTTTCTTCATTATTTTTTAAAATTATAAGTCGATCCCTCTTTTATGCTATGTTTGGTACGTGGTGAATGAAGGGAAGGGGAAGGGAAGGGAGGGGAGGGGAAGGGAGGGGAAGGGAAGGGAAAGGAGGGGACATTTATGTTAGTCTGTTTGGTTAGCATGGGAGGGGAGGGGAGGGGGAGGAGAAAATGAACAATATTGTAAATATAAAGAAATTTCTAGCGATGCAAAACATAGATGATATTTGAATGAGACTACTATTACATTTTATATTTATTGTATTATAGAAGTATCTTTGTAACATCCCTGACCTGGGTTATGAGTTAACCCTAGGTGTTTTGCTTGATTATGTAATTAGATACTTGTGATTATCTTTCGGTCTGTAATTAAAAGCTCTTGAGGAACATATGTTTCCATTTCAGTCCTTTTTAAACAATGTTGTAGTATTGTTTTGTAATACATGGACCTATGTACAAATTACCCAATTAGAAGGGTTAACTTGAAATTTACACATGTTAAGATGTTCCTTTGGTGATGAGACATCATAAGAATGAATATGGTGAAGTATGATGGATTCCCCAAGCTTGGGCACCAAGATGCAACTTGTGGAGCAATCCTTGTGCTTAAAACCCTAATTTTGGTGTAAAGTACAATTTACCCAAAATATGGGGTGCAACTTGTAAAATACACCTTCTAGAATATCTTTTATGACTTTTGACATCATTTAGAGTAATAATGATTAAGGGGGCACTTCATTTGAATAATCATAATATAAGGAACACCTTTGTAATTGAATCACCAAGTTATAAGTATAGTAACCCTTGTATATATGCACCTTAGTGGTAAGTGGACCTTCTTTGCCTTTAGTTCTTGGTCTTATAAGAAGTTTTACCTTAGATATAAGGAGGAGGGACGTGCAAAGAAGAAAGGAGGGACCTAGATGAGAAATGGAGAATTAGATGTCCTTATGTTGAAGTTTCACCCAAATATATATATATATATATATATATATATATATATATATATATATATATATATATATAACTTTCCTTTGCAAACTAAAGGAACGTTTCCTTTCTTCCTTCACTTATCCCCTTGCTAAACCGATTAAAGGTATAAATTTGGAGCTTTGAAGTAGAGGAGAACGACCAAGGAGAAGCTAGGTAAGTTGGGTCATCTTCTTGCTCGGATTCATGGAGAAAGTTGGATAACAAGGTTGGTTTTATGGTTATCTTACTCAGTTCTCTCTTTCTAGCCAATCTTTCCCAACCTTTCCTTGGAGAAACACCTTTAGCCAACCTGTGGAGCTCAAGACGCCATTAAAGGCTTGAATCTTGGAAGCTTGGAGCTCTAGGAACGACCATAAGGCGGGTTTTATAACTCTAAACCTTTTGCTTTCTTATGCATATACTTGTTCTTGCAATTAGTAGTTAGTTCTTCTTCTTCCCCATCTTTCCTTGCACTTTTGCAAGCAAAACCACGAAGTAACCGACCTATTCTAAGGTTGAAGATGATGGCCGTGATTTCCTAGGCTAATTTATCAAATGACCTTGGACCATTTGGTCTAAACGGTTTGCAAGACCGTTTGAACCCAAACGGTCTCACAACCGTTTGATTTCATGCGGTTTACAAGACCGTTTAGATTCAAACGGTCTCCAAGACCATTTGGTAGGGTTGACCATGTGAAGACCGTTTAGAGGTCTGTTGGAAACATGTTGAATTAATTATCTACAAAGAATCATAGCCTAGTTGCAAACCAAACACAAGTTGAAGGTACTTCAACCTTCTAAACCCTAATCAGGTTCAATTGCTGAATTCAAGGATCAATTTGGTTGAACCTTGGGTTGAGTGGACCAAAAACAGTCTCAAGACCGTTTGGGGACCACTCAAACGGTCTCAAGACCGTTTGGTGACACCCCAAGACCATTTGGAGGTCTAGGGTTAAGGTAATTTGATCAATTGAAGGTCCAATCACAATAGGTTGTTGAATTAATTGAAAATGCTGATTTGAGACTTAATTAGGGTTCAACCCTTATCACATTGACTTAGATTTTGATGAGACTTTGGGAAAACGGTCTCAAGACCGTTTGGAGGGTGTCCAAACGAGCCCAAGACCGTTTGGGCCAAGTTGGGGCCCAATTGGAGGTCAATTGATGGGTTCAACATCAAAAAGACTCATGTTGATGGACATTGATGGTTAACCGATTCCAAATCCTAATTGAATTAGATTCAACCCTAATTGGCTATCAATTGATGGTCAATTGAGTGTCCAAATGGTTAAGGCTAACCCTAATTAGCTCAATTGGTAAGTGGATAACATAGATGAGGTCAATTGAGGGCTTCAACCTTGAAAACCCTAATCGATTACAAGTCTTGATGCACTTTTTGGGTCCAATCGGTTTTGAGAAGTTTGGACCAAACGGTCTCAAGACCATTTGGGACCAAACAGTCTCAAGACCGTTTGGGCTCAATCGTTCTCAAGGTCGTTTGGTCCAATCGATCTCAGGATCATTTCAATTCATGCAGTTTCAAGGTCGTTTCATCCAATCGGTTTCAAAGTCAACAATTCCAAACGATCAACAAGTTGAAACGGTCTTGAGGGTGACCAAGACCAAACGGTTTGGAAGTCAACCTAACCAAACGGTCAACACATCCAAACGGTCTCAGGACTGTTTGGAGGTTGAAAGTGTGTAATCGTTTGGAGACTTTAGGTTTGTGATTGTTTAGTGCTTTGAATGTTTAACTGGTTAGATGGTGGTTCAACTTAAACCCTAATCATACCTAAAGACTTTAAAGGGGTTAAGTAACTAGTAGTTTGACCCAAGATGTGAATAAAGGTAAACATTATCAAGGCATACATGAAGGGTTCAATTAGACAACAACCCTTGATCAGGTAAACCCTAATGACCATAGTGGTGATGACTTGACCTATGTTAATCAATGTTGACTTGACCTAACTCAATCTAGAGTAATGTAAACACCATCTAGTAGTGAGAGGAGAGAGAAGGCTCCTAATATGAATAAGAATCAAGTAACATACCTTCAATGTATGTGAATGTGCATGATTAGGGTATGATCGACCTATGTGAGATCATGAAAACCCTAATTATGATAATTAATGAATCTTAACATATTTGAAGGCATTAAGTATGATAATTTCATACATGGTGATTCTATGATCTCAATTCACTATGAAGTGAATAGTAAACCCTAATTCTAGGGTAATAACATGTAATGTGAATAGTAAAACCCTAATTGAGGGAGATGTGTTGAAATGTACAATAAACCCTAATTCTAGGTTATGCTTTTAAGCATGAATCTTCATGATTAAAGTATGAGATGAGGAATCATTATTCCTAATCATAATGAAAGGAATTGAATAACCCTAATTGATGCAAATAAGGGAACTTATCCTTAATAAAGGCATGAAGGTGCAACCCTTGAATTGAAAGATTAATTCTGCTGTATTAATTGGTGATCTGGAAATGGATTGTTTATTATTGTCACTTGAATTAACTATGCAGGTTCTTATATGAGAATGATCATACCCAGGTAAGGATTATGATACCATATTCACTGAAAACATGTTATTAGCTTTATGAATAGTGACATATCATGTTGCCTAGTAAGTGGCATCATATGAGATTGATAGGCTGTAAGAGCCATGAGTAACATCAAAGTCATGTTGATTAGATGAATTATGATGAGTTGATCAAGATATGACATCTAAATGATAACTGATGTGAATTAAACTTGATATATTTAGTATTCTACTTTCATAGCTATTGTTTTAATGAATAATGATTGAAAACATACTTGATGCTAAAAGAATCCTGAAATATACCTAACTAATCAAGTATAATCATACCATGTAGAGCCCTGATCATAGATCCATCATTGTCAGAAGCTAAATGATGGTGAAACAGGTTTTCCTAAGGGAACTCCTGGATCACATACTTTTGAGTATGTGGGGGAATATGGATGTGTATATCCTTACATCCTAGTGTAGGAATTGATGTAGATGTATCTTAATCTATCAATCCTTCACTATGTGTTTATGCCAGGGTGATGTACCACAAATCTCCCGAGGGAATCTTTGAATACCGCATCTATGAGAGATAAACAAGAGATCTTTCGATGGTGAAGAGAGTACAGAATGTCACTATGACTCTAATAGCGAAGTACCAGAATACCCTGGTAAGCTATAGTAGCAGAGAGACTAGATGTCCTGCATGTTGATCCTCACACTGACTGAGGAAGATGAGGTCATAAGAATCCGGCTCTTTTGATGACCTATGTATGATACCGATGCGACTTAGTAGTGATCGGTTGGAGTATGAGCGGTATACCTCATCTCCGCAGGGCATAATAATGTTTGTAAAACATAATCAACCACGTAGTATATCTGCTTAGGTTGAACTACGATAAACAATGATTGATATTACATTGTTTACATTATTAGCCTATTCAAGTATCTAATATACATGTTCTTCATATGTTTTAAAATGAAGTGATTTCTTAAGTAAATGTTGCCTTACTTTGTCAAACCTGCTGTTGATGTTTTAAGTTATCTTGCTTATGTTATTCCTTATATGCTATAACAAAGCTTCTGGAAGAGAGTTATAACTCTCGCTGGGACAATTATTCAGATTGTCTCACTCTGTAGGTTTCAACTTTTTAGGTGGACGTCAAGGACGGAGAAACCAATATGAGGGTGAGCAGTATCAACAGCAGCAACACCAAGGATAGCAGTGAATATTAGGTGGAGATATTGGCTGTCATGTCCTATAGTTAGCTAGTCTTATGTCGTCTCTGTACTCTCAGGTCCTAGGAGTCAGTAGGTCTGATATCTTGACTTTAAGCCTCGAGATTTTGTATCTGGATGTACATAATCACTCGAGAGGTGATTTAACATGATGTAAACTTTTTATTTTGTTTATGATAAAGGAATTTTAAGTTTTAAAGATCTTTTCTTCAAAAAGTTTTAATTTCCAGTGATTTCCATAATTCCGCTGCTAGATAAATAAATCGCTTCCGCTTTGGTTTATCTCATGTTTTGTAAGTCGGACCCCACATTTAGTGGTATCAGAGCTCTAGGTTCGCTGAGTCTACAGAGACATAGGATTTAAAATGTCAAGTCTATCCTTAGTGTTTCTTTCGTATATTTAATAGAATCTTCTGCTCCTCAGGAGAAGAAGATAACTAAGGATGTCTGAGCCACATGAGAAGTACGTGGCAGAAAGTAGCGTCGCTGCACCTCGAGAAGGTGCAAGGAACCCAGAAATAGAACAACCTGTACCTGAGCCACCTCAGTTTGACCCAGCTGACATGGGAAACCCAACTGTTCAGACTATGTTTGGGCAGTTTATGACTGCCATGACACACATCACAGATAGGATGCCCATGCCTGCACCTAGGGCACCTGCCTAACCTGAAGGACAAGGTATCGGTAAGACATTCGAGCGACTTCGTCGTGTTGGAGCAACCGAATACTTTGGAACAGCTGACCCTGCAGATGACGATCTGTGGTTGACTAAGTTATAGAAAGCTTTTAGAAACCTGAACATCCCAGAAGCTGAGAAGGTTAGACATGCAGTCTATCTTCTCAAGGGGAGTGCCGGTCACTGGTGGACCATGGAAGAACAGAAAAGGCCAGGTGTGGAAGCTACGTGGGAAGTCTTTCGACGGGAATTTATCAATAGATATTTTCCAAAGACCTTCCTGGACGAGAAAATCTCTCAATTCGAGAGGTTGAGGCAAGGTATGATGAACATTAGCGAGTACGAAGCTAAGTTCATGGAGCTGTTGCGGTTCTGTCCGCACATGGCTGCTACAGATGAAGAGAGGATAAGGCGGTTTGAGAAAGGGTTGAATACTGAGTTGACTACTCCCGTGTCTGCCCTAGAGAACTGGGAAAGGTTTTCTACCTTTGTTGAGTCAGTCCGAAGGATAGAAAGGTCCGTAGCTGAGAAAAGGCAAACCCATAAGAGATATCCTCAGTTCTAAGGATCTTCATCTAGAGACTTCAAGAAGCCTAGATTTTCTGCACCGATACCACCACCACCTAGACCTAGTGCTCAGACACAGTGGACACTGAGTAGAGGTAGAGGACGAAGCCTACCACTACAAGGAGCTCGTAGTTCAGCATCGATGTCGGTCACATGACCACCAAGACCACAACAACTGCAAAGAAGTTGCTACATATGTGGGAAGGTGGGACATCTGATGAAAGACTACAGAGCTAGACCAGCCAGTGTAACCCAACCACAGAGGAAGAGTCAGCAAGGATCCCAGAGGAGGCAGTTTCTAGGAGCAGCTAGAGGACGTGGACAAGCGTCCCAAGCTGGATCGTCAGCACCGAATCAACCTCAGGCGACAGCAAGGTTCTATGCAATGAACCCACCTGATGCAGTGATCAACCCTCAGGTTGTAGCAGGTCAGATGGAGTTGTTATATTCTGATATGTCTACATCCTGTGTTGTATCTGTTTTGATTGACCCAGGTGCTACACACTCCTTTATCATTTAAAGAGTGATTCGTAACTGCAATATGACAGTCAGTCATAGGGCAGATAGCCTGTTGCTTGAGACTCCGTTGAGAGGGTCTGCTGTGTTGCAGGAGGTATGCTCTCCCTGCATCCTTTTCTTTTCTGATCATCACATTCAAGTGGACCTAATACCACTTGAGATGCAAGGATTTGACATAATCCTTGGGATGGATACCTTGGAAAGGTATAGGGTTGTCTTGGATTGTGAATCCAAGCAGGCTGTGTTTGCTGATGAAAGCAACACATGGATATTTCAAGGAGAGAGAAAGATTCTACCTACATGTCTGGTGTCAGCTATGGTTGCTGAGAAGCTAATGAGGCAAGGATGTTATGTATTCTTAGCCCATGTGGTAGATACTACAATGGAGAATCCTAACCATGTTGAGGTTCCTGTAGTCAGGGAATTTGAAGATGTATTTCCTGAAGAACTTCCAGGTATACCACCGCCTCAGGCGATTGATTTTGAAATCAATTTGATTCTAGACACACAACCTATAGCACAGATACCGTATAGGATGACGCCTGCTGAAATGGCAGAACTCAAGAAACAACTTCAGGAGTTGCTTGAGAAGGGTTTCATCTGACCGAGCACTTCACCCTGGGGTGCTCCGGTCCTTTTCGTTAAAAAGAAAGACGGATCAATGCGGTTGTGCATTGATTACAGACAACTTAATAAAGTAACAATAAAGAATAAGTACCCTCTGCCGAGGATTGATGATCTCTTTGACCAGTTGCGAGGTGCAACCGTCTTCTCAAAGATAGATTTGAGATCGGGATATCATCAACTTCGTATTAAGGACAGTGACATATCCAAGTCTGCTTTCAGGACAAGGTATGGTCACTATGAGTTCACAGTTATGTTGTTTGGACTAACTAATGCACCAACTGCATTTATGGAACTCATGAATAGAATCTTTCGACCTTTCCTCGATCAGTGCGTTGTTGTCTTTATAGATGACATCCAGATCTATAGTAAAGATGCTCAGCAGCATGAACAACATCTTTGTCAGGCTCTAACTTTGCTAAGAGAACATAAGCTATACGCTAAGTTTAGCAAGTGTGAGTTCTGGTTACCGGAAGTATCTTTCCTTGGACATGTGGTATCTGCCTCGGGTATTCGTGTTGACCCTAAAAAGGTAGAATCTGTTCTACAATGGGAACAACCAAAGACACCGACGGAGATTCGTAGTTTCTTAGGGTTGGCTGGCTATTATCGAAGGTTCATTAAGAACTTCAGTTCTATAGCCTTACCCTTGACTAAGTTGACCCGGAAGGAAGTTCCTTTTGTCTGGAATGATAAGTGTCAGCAATCTTTTCAGCTGTTGAAGGAGAGGTTGACAAGTGCACCTGTACTTGTGTTACCTGAGCAAGGAAAAGGATATGTGGTTTTCTGTGATGCCTCCAAGAATGGACTCGGATGTGTGTTGATGCAGGATAAGCAAGTGATTTCTTTTGCTTCCTGACAGCTTAAGAAACATGAGGAGAATTATCCGACACACGATTTGGAGTTGGCTGCTATGGTTCATGCCTTGAAGATCTGGAGACATTATCTCTACGGAGAGATATTCTAGATTTTCACTGATCATAAGAACCTTAAGTACATCTTCTCTCAGCATGAACTTAACATGAGGCAACATCGCTAGATGGAGTTAATCAATGACTACGATTGTACAATTGATTACCATCCAGGGAAGGCCAATGTAGTTGCAGATGCCTTGAGTAGAAAATCAGCAACATCAACCATGGATAGAGCACAACTAAACTCCTTAGTATGCTCTAGGAGAGATATGCTTATCTCTTTAAGACAGGACAATGTACATTTGAAGGTGTCATTGTTAGCCGGTTTGTTAGATGAGATGCATATTAAACCTACCCTATGAAAGCAGACTAAGGAGGCACATCAAGTTGATGCTGCAGTCCAGCAGATCAGATCGGAGTATGGTGATGAGAAGAGAGATGGTTTCCATGACTCAAATGATCAAGTGGCATGTTATCATGGGAGGATGATAGTGCCAGATGTGGACAACTTGAGGAAATTAGTCCTGGAAGAAGCTCATTCTTCGATGTATGCCATGCATCCAGGGAGCACCAAGATGTATCGAAACTTGAAAGATATGTATTGGTGGCCTGGGATGAAGAAGGATGTTGCAGAGTTTGTGATGAGGTGTCCTGTATGTCAGCAAGTTAAAGCTGAACACCAGAAGCCTGCAGGAACAATGCAACCTTTACCCATACCACAGTGGAAGTGGGATCATGTAACTATGGACTTTGTTGTTGGCCTACCTAGGACAAACAAAGGACATGATTCCATTTGGGTAATAGTTGATAGGTTGACTAAGACAACTCATTTCTTGCCTGTCAAAACAACCTATTCTACTGAGAAGTTAACACAGATGTATGTTGAAGAGATAGTGCGACTGCATGGTGTTTCAGTCACTATAGTTTCTGATAGAGGTCCTCAGTTTACAAGTCATTTTTGGGAGCAGTTGCACAAAGCTTTAGGCACCCAGTTAAGGTTTAGTACAACCTTTCACCCACAGACTGATGGACAGTCGGAAAGGACTATACAGACCTTGGAGGACTTGCTGAGGGCATGTGTTCTCCAGTTTACAGGGAGTTGGGATCTACACCTAAGCTTAATAGAGTTTACCTACAACAATAGCTATCAACATAGTATTGATATGGCACCTTATGAAGTTTTGTATGGTAGACGTTGTAGATCACCCTTATGTTGGTATGAGACTGGTGAACATCAGTTGTTAGGTCCTGATCTTGTGCAGTAGACCACAGAGAAGATTAAAGTAATACAACAACAGATTAAGATTGCACAGGATAGGCAGAAGTCTTATGCTGACAGACGTCATAGACCCTTAGAGTTCCAGGTTGGAGACAGAGTATACCTCAAACTCTCACCTTGGAAGGGATTTCTGAGATTTGGAAGGAAAGGGAAGTTAGCTCCGAGGTTTATGGGGACTTATCCAATCATTGAACGGGTTGGAAAGGTAGCCTATAGACTAGAGTTGCCACCAGAGTTACAGAAGTTACACCCTGTGTTTCACATTTCTATGCTGAGGAAATGTCACCCTGACACCGAGTCAGTTCTACAACCTATGGAAGTAGAATTGAAAGATGATATAACTTATGAGGAAGGACCAGTATCAATCCTTGATAATAGAATTAAAAAGTTGAAAAAGAAAAATATAAGTCTTGTAAAAGTCCTATGGAATCACCGTGGTGTTGAAGAAGCCACTTGGGAACTAGAGGAAAAGATGAGATGGAAATACCCTACTCTTTTCTCTTAAAATATGTTTTGTTGATTTCAGGGACGAAATCCTTGTAAGGGGTGGATAATTTGTAACATCCCTGACCTGGGTTATGAGTTAACCCTAGGTGTTTTGCTTGTTTATGTAATTAGATACTTGTGATTATCTTTTGGTCTGTAATTAAAAGCTCTTAAGGAACATATGTTTCCATTTCAGTCATTTTTAAACAATGTTGTAGTATTGTTTTGTAATACAGGGACCTATGTGCAAATTACCCAATTAGAAGGGTTAGCTTGAAATTTACACATGTTAAGATGTTCCTTTGGTGATGAGACATTATAAGAATGAATATGGTGAAGTATGATGGATTCCCCAAGCTTGGGCACCAAGATGCAGCTTGTGGAGCAATCCTTGTGCTTAAAACCCTAATTTTGGTGTAAAGTACAATTTACCCAAAATATGGGGTGCAACTTGTAAAATACACCTTCTAGAACATCGTTTATGACTTTTTACATCATTTAGAGTAATAATGATGAAGGGGACACTTCATTTGAATAATCATAATATAAGGAACACCTTTATAATTGAATCACCAAGTTATAAGTATAGTAACCCTTGTATATATGCACCTTAGTGGTAAGTGAACCTTCTTTGCCTTTAGTTTTTGGTCTTATAAGAAGTTTTACCTTAGATATAAGGAGGAGGGACGTGCAAAGAATAAATGAGGGACCTAGATGAGAAATGGAGAATTAGATGTCCTTATGTTGAAGTTTCACCCAAATACATATATATATATATATATATATATATATATATATATATATATATATATAACTTTCCTTTGCAAACCAAAGGAACGTTTCCTTTCTTCCTTCACTTATCCCCTTGCTAAACCGACTAAAGGCAGAGCTTTGGAGCTTTGGAGCAGAGGAGAACGACCAAGGAGAAGCTAGGTAAGTTGGGTCATCTTCTTTCTCGGATTCATGGAGAAAGTTGGATAACAAGGTTGGTTTTATGGTTATCTTACTCAGTTCTCTCTTTCTAGCCGATCTTTCCCAACCTTTCCTTGGAGAAACACCTTTGGCCAACCTGTGGAGCTCAAGAAGCCATTAAAGGCTTGAATCTTGGAAGCTTGGAGCTCTAGGAACGACCATAAGGCGGGTTTTATAACTCTAAACCTTTTGCTTTCTTATGCATATACTTGTTCTTGCAATTAGTAGTTAGTTCTTCTTCTTCCCCATCTTTCCTTGCACTTTTGCAAGCAAAACCACGAAGTAACCAACCTGTTCTAAGTTTGAAGATGATGGGCGTGATTTCCTAGGCTACTTTATCAAACGACCTTGTACCATTTGGTCTAAACGGTTTGCAAGACCGTTTGAAACCAAACAGTCTCACAACCGTTTGATTTCATGCGGTTTGCAAGACCGTTTAGATTCAAACGGTCTCCAAGACCGTTTGGTAGGGTTGACCAGGTGAAGACCATTTAGAGGTCTGTTGGAAACATGTTGAATTAATTATCTACAAAGAATCATAGCATAATTGCAAACCAATCACAAGTTGAAGGTACTTCAACCTTCTAAACCCTAATCGGGTTCAATTGCTGAATTCAAGGATCAATTTGGTTGAACCTTGGGTTGAGTGGACCAAAAACGGTCTCAAGACCGTTTGGGGACCACTCAAACGGTCTCAAGACCGTTTGGTGACACCTCAAGACCATTTGGAGGTCTAGGGTTAAGGTAATTTGATCAATTGAAGGTCCAATCACAATAGGTTGTTGAATTAATTGAAAATGCTGATTTGAGACTTAATTAGGGTTCAACCCTTATCACATTGACTTAGATTTTGATGAGACTTTGGGCAAACGGTCTCAAGACCATTTGGAGGGTGTCCAAACGAGCCCAAGACCTTTTGGGCCAAGTTGAGGCCCAATTGGAGGTCAATTGATGGGTTCAACATCAAAAAGACTCATGTTGATGGACATTGATGGTTAACCGATTCCAAACCCTAATTGAATTAGATTAAACCCTAATTGGCTATCAATTAAGGGTCAATTGAGTGTCCAAATGGTTAAGGCTAACCCTAATTAGCTCAATTGATAAGTGGATAACATAGATGAGGTCAATTGAGGGCTTCAACCTTGAAAACCCTAATCGATTACAAGTCTTGATGCACTTTTTGGGTCCAATCGGTTTTGAGAAGTTTGGACCAAACGGTCTCAAGACCGTTTGGGACCAAACAGTCTCAAGACCGTTTGGGCTCAATCGTTCTCAAGGTCGTTTGGTCCAATCGATCTCAGGATCGTTTCAATTCATGCGGTTTCAAGGTCATTTCATCCAATCGGTTTCAAAGTCAACACTTCCAAACGGTCAACAAGTTGAAACAGTCTTGAGGGTGACCAAGACCAAACAGTTTGGAAGTCAACCTAACCAAATGGTCAACTCATCCAAACGGTCTCAGGACCGTTTGGAGGTTGAAAGTGTGTAATTGTTTGGAGACTTTAGGGTTGTGATTGTTTAGTGCTTTGAATGTTTAAATGGTTCGATTGTGGTTCAACTTAAAACCTAATCATACCTAAAGAGTTTAAAGGGGTTAAGTAACTAGTAGTTTGACCCAGGATGTGAATAAAGGTAAGCATTATCAAGGCATACATGAAGGGTTCAATTAGACAACAACCCTTGATCAGGTAAACCCTAATGACCATAGTGGTGATGACTTGACCTATGTTAATCAATGTTGACTTGACCTAACTCAATCTAGAGTAATGTAAACACCATCTAGTAGTGAGAGGAGAGAGAAGGCTCCTAATATGAATAAGAATCAAGTAACATACCTTCAATGTATGTGAATGTGCATGATTAGGGTATGATCCACCTATGTGAGATCATGAAAACCCTAATTATGATAATTAATGAATCTTAACATATTTGAAGGCATTAAGTATGATAATTTCATACATGGTGATGCTATGAGCTCAATTCACTATGAAGTGAATAGTAAACCCTAATTCTAGGGTAATAACATGTAATGTGAATAGTAAAACCCTAATTGAGGGAGATGTGTTGAAATGTACAATAAACCCTAATTCCAGGTTATGCTTTTAAGCATGAATCTTTATGATTAAAGTATGAGATGAGGAATCATTATTCCTAATCATAATGAAAGGAATTGAATAACCCTAATTGATGCAAATAAGGGAACTTATCCTTAATAAAGGCATGAATGTGCAACCCTTGAATTGAAAGATTAATTCTGCTGTATTAATTGTTGATATGGAAATGGATTGTTTATTATTGTCACTTGAATTAACTATGCAGGTTCTTATATGAGAATGATCATATCCAGGTAAGGATTATGATACCATATTCACTGAAAGCATGTTATTAGATTTATGAATAGTGACATATCATGTTGCCTAGTAAGTGGCATCATATGGATTGATAGGCTGTAAGAGCCATGAGTAACATCAAAGTCATGTTGATTAGATGACTTATGATGAGTTGATCAAGATATGACATCTAAATGATAACTAATGTGAGTTAAACTTGATATATTTAGTATTCTACTTTCATAGTTGTTGTTCTAATGAATAATGATTGAAAACATACTTGATGCTAAAAGAATCCTGAAATATACCTAACTAATCAAGTATAATCATACCATGTAGAGCCCTGATCATAGATCCATCATTGTCAGAAGCTAAATGATGGTGAAATAGGTTTTCCTAAGGGAACTCCTGGATCACATACTTTTGTGTATGTGGGGGAATATGGATGTGTATATCCTTACATCCTAGTGTAGGAATTGATGTAGATGTATCTTAATCTATCAACCCTTCACTATGTGTTTATGCCAGGGTGATGTACCACAAATCTCCCGAGGGAATCTTTGAATACCGCATCGACGAGAGATAAACAAGAGATCTTTCGATGGCAAAGAGAGTACAGAATGTCACTGTGACTCTAATAGCTAAGTACCAGAATACCCTGGTAAGCTATAGTAGTAGATACACTAGATGTCCTGCATGTTGATCCTCACACTAACTGAGGAAGATGAGGTCATAAGAATCTGACTCTTTTGATGACCTATGTATGATACCGATGCGACTTAGTAGTGATCGGTTGGAGTATGAGCGGTATACCTCATCTCCGCAGGGCATAATAATGTTTGTAAAACATAATCAACCGCGTAGTATATCTTCTTAGGTTGAACTACGATAAACAATGATTGATATTACATTGTTTACATTATTAGCCTGTTCAAGTATCTAGTATACGTGTTCTTCATATGTTTTAAAATGAAGTGATTGCTTAAGTAAATGTTGCCTTACTTTGTCAAACCTGCTATTGATGTTTTAAGTTATCTTGCTTATGTTATTCCTTATATGCTATAACAAAGCTTCTGGAAGAGAGTTATAACTCTCGCTGGGACAATTATTCAGATTGTCTCACTCAGTAGGTTTCAACTTTTTAGGTGGACGTCGAGGACGGAGAAACCAATCCGAGGGTGAGCAGTATCAACAGCAACGACACCAAGGACAACAGTGAATCTCAGGTGGAGATACTGGCTGTCATGTCCTATAGTTAGCTAGTCTTATGTCATCTTTGTACTCTCAGGTCCTAGGAGTCAGTAGGTCTGAGATGTTAACTTTAAGCCTCGAGATTTTGTATCTGGATGTACATAATCACTCGAGAGGTGATTTAACATGATGTAAACTGTTTATTTTGTTTATGATAAAGGAGTTTTAAGTTTTAAAGATATTTTCTTCAAAAATTTTTAATTTCCAGTGATTTCCATAATTCCACTGCTAGATAAATAAATCGCTTCTGCTTTGGTTTATCTCATGTTTTGTAAGTCGGACCCCACAATCTTCTTCATATTTTTGAATTTGCAAAAAAAAGTGCCCTCCGCATATCCAAGTACTTCCCACCGCAATGCACTACATTTTCTTCAATTCTCAAAATTTCTTTTACTTGTTATATTTGTGTAATAGTATCAAACTTTTAAAAATCCTAATAAAAATCTATTTTTATGTTTTAAGTAGACAAATTTATTTAGATTCATTTCATTTCATTTTAATTTTTATTAAAAAAACTCTATTCTTTTTAAATAATCATCCAACATTCTATATGCCCCTCCAAGTGGTGTAGATATATGTGACAAACTACATTTGTTGTATTCCCATCAGTTGTAGGTTGTTATAATTTTTTTATCATTTTACTTCTATTTTCCTTTCCACATTTTATATTTTCTCCAACATTTCTAATATATTTCCCGCCAAGTCTTTTCCCTTCCCCTTGTCTCCATTTGGTGGGGAGAGAATGGAAGAGAAATGGCTGAAAATACACTTGTTTCTTCCCCTTTCACTCCCCTCCATTCCCCTCCGTTCCCCTTCCCCTTGTGCAACCAAATAGCCAAAGAACTTTCCCCTCCCCTCCATTCACCGCGTACCAAACATGTCGTTAGCGGGTTGTATGTATCTTATTTTGAATTTTAGCTACATATTAGTCATCAACATACATAAAAATGATAATTCAAATACACACGAAAAGTTTTTTCTAACAAATCTAGTGTAGCGAACAAGAATAGATGCCAACCAACTCATTAAGCCATAATTATTATATGGTCACATATTATATTGATTCAACTGTGTAACACATAGATAGCACATGTTTTCTGCTTGTAGATAAAATAGAGACCATAACCACAAGTCGTGATGACATGTAGAACTCTGAAAATGGGCTATACTAGGTCAATAATAAAAAATGAAAATGATTTGGTCACACACAGGAGAAAGGTGATTTTTGTAGAATTGAGAAGTTTTGCATTTTTGGAATGTGTTATTGTAGGCTGACAAGTGGAGAGATGGCAGTGGCATTACATGGCAATTTTGAGGTGATAATTTTGAGGTTATGTGGAGGGGAAATTATTACATGAGAGAGAAACTTATTTTGCATTTGACTTTTAATCCGTCATGAATTTTTGATAAAATAAAAACCTTAGACTCATTGTAAAAATACTTTCTAACAAGACTAATGTTGATAAAGTTTTGAGAAAAAATGATACTGACATAAAAATGAGTATTATTGGATGGTAGGTGGATGTGATGTGATGATAGAGAACTTTTTTTGTTTATAACTTTTACACTGTGTTGATTTTTTTATGATATAAAGTTGTTCAATTTTTTGTAAAAAAATACATTTCAATAAGACTAATATTGATACACTTTTGAGAAAAATAATATAAAATATAAAATGAGTATTGGATATTGGTGATAATGTTTATTTTCTCGCTAAAAACTAACTCAAAAATAAATATATAAAAGGAAAAATATAAGGGAAGCACTGGGTGTTGATTAAATTCATTAAATTTTGGACACCATTATCTTGTTTTGGGTGTTGGTATCTCGTGTTTGGGTACACTTACCCATTAAAGGGCGCCATTTCATGTGTCACTGGGCGTTAACTAAGTTCATTAAGTTTGGACACTAATATGTGCTTTGATATCACGTGCCAATCTTCAGTTTCAAGTTTGGTCCAGTTTGGACATTGTTTGAGCTAGTTATGCTATTATATGCTTGTGTGGGGGGATTTTATGCAATTTATCCCTATCTAGGACTTTTAATGTGATTTTTTTCATGCTTGTTGTGCCTTGCATGTTTTCATACCATGATTGATCTAGTGTTGCATTGGGGCACCTTGTTACCCCTTGGTTTGAATGGTGACATCTAGTCTTGTGTTGACTTAGGGTTTTGCTCTTATGGATGCCCTAAATCCATGGTTGACCTTTGGTGTTGGGACCTGATGGACACCTAGTGTTAGCGATCGCCAAGGATGAGATATCTAATGTTGGTGGTCACTAAATTTTTCTTGAGACACATAGGCTTAGCGGTCGATGAGAATTTCTTATATGGTCGCTATGTTTTTCTGACCATCTTGGTCGTGGAGTTTTCTTGTTGTGGTCGTTAGGTTCTAAACAACATGGTTGAGATGCCTGCATGGACGAGATGTGTTGACCATGGACACATGGCATGCTTGGATTTACACCTCACCCTTCCTTTCTCTCTCTCCCACCTAAGCTATATATACCTCCCTCCTTGCATGAAAGCAAGTTCTTTACACATCTATCTATCTCCCTCTTCTTCATTGTGCTTGGAGGTCGTCACATACGCATGAGGTGCGTGAGCGTCACCAAATTTTAGTCTATAAAAATGCCATAAATTTTCAAGTATCAGGAGGTTGGGATCTCATTACAACACCCCACTCAAACAAATTAAACAAAACCAATGATAAGAAGAGATCCCGACTAGTCATAGCAAGGGGAAATGACAACAACAACATCAATAAAGTAGTGTATCAAGCATATCAACAGTGGAGCTTCCAATATCAACTGGGAAAATCACTGCTCTAAGTAAGCTTCCTTATCTGCGTCCTCTAGAAGTGACTCAAAGGTCAAAGGCTTTTGAAAGAGCGAGCAGTGCCCCCTGGAATGAAATGGAGAGAGGAGGAGGCAGTAGTTTTGTCCTTGTAGTTAGTTTTCATAATCGAGCCAACATCACCCACACAGATGAGGAACACCAAATAGATCATGGATGGGACACTAAAGAGGAACACCAAAGAGAGCATAGATGGGATATTATTAACAAGTGTGCCAAAATAAGAATAGGAATTGTTATAGAATATGTTGTTGCACTCAAGCCATCTAATGCAAAGGTCAGCAATAGTAAGAATATCATCTAGAAATTTGACGTGTGGATTCAAAGTTGAAAAGTGAAAGAGAAAATAATGCAACAAAGTTTTGATATTTTAGTGATTACATCTGCTAAAAATTCTATTTTCGGCAGAAAAACATTCAAAAACATCAAATATTTTCATCAAAGTTGATGCACAACATTCATCTATGAGGCTCATGAAAGCCTATGGATGACCATCAAGATCCCAAGAGAAGTTGGGCCATTTTTTTTTCAATGTCTCGAGCTAAGGGAATAAATCACCTCATAAACAATGAAAAAATTGTAGATGTCCGCGATGTTGTAAGAGAAGCTCGATTCTGATTAATTGCTAAATTACATGAGAGTCATGGAATACATGGTTGAGAACTTTGATATAGATTATAGAACGAGGGAGCATATAATGGATTTATTTGATATGTTAGAGGAAATCAAATGACATCTTTTAACATCCATATAGAGATATTCTTTGGAGATTCGAATATCATGGGTTCCATCACATAGAAAATTAGTAGAATGTCACATATCCTTCTAGAAGTTGATATTTCTGAAAGATACAAAACAACAATAATAAAATTTTGAGTAACAAAGATGGACAACTGGATATAAGATCGGAAGGGTGAGAGATGATTTCCTTTTAATTTGTACCAATGATTGTTTTTGGCAAATTCTTTTGTGAATACGAAGTTAGACCAAACTGTATTTTTTATCTCACTCAAATAAGCAATCACTCTGTTGAAGAGGTAAAGAGAGTGGAGCTTGATATTTTGTATGTCCCATATCCCTAGACTGTGGGGTCGACACAAAGCTTCCCAGTTTACCTGATGATTCTTTTACCCATCAAGTTTTCCACAAAAAGCTCTATGCATGTTTTCAAGTTTGAATATGATCGTACAGAGGATAGGAATGCATCTCGTAAAATAGGAGGATGTAAGAGTGAGTGAAGCATTCTGAAGAACTAATATGTCAGCTCTAATGAGAAAGTTAGAGTTCTAATTTGTAAGCATTTTATAGTCTTCGGTAGTTTGGGCTCCCAGACATGTGGACTATACCCACGAGGATACAAGGGTATACCAAGATATTTGAATGAAAAATACTCAATTTAACATTTCTAGATATGCTAAAATCATTATATGTTTCTATATTGCATACGCATCCCAATCAAACTAGATTTCTAAAAATTTGTTTTCAAGCCAAAATGTTGAAAAAGACTCCCAAAATCTTAATGAAGTTAATGACATTCTTATCTTCTAGTTTAAGAAAGACACTGGTATAATCAACAAAATTGGATAATGTTATCTTTAATATACTCCTCACTAAGCACTTTGTCCAAAATGTTATTATCTAAATCCAATTAATCACATGGGCTAAAATAGAAGTGGAAATGATAAAGAATCAACAAAGATTCATATGTACTTGTTTTTAGCACATTAATGGAAATCACAACGACTAGACACCTAGATGATATTGAATTATGTAGTGCATCATTTGAAATATGTGTCAAAATGATCCTAATTAAAGCAAACTTAAAGAACTGTATTTCAATTATTGTTTAAGAAACTTCATCGGGTGATATGTGATGAGTAAATGTAATTGATAAATATGAACTTTGGCACCATGTGTGATAACTAGGACGTTCACAGTCAAATGATGTAGATTTGGTTAAGAGGATTTTAGGAGTAGGACTATCAAATGTAATTCTAAACATGTGAACATGAACTAGTCACTTTGCACATTTTTGTTGATGACTAGCATGAAGAAAAGGATGATCTGGAACATGCTCACATTTGCTTTCAAGATGATTTCACAATCTTCAAAAGATTTATGTAGATCTTGAATTAAATTTAAATGGCATTGAGATAGAAAACCTAGTTCTAGTGAAGAGCATACCAAAATTGTGAATTCTCTCATGCTTGGTATTGATGTTATTAGCACTGAAAATTAGGACAAAGACTTAGTTTTGAAAGGAATAGAATCTAAAATAATTCTTTTCTTTATAAGATTACTCTCTTTGAAAATGAAAATGCTTCCTTGCTTGATAAAATCAATGTTTTTAGATCTTATTCTAGTTTTACTAGTAAGAGAATAATTTTGTTGCTCTTCATATTGAAAATATTCTTACATGACTAAAACTCTTTGCTTAAAAACTGATCTTTTGCATGCTATATATGATGTGAATCAATTGTCTTCCACTATTACTTCTCTTATGCATGATAATCATAGTTTGAGATCCTCTTTTCATAGATTCTTAGATGGTAAAAAGAATCTTAATGATATCCTACACCATACTACTAAACAAATGGGTAGACATGATATAGGGTATGATAGTAGCCAAATGAACAACAAAGAAAAAGGACCTCCTATCTTTCATAGAGAATCCTCTAGTTCCAAGGCTGAGGACACTTACAACTATTGCAAAGAAATTGGTCATTATTCTTTATATTGTCCTTTAAGGAAAGCACCCAAAAGCAATAGGACTTGGGTTTCTAAGCTAACCCCTCTGGATCCAAAAATATGATTGAAGACCACTTCATCTTTCTTCTTATAGGTCACTTGCAATTGGATTTACATGAGTTATTGATTTGCAAATTGGCTTCTTAGTCCACATAAAAGAAGAAATATGAGATGAGTATGTGGTGGAAACAAGTAGAAAAGAAAATGGTAAGAACAAAGGTAACTTTATTATTGATCATATCCAAACATTGCTTGTTTTTGCCAAGTCAATATGCACTTTTTTTTGGTGAACCCATCTCATCTATTGATAGTTTTGTAAATTTTGAGAATGTACAAGAAGGAAGTACCAACTTAGGAAAATAACCTCCCCTAAGCGCACTTTCAAGTAGAAAAAAGGAGAAGAAAAGCTATACAAAAAATACAAGAGCACCTAATTAATTACTCAAGAAAAGATCAAAATCATTAAGAATGAGATTCCAAAGCTGAAAAACATCCTTAGAAACTCCCCTATGAACTCGGTCATTCCTCTCCTTACAAACCCAGCAGAAAATGCAAAGGCATATCAAATGAATCTTCCTGCCTTTAAGCTTGCACACATCCTCAATAGAACATAGAATCTGAAAGCTTAGATGCTCACTGGCCCTTCTCCAGATGTCCATAGAATAAGCACAGTTGAACAAAATGTGTTTCATATCCTCTTCCTCTCTTCTACACAAGAAGCACATAGATGCCATGCTAATTCCAATATGCTTAACAAAACAAGATGTAGGAAGTCTACGGTGCTCGATCTTCCAACCTAAGACTTTAAGAATGTAGGGACTTTTGTTACTCCAAAGCCATTGGAAAAATGGAGTCGACTCATTCTTGGGCTTAAGACAATCCCAAATAGCTCTGAAGTTTGCTTCAGACTTACCATCAATTAGGATACCATCACCGCCATTTTCTAGGTTAGGAATAGATTTAAAAAGATCCACTAATTTGTTATGGAGCCTCGAATTCTCAAGAAACCACTTGCCATTTCTGATGAGATAGCTAACTTTGGCATCACTTGGAAAACCAAGTTGAATCACACTCTGTCGACCCAAGACATCAACAAGGAATTCAAATTATAAACCCATGGGTCATTCCATATAGTAGTGCAATTACCATCACCAATGACAAAAGTAACAAACTTTCTTAGACATCCCCTCTCAGCGAGGACTCTTCTAAAAAACCAAGAGGAGTCGTTCATAGGAAGAGACCAGAAGGAATGCTTACATAAATACTTTTCATAAACCCATTTAATCCAGATACTATTTTTTTCTTGGCTATATCCCAGCCATTCATGAGAACAGAAGTTTTAATAACGTCTCTAATGCATCGAATTCCTAACCCACCTTCCTATTTAGGCTTAACAACCTCACTCCATTTAACTAAATGAATGGGATTCCTACTCTCAGTCTCACCCCAAATGAAGTTTCGACACAACCGTTTAATCTCATCACAAAAAACACAAGGGATAGGAAAAGCAGTTGTCTAGTAGGATACATGGTTGTAAGGGTAGATTGAACAAGTTCAACTCTTCCCTCCATAGAGAATTGGTTAGCTTTCCAGCCATCTAACCTACTTTTAATTCTGTACAGAAGAGGGATGCAACGAGCCTTGGTGAGTTTGCCAATAACAAGAGGAACACCAAGATACTATTGCGGTAGAAAACCTTCATTAATACCCAAGATAGCTCCCAAATGATCTCTATTAGCACCGTGACTATAAAAGGCCACACTTTTTTCAGAGTTGATTTTCAGACCAGTTGCAGCAAAGAGATAATCAAGGACTCTTTTGATGTCACAAGATCTTTGTTCATCCACTTCAGATAATACCATAAGATCATCAACGAAAATCAAGTGAGACACAATAAATTTGGAAGTGGCTCTTAAAGGTTTAAGCTTGCCCTCGTTGACTTCCTTGTCAAGAATAAGAGTAACCACCTGCATTACTAACACAAAAATATAGTGAGCCAGGAGATCTCTCTGCCAAACCCCATTACTAGGCTTGAATGACTCAGTAGCCTCACCATTGATGAGAATCTCATAGGAAATTCTATTGAAAATTTCTTTCAACCAAATGATCCAGCAGTGAGGGAAATTCATGAGATGAAGATTATGAAAGATAGCCTCCCAAGACATTGAGTCATAAGCTTTAGAAATATCAATTTTTAGACAGAGTTTAGGCTTCCCTCCTTTCTTATTGAAGTCGTGAATAAGCTCATTGGATAGAAGAACAACATCTTTGATTGACCTACCTTCACAAAGGCACATTGACTACTGCTAATAACAGAAGGCAAGACATTTTGTAATCTATTAGTTAGAAGATTAAAGATGACCTTATAGAAAACATTGCATAGGGTAATAGGCCTAAGGTTATTGAGATCATTGGAATCCTATACTTTAGGAATATTGGTGATGAAAGTGAAATTGGCTTCTCTGAGTATTCTACCAGACTTGAAGAAACCATGAACAACTTTAACAATATAAGGGCAAATGATACTCCAACAAGTTTTAAAAAATTGGCCATTTAACCCATCAGGACCAGGACACTTCTCAGTGTTCAAATTCTTCATAACATCAATAATTTCCTTCACAGAAAAACATCTATCAAGAGACATTTTATGAATATCATCCAATCTAGGAAAAGAAAGTGAGTTCAGAATATTTAAGTCAGCTCAATGATAGTTATTGAAAATGCTAAAATAATAGTCCACCATATGCTACTTAATGGCAGTTCTATCCGTGTAAATAGACCCATAAATAGTAAGAGCCTGAATGTGGTTCATATTTCTTCTAACTTTGATCGAAGCATAGAAGAACTTTGAATTAGTATCTCCTTCTCTAAGCCACTTTACTCTAGACTTCTGTCTTAAAAGGGACTCTTCATGTTTATTGGATAAGAATGCCTCTTTCCTTTTAACACTAACTTTACTATGCAACTCATTATTAGAAGGATCACGATCAAGATTAATTTGTGCTTCAATATCTAGGCACTCTTTCCTTTTAGCTTCATCAGTAAGATTCCCTACTGAAGTCATGTTCCATTTCGATAACTCATACCTCAGTCTTTTGAACTTTTTGTAGACTTTAAAGATGGGAAACCCAGAATCATCACAAGACCAACTCTTTGTGATAACATCTCTGAAACCATATTTCTCTATCCAAGCATTAATGAAATTAAAAGGCAAAATCACCTTACCCCTTTCACCTATGTCAAGAGTTAAAATCTTGTGGTCACTAATGATGTTAGAATGCAAAATGCTTCTACAAATAGAAAAGTCAGTCATGAACCTAGAATTATAGAGTATCCTATCAATGTAAGACGTGACAAAGTTATCCCCACATTGATGATTATCCCAAGAAAATAAAGGACCATTCAATTTAAGTTCAAAAAGCCCACAATTGAGCATGCAATTATTGAAATCTTTCATAGATTTCTTAGTGAGAGGGTCCCTTCCCATCTTTTCATCTTCCTTCCTTACTGCATTGAAGTCACCAAGAATAACCCAGGGAGAAGACACACTAGAGTTAATAAGCTCGATATCATCTCACAACTTTTCTCTATCACCATCAGGATTGTGACCGTAGGTAGCCATAAGAAAGAAACTCCTACTGGCATGAGTAATTTAACATGAAAAAACTGATCAGATTCATGAACCTTCCTTACATTACAATCATATTCCTTCCAGAAAATAACAACTCTCCCAAAAACATGCGAGCAGTGATTAGAAACCCAATTGAAATCAGGGAAGTATCTACTGGAAAGCTTGACCATCTTCTTATGTCTCACCTTTCTTTCATTTAGAAGAATGATATGGGGGGTTAAAATCTCTTATTTTATCCCGTACTATAGAGGCTTTAAGGTTAAGTCCCCTTACATTCTAGGATAAGATGTTAAGATTGAGGCTATCCATTGGAACTAGTTGTGACCGGTACTTCATTGGTTTGAAGCTCACCCCTCATATGTTCATCATTCACAATCTTCAAGTTATCAAACTTATTAGACAAAGAAGTTTGAACAACATTGTCTGATTCTTTTGGGTTCATCCTACCATTTCCCTTAGGTTTCTTCCTTCTATTACCTTTTTTAACTACTTCAAAGCCTTTGTCATCACCCCATTGATTACCAACATCAAGAGGAGTGGACAAATCCACAACGACTTCAGCCACTTCATGTGAACTAGATCCCTCCCCTTCAAAATTGGTCGAACCATTATCCTTAAAAGTATAATTAGGCACATGGAACTCCTCATCCTCCTGAACCACATCTGAGATAGGAACTTGAATGTCCAACTTCTCAGGATTTCACACCATCTTCTCAGGACTTATTCCAATAACCTTGGATGCAACAATCACCTCAGGTACATCAGTAATCTCAGGTGCATTAGTCTTCTTGACCCAGACCTTCTTCGTGTGAGGAAGAGGACCATCGATGAACTCTCTACAATTTGAGTGAACAAACAGATTACACACAGGACAAGCTATTGTGATTATATACCTTGGATCTAGGGATCTAGAGGGGGGGTGAATAGAGCTTCAAAAAATATCACAAGATAGTTTAAACCTTCAAATTAAATCAATTAAAACCAATATATTAAGTGCAATTTGAAGTCCTAACTAACAAGCATAGCAAGGATGAGAGGAATTGATAGAAAGCACTTGACAAGGTTATATAGAGCGGTTCCACTCTCCAAACTAGGAGCGATTCAGTCCACTGCCTAGACCACTAAAGGACTTACCCATCCAAGCACACAGAGTATTCCACCTTACCAAGGACTTACCCACTTCGGGACCAATTCAACTCTATACATACTATTTCACTCAATATGAATCATAATGTGCAAAACTACTTAGTTGATTCGATTATCAAGGTTTTAACTAAATATTGTTCATTTAATGCAGGTTTTGACAAAGCGAAAACAAGACCGTTTGAGCCCATGCAGTCTCAAGACCGTTTGAGCACATTCGGTCTCAAGACCGTTTGAGCGCATTCGGTCTCAAGACCGTTTGAGCGCATTCGGTCTCAAGACCGTTTGAGCGCATTCGGTCTCAAGACCGTTTGAGCCCATGCGGTCTCAAGACCATTTGAGTGCATTCGGTCTCAAGACCGTTTGAGCGCATTCGGTCTCAAGACCATTTGAGCGCATTCGGTCTCAAGACCGTTTGAGCCCATGCGGTCTCAAGACCGTTTGAGTGCATTTGGTCTCAAGACCGTTTGAGCGCATAGGCCAACAGAGACCGATTGAAGGCACACCTCAAAACCGTTTGGAGAGGTCACGGTCCAGACCGTTTGAATGATCGAGCGATGAAGACCGTTTGCTGCATGCAAACCGAATGGATTATCAAACCGAATGAAGCTGGAGACCGTTTGTGCATGCATGCATACGTGGGACCGTTTGGAGGAATACAGCGAGATCGGTTTAACAATGCTACGTATAAAACCGTTTGAGAAAGCATGCAATAGTGCACTGCCAAACTGAATGAGGCAGCTTGCCAACCAAACAAACCCAGCAGATCGTTTAATAAAGCAAATGCACGTTGACCGTTTGAGCTGAAATTACATGCATGAGTGTACCATGCATGCACACGTAAACCGTGTGGGCTACTGCATTCGAAGTCTGTTTTAACTTCAAGACCGTTTGCTGCTTTAAACAATTCAAAACCATTTTCCGTATGAGCATCATGAGAAGACCATATACATGCAGATCGAATGAGCTACCAACAAAGCAAACCGTTTGATGGCTGCTAGTTTTGTCCAAGACCGAATGAAGAAAACAATCGAGACCGCATTGAAAAAGGCATTCATACAGGTCGTTTGACAAAGGCAGACTATCAGACCGTTTGCTCCACACAAATTCATAATCGATTGGATAGGTACGTATATGAGAACCAAACGATGCACATGCACAGCCAAACCGTTTGGAATAATTAGTATCAAAACCGTTTGACGCTGCCGGAAGCGCGAGATCGTTTGGGCCGTTCATGCGGTTTCCAAAACCATTCAGTCATATGCAACATGAAGACTGTTTGTCAGAACGCGGAGACCGTTTGCTCGATTTTACTGATGAAACCACATGAGCTCATGCGTAGACCGAGCACTACCAAACTGAATGGCTGAAGACCGTTTGCCAGAACCCGAAGACCGTTTGAGCAAGATACTCACGCAGACCGAATGATAAAGTAAATGCATGAAACCGATTGGAGACATGCACGTAAAGTCAAGACCCTTTGGTTATATATGGAAAACCGTTTGGATAAGATATTTTCAGACTGGAATCACACAAAAAATATGAGGGCCAGTCCAGTGCCTATAAATAGGACCTCAAGGGTCCCCTTTTGGGGCATCGGTTCCGGGACGCCGACAGGCTGCCTGTACACAAGTCCGATCCATAACCAGTCCAGTTCGCGCTGGTTCCATTCCACCGACTGCCCGTGTTGCAACCAAGGAGGCTGAGGAGAGAAGGAAGACAGAGCGAGGGAGACTGTCCGGTCTGTCTTGGCAACTCCCGTTCGTGTCCAGATCTGCTCTGACACGACGTAGAAGGCCGTATCTTCTTCACCGAGTTGTGACTACCTTCTGCACCGAGTTCATGGTAGATTTCTCTCTCTTTCTCATTCTTCTTGTGTCTCGCATCATGAGCAAGTAGTACCTTTTCGCTGGGGTGCGGGGACTAGCCCCGTTGCCCATGCAAACATGTTATATTGTTAAACTTTCCATGACAATGTATATAACTCTTCATTTTATCGTTAACTGTTATGTTCGTAGTTTGATTAATTGATTGCTTTCATCTTTGTTCTTCCTATGTTGCGAGAACATCTATATGTAGGATTGAATGTCGTTTAACAAGTTGACTCCCAAACTAGAAATAGAATGGGATTCCTTGAGGTCGTAAGTGTATGATCCGCGAGGGAACGAGACATCTAGCCTTCGGTGATGCTTCTGTACGCCTAACACCTGTATAGGGGGTTCACAACCTTAGTTGGATTTTGTATCTTCTTGTTAATCGCCGATGTTTGCTCGTATATTAACCGCATGCTTGCTTATCAGTTAATGCAGCTGACTCCCAAACTAGAAATAGGATGGGATTTCATCGAGGTCGTAAGTGTATGATCCACAAGGGGACGAGCCATCTAGCCTTCAGTGACGCTTATGTGTGCCTAAAGCCTGTATAGGGGGCCCACAACTTTCGTTGGATTTCTGTATCTTCTGAGCCGTAAGTAAGTGATCCAGATGGTGACGAGACATCTGATGCCTAAGGTGATGCTCACACGAACCTAACGCCCGTATGGGGGGTTTTGCAGCAGCTCTATTTGGATTGTTATATCTTGCCTGGTTTGTTCACAATTGAATGTGTTTGTGTGTGTAGCGGTGGTGAAACCCGGTTCCATCCCGGTGATTCCATATCATTGATCTAAACCCAACTTTAATTCAGCTTTTACTTTCTTGCAATTAGTTTAAGTAACCTCAAATTTACCAATCGTTCTAAATATTATTTTACTTGAGCTAGATTTGACTGACAAGGATTCTTAAAAAGGTTTTCCTTTGGGTTTGATCCTCAACTATACTGCGATAAGACTCGTCCTCTTGCGGGTGGTATTATTGTACTTGGTTTTGGTAAAAGCTCGGGGATTTCAACCCTGAGTGAGTTTGTTAGTGCGTTCAAAAATACCACGTCAAAATCTGGCGCCGTTGCTGGGGACAACGGAATCAGTCAGCCAAACCTAGTTCTTATAAGACTAATCTAGGATTTTGCTTTTTCTTTTGAAACAATCGATCATCTACTTAAATTTGACTCTACTTTATGGATCTCATTTTCAAAATCTTTCTATTTTCAGGCACAACCCAAGGCATAGTGTATGCACCGTTCGGACAGCCCCAGACTCACAACAAGCTTTGATCCCGAGATAGACAAAACTTTCCATCGCCAGATCAGAGAGAATCAAGCAAGGATGGCTCAAGAAGAAGAGGTACCCTGAAGGGTGGCTCAAGCCATCAATGCACACAGAGAGAGGCTCATGCAAGAAGCCATGGCTGCGGTTCAACAGGAAATCCTAGCGGCACAAGCAGCAGCACAAGCTGCTGAACTATAAAAGGATCTTAGAGAGTTCTCAATCCCAAAAGCTGTGAATGTTCACCATCCCGTACAACCTCCTCCCATCAACGCTGCAAATTTTGAGATTAGGGCACATTGGATCACATTACTTCAAAACAACCCTTTCTATGGCAAACAAGCAGAGGACAGCCAAGAACATCTTTGGAGATTCACCGATCTATGTGCTATGAAAAAGCAAAATGGAGTCACTGATGATGCCATTCGACTCTATCTCTTCAAGTATTCCCTTGCTGATAGAGCCATAAGTTGGTACAATTCATTGCAAAGTGAAATACCCATCACCACCTGGGAACAACTCCAAAATGTGTTTCTGGAAAAATTCTATCCTCCATCTCTCACATATGAAATTAGGGGCCGGATAACAAATTTCACTCAAGTCCCTGGTGAAACTCTCGTTGAAGCATGGGATAGGTACAAAGAGCTTCTACGTAAATGTCCACACCACGAAATTCCTAAGAACCAACTCATCGAAATTTTCTATAGGGGTGTGGATGATGATATTAAGAGGTTTCTAGATTCCTCATCTGGAGGAAACTTCATACGTCAAAGTTATGATAGCGCATGGAGAGTCATCACCCTGGGAGAAGAAAATCAAGCCAAGTGGGGTAGATATGTAGGTAAAGGAGTCTTGAAAGTAGCTATGGCCGAAGCTACTCTTGAGTACAAGTCTATCGCTTAAACCTTGAAGGTCTTAGTTGCCAAGCAAGACCATATTGAATCATCTCTAGCTACTATTGGAAGAGGATGTTCACCCACTCGGCAACCGGAACAGGTCAAGTCCACTTCCCTATTCTGTGAAGCATGTAAGAGCACCGATCATTCCACTTTATCATGCAATGTTCTCTATGACATTGTACTGAGCAATGTATGTGGACAAGGAGATAATGGTCAGATGGAAGATCTTAATGCTATCAACACAATTCCTGGGCAAAATTATTACAATCCGAATCAGAATAGGAATCACCCAGGTTTTCAATATGGAAACCCCTCTGGAGCAGTAAACTCGCATCAATTTGGTGCAAATAATCAACCAAGAGGCCCACCAGGATTCCAGTATAATCAACAATAGAATTTCGAGAATCAAGGAAATTCCAAGGGGAACTTTCAGAATAGGAACTACAATAATTATCAAAACAACTCTCAGTATCAAAATCTTAATCAACAGCAAGGACAACAAGCATGACCCATATCTTCTGATGACAAGATATCAGCCATTGAAAAGATGTTACAAACTCAACAAACTATGATAGCCAACCAACAAGCTCAGCAGAAGGCTATTGAATCTCAATTAGCTCAACTCACAACTAGCATAAAGCCACCTGCTCTCAATTAGCTCAACTCACAACTAGCATAAAGCCACCTACTGGAGTCTTTGCTGGCCAACCCGAGAATAATCCTAAGCATCCTGAACAGTTGAAGGCAGTCACCACTAGGTCAGGAAAAGATTATTCAAACCCATATGAAAAGACACCTATGGTTATTACAGACGAAGATGAACATGTGATTGTCCAAAACTCAACAACACCAGAGTCTCAATCAAAAGATGATAAGACAGATAAGGGAAGTCCTGAGAAACCTACTGATGAAGAACCTGAAACACCAGAACCTGATATTCCTATATATAAGCCTCGTATACCTTTCCCAGCTCGTCTAAGGCAAACCAAGATTGATACTAGATTCAATAAGTTTAAAGAAGCTATGAAGAAACTTCATGTTGATATACCCTTTTTGGATGCTTTGGCTGAGATACCAACCTGGACTAAGTACCTAAAGTCACTCCTCACCAGGAAGTATATAACTGAAGAATATGAGACAGTAAAACTGGCTACAACTACATCGTATATCATATTGAGCAAGATGCCAAAGAAACAAAAAGACCCGGGATCCTTTGGAATTTCATGTCACATTGGCGACTCATCATGCAAGAAAGGATTGGCAGATCTCGATGCAAGCATCTCTATTATGCCACTTAGCCTATGCAAAAGACTAGGGTTTGCAGAATTGCTTTCTACTGGTATGAATATACAGCTTGCAGACAATTTGATAAAACATCCGTTCGGGATCCTCGAAGATGTCCCGGTCAAGGTAGGCAAGGACACATATGTTCCCTGTGACTTCGTCATTATGGATATAAAAGAAGATGCCAAATATCCTCTCATTTTTGGTCGTCTGTTCCTCACCACTACAAGAGCCATGATTGATGTTGAAGCTGGTACCTTACTGCTCAGATTAGGCAAAGAAACTCTCAAATTTAAAGTTTTTGAAAGTATGAGAAGACCAAGTATGCAGGAAGAAGTCTATCTGATTGACTGCATTGAACAAATGTCACTCCTGACTCAAGAGCATCATGAATCAAACGATCCCCTGGAAATTGCTCTAACAAACCCATCAGTGGATGAACTAATCGACGAACGAGTAAAGGATTGCATCGAATCCCTCGACTCTGCTAAAGAAGATGTTGAAGCCACTAGTGAAGAACTCAAAGCTATCAAAACTACAGAAGAAACAAGTGAAAAACAAGAAGCTCCCGAAATGAAGCCTCTGCCCGAAGGACTGAAGTACGTGTTTTTAGATGATCTCAAGGTTTGTCCAGTTATTATAAATTCCGATCTAACAACTGAACAAGAAGAGAAACTCCTGAAGGAATTAAGGGAAAGAAAGAAAGCCATCAATTATAAAACGAGTGACCTCACTGGGGTCAGTCAAGCGCTGTGTATGCACAAGATCCCTATGATGGAAGATCACAAGCCTACTATTGAGCATCAACGGAAGTTGAATCCAAATATGAAGGAAGTGGTCCGTCACGAGGTCATTAAATTGCTCATAGTTGGAATAATCTATCCGATATCCGATTCGCCCTGGGTGAGCCCAGTGCATGTAGTCCCGAAGAAAGGTGGAACAACTGTTATACGGAATGAAAACAATGAACTAATCCCCACTCAAACAGTCACAGGGTGGAGGATGTGCATTGATTATAGGAAATTGAACAAGGCAACTCGAAAAGATCATTTTCCAATGCCCTTCCTTGATCAAGTCTTAGAGAGATTGGCTCATCAAGAATATTTCTATTATCTTGATGGTTACTCTGGATTCTATCAAATACCCATACATCCAGATGACCAAGAGAAAACAACCTTTACCTGCCCATTCGGAACATACACATTTAAAAGAATGCCGTTTGGCCTCTGTATTGCACCTGCAACTTTCCAACGCTGCATGGCTGCAATATTTGCCGGTCTCACTGAAACCATTATGGAGGTTTTTATGGATGATTTTTCTGTATATGGAGATTCATTTGATTCATGTCTTAAGCACCTCTCCCTGGTCCTCCAAACGTTGTGAAGAAGCACATCTTGTGCTAAATTGGGAAAAGTGCCATTTTATGGTAAACGAAGGCATTGTCCTCGGCCATAGGGTCAGTAATAGAGGAATTGAAGTAGATAAAGCCAAGATTGAAGTGATTTCTAAACTAGCTATCCCCACAAATGTAAAAGATGTTTGTGCTTTCCTAGGTCATGCAGGATTTTACAGAAGATTCATAAAGGATTTTCCCAAGATAACGAAGCCAATGACGAACCTACTACTAAAGGATACCGATTTCAATTTCAATGAAGAATGTGTCAAAAGCTTCAACACACTGAAGCAGGCCCTTACAACCACCCCCATTATTAGAGCTCCCAACTGGGACCATCCTTTTGAAATTATGTGCGATGCCAGTGATTATGCTGTGGGCGCTGTTTTAGGGCAATATATAGAGAAGAAACACTATGTGATCTATTATGCATCAAAAACTCTTGATGAAGCATAGAGGAATTATGCAACTACCAAGAAATAACTTCTAGCAGTCATGTATGCCTTTGACAAGTTCAGATCCTACCTAATTGGTTCGAAGGTCATTGTCTACACAAACCACGCTGCCATTTGTTACCTTCTGGCAAAGAAAGATGCAAAACCCAGGTTGATTAGATGGATCCTCCTATTACAAGAATTTGATTTGGAGATAAGAGATAAAAGGGTACAGAGAATGTTGTAGCAGACCACCTCATTCACATCCACACTCTGGATACTGAGAAGATTCCGATCAATGATTCCCTGCCAGATGATCAACTAATGAAAGTCTCAGAAGTTGTACCGTGGTACTCAGATTTCGTGAACTACCTTGCTGCTGGGGTTATCCATCCTCAATGCATTGGAAATGCACTAAAGAAATTTATGCATGATGTGAAACAATATCACTGGGATGAGCCATATCTCTTTAAACTAGGTGTTGATGGCCTGTATAGACGATGTATCGCCGAAGAAGAAGCTCAACTTATTTTGGAACAATGTCACTCAGGACCAGTGGGAGGACATATGAGCTCTAAAAAGACTGCTTTGAAGGTTTTGCAATGTGGATTCTTCTGGCCAACCATATCCAAAGATTCCTATGACTTTGTCCTGTCATGTGACAAATGTCAAAGATCAGGCAATATAACAAAGAGAGATGAGATGCCGCTGAATCTCTGGCAAGAAGTAGAGATATTCAACGTATGGGGGGTGTACTACATGGGTCCATTCCCATCTTCTCATGGATTTTCATACATCCTAGTGGCGGTAGACTACGTCTCAAAATGAGTTGAAGCTATACCAACCGTCACTAGTGATTCCAAACCCGTCATCAAATTATTCAAAATTATTATCTTCCCACATTTTGGAGTGCCACGAACCGTGATATCTGACGGAGGTTCCCACTTCCTTGAAAGAAGCTTTGGGGCTTTACTGAGAAAATACGGTGTAACACACAAGGTATCCTCGCCTTACCATCCACAAACAAGTGGACATGTAGATGTCTCTAACCGTCAGCTAAAGTCTATTCTGGAAAAAATTGTAGGACGCAATCGAAAGGATTGGGCAACGAAAATCAACGATGCCTTATGGGCCTATCGAACTGCTTATAAAACTCCCCTTGGGACTACACCTTTTCGATTAATATATGGAAAAGTTTGCCACCTTCCAGTCAAACTGGAACACAAGGCATGGTGGGCAATTAAACAATTGAACTTCGATATGAAAGAAGCAGGCCAAGCCAGGATTCTACAACTCCAAGAGCTGGATGAACTCAGGATGACAGCTTATGAGAATGCACGAATCTACAAAGAACGTACAAAACTTTGGCATGATGGACATCTAAAAAGAAAAGACACACAAGTGGGAGACCAAGTTCTGCTATTCAACTCAAGATTGAAGTTATTCCCAGGAAAACTCCGCTCACGCTGGTCTGGACCATACATCGTCAAGAGCATCTCTCCACATGGTGCCTTCTCATTATGGAGTGAAAAGTCATGTGAATTTGTAACAAATGGTCACTGCTTAAAGAGATATTTCATCTCAACTGATATAGGCACTAAAGCAATGCTGGAACTCACCAATCCAAAAGATCCACCGTGAAGCTGAAGGATCCAGTCGAGCCATTGACATAAAACAAAGGCGCTTGTCGGGAGGCAACCCGATCAATAAATTTGTTTTACTTTTCAAATTAGAATATTTCTTCAATTTTGTTTTTTTACATTCTAGTTAATTTTTCATTAAATAAATTCACATCGCATGATGCTATTTTAAGATCTAATTGCTCTTTACCTTTGAGATTTTCAAATCGGAACGCAACCACACCTGGTGGTCATTCTGGCATGAATCTTCCCCTCCATCTTGGATTTAGGGTCTGCTCGAGATGAGCAAATATCTAAGTTTGGGGTGGAGGGTGGGTGGTACGTACCTCACTTTCCACCTACACCCATCCTTTTCATACTTAAGTTTTCACTATCATATTCTTGATAAAATCTTTTAAAATTGAACAGATACTTGATGAATTTTTGACACTTTTTGACACTTCCTGGTTTCATTAAAAGTCACTAACTAAAATTTCTATGCATTTTGAATCATTATATCCTCCTTATTCGAAGTAAATCCTCAAAAGGACCACTTTTTGAAACAAACCTTTTTGATTGAAATCATCTTGTGAAGCTTATGATTCCTAACATCATGATACTTTTGCAAAAGTAATAAGTGTCTGTCAAACTGATAGGGATCAATCACGTCATGCTTCCTAACTGATTTGTGGAACAATAGCATGGATTCCCCACCGGATCCCCATCAAGTCATTATTTGAGCAGATTTTGATAAAGAGAACAACCCGGTGCACTGAATTGTAAATCAAGTTGCATTCTGATCTGAACTCTCTTCTACACTTCTTCTATCATCTTCGTACCCCTCCATTCATAAAAAAGAAACAAAAATAGTCAAATTCGTGCCAAACCCTAAGTTCGGGGTGGCACGCCACTTCCCTCTATATCCACTTCTTCCATACCCCTCGCAAATAAATAGGGGTGTACCACCAAAAATGCAATCTCGAATCGAATAGAGGAGAGATTTGCAAACAAAAAGATGCCAAAGCGCACACATAAAGAAATGCAATCTCGAGTCGAATAGAGGAGAGATTCGCACAAAAAATGCAAAAAATGAAATTGCAAAGCAAATAAAAATCTCAAGTCGAATAGAGGAGAGATTTATTTCTTCCTTCCATACCACCATTCACTCCATTTTCTACCTAATGGTGCAATGAATGCCTACCCTATCCTAAAAAAACACCAGTGTCAGATCAAATGCATCTTGTTGTTCTGTGGGTGTCTCTGGATTCTTACAAAACTCTTTGACATGCTTGTTGTCGGAAAAAGTGGAGAGGAAGTGATATTGGAAAGCGAATCCAGGAATGAAGATATGGTAAGATGTGTTTAGTGGTCTCAGGAGGTTGAGATACCGAGTCATATTGAGCGGAAAGAAAACATTCGTGATGTGAAGATGAAGCAATCCCACGAATTGAAAGTATTCATTTGGTGACTGTTTCAGATTTTGTGTTACTCGAGGACGAGCAACGTTTAAGTTCGGGGTACTTTGATGAATGTATATTCATCATGCAATTCAATTATCACTTCGGGACCAATTCAACTCTATACATACTATTTCACTCAATATGAATCATAATGTGCAAAACTACTTAGTTGATTCGATTATCAAGGTTTTAACTAAATATTATTCATTTAATGTAGGTTTTGACAAAGCAGAACAAGACCGTTTAAGCCCATGTGGTCTCAAGACCGTTTGAGCGCATTCGGTCTCAAGACCGTTTGAGCGCATTCGGTCTCAAGACCGTTTGAGCGCATTCGGTCTCAAGATCGTTTGAGCCCATGCGGTCTCAAGACTGTGTGAGAGCATTCGGTCTCAAGACCGTTTGAACCCATGCGGTCTCAAGACCGTTTGAGAGCATTCGGTCTCAAGACCGTTTGAGCGCATAGGCCAACGGAGACTGATTGAAGGCACACCTCAAAACCGTTTGGAGAGGTCACGGTCCAGACCGTTTGAACGACCGAGCGATGAAGACCGTTTTCTGCATGCAAACTGAATGGATTATCAAACCGAATGAAGCTGGAGACCGTTTGTGCATGCATGCATACGTGGGACCGTTTGGAGGAATACAACGAGATCGGTTTAACAACGCTACGTATAAAACCGTTTGAGAAAGCATGCAATAGTGCACTGCCAAACTGAATGAGGGAGATTGCCAACCAAACAAACCCAGCAGATCGTTTAATAAAGCAAATGCACGTTGACCGTTTGAGCTGAAATTACATGCATGAGTGTACCATGCATGCACACGTAAACCGTGTGGGCTACTACATTTGAAGACCGTTTTAACTTCAAGACCGTTTGCTGTTTTAAACAATTCAAAACCATTTTCTGTATGAGCATCATGAGAAGACCATATACATGCAGATCGAATGAGCTACCAGCAAAGCAAACCGTTTGATGGATGCTGGTTTTGTCCAAGACCGAATGAAGAAAACAATCGAGACCGCATTGAAAAAGGCATTCATACAGGACCGTTTGACAAAGGTGGACTATCAGACCGTTTGCTCCACACAAATTCATAATCGATTGGATAGGTACGTATATGAGAACCAAACGATGCACATGCACAACCAAACCGTTAGGAATAATTAGTATCAAAACCGTTTGACGCTGCCGGAAGCACGAGATCGTTTGGGCCGTTCATGCGGTTTCCAAAACCATTCAGTCATATGCAACATGAAGACCGTTTGCCAGAACGCAGAGACCGTTTGCTCGATTTTACTGAGGAAACCGCATGAGCTCATGTGTAGACCGAGCACTGCCAAACTGAATGGCTGAAGACCGTTTGCCGGAACTCGAAGACCGTTTGAGCAAGATACTCACGCAGACCGAATGATAAAGTAAATGTATGAAACCGGTTGGATACATGCACGTAAAGTCAAGACCATTTGGTCATATACAACAAACCATTTGGATAAGATATTTTTGGACTGGAATCACACCAAAAATATGAGGGCCAGTCCAGTGCCTATAAATAGGACCCCAAGGGTCCCCTTTTGGGGCATCGGTTCCGGGACGCCGACAGGCTTCCTGTACATAGGTCCGATCCATAACCAGTCCAGTTCGCACCGGTTCCATTCCACCGACTGCCCGTGTTGCAACCAAGGAGGCTGAGGAGAGAAGGAAGACGGAGCGAGGGAGATTGTCCGGTCTGTCTTGGCAACTCCCGTTCGCGTCTAGATCTGCTCCGACATGACGTAGAAGGCCGTATCTTCTTCACCGAGCTGCGACTACCTTCTGCACTGAGTTCATGGAGGATTTGTCTCTCTTTCTCATTCTTCTTGTGTCTCGCATCATGAGCGAGTAGTACCTTTTCACTGGGATGCGGGGACTAGCCCCGCTGCCCATGCAAACATGTTATATTGTTAAACTTTCCATGGCAATGTATATAACTCTTCATTTCGTCGTTAACTGCTATTTTCATAGTTTGATTAATTGCTTGCTTTCATCTTTGTTCTTCTTATGTTGCGAGAACATCTATATGTTGGATTGAATGTCATTTAACAAGTTGACTCCCAAACTAGAAATAGAATGGGATTCCTTGAGGTCGTAAGTGTATGATCCGAGAGGGATGAGCCATCTAGCCTTCGGGGATGCTTCTGTGTGCCTAACGCATGTATAGGGGGTTCACAACCTTAGTTGGATTTTGTATCTTCTTGTTAATCGTCGATGTTTGCTCGTATATTAACCGCCTGCTTGCTTATCATTTAATGCGGATGACTCCCAAACTAGAAATAGGATGGGATTTCATCGAGGTCGTAAGTGTATGATCTGCGAGGGGACGAGCCATCTAGCCTTCGGTGACGCTTCTGTGTGCCTAACGCCTGTATAGGGGGCCCACAACTTTCGTTGGATTTCTATATCTTCTGAGCCGTAAGTAAGTGATCCGGATGGTGACGAGACATCTGATGCCTAAGGTGATGCTCACGCGAACCTAATGCCCGTATGGGGGGTTTTACAGCAGCTCTATTTGGATTGTTATATCTTACCTGGTTTGTTCACGATTGAATGTGTTTGCGTGTGTAGCGGTGGTGAAACCCGGTACCATCCCAACGATTCCATATCATTGATCTAAACCCAACTTTAATTCATCTTTTACTTTCTTGCAATTAGTTTAAGTAACCTCAAATTTACCAATCGTTCTAAATATTAGTTTTACTTGAGCTAGATTCGACTAACAAGGATTCTTAAAAAGGTTGTCCTTTGGGTTCGATCCTTAACTATACTGCGATAAGACTCATCTGCTTGCGGGTGGTATTATTGCACTTAGTTTTGGTAAAAGCTTGGAGATTTCAACCCTGAGTGAGTTTGTTAGTGCGTTCAAAAATACCACGTCAATGTAACATATCCATTTTCACCCAAAACAACTCACCAACGGTTATAATTACTTTTTCTACATTTTTTGTGTAGTACATTCGGTCGAGTTCAATAAAGATAACTCGATCGATCTACTAAATGACAAAGCCATATTTCAAACTATCGGTCAACTTTGTTCTGGAAAACTCGACCGGTGAGTGAAAATTAGTTTTGCTCAGTGAGTCGGTCGGTCGAGTTTTATGAGTGTGCAACAGGACTGATGGGTCATCTTTAGAAAAATTATCATAGGATCGGTGGAGTTTCCAACTAGAACGATAAATAGCCTGTGACAAATTTTCTAAATTGACATTTGAGTGATTAAACCTTAGAATTAAGTGTCCCTGGTTTTTTCTCATCTTAGTTACAAGTCATATCATCAATATAAGTGATTACAAAAATTATCAAAGGTCATTTGGAGTGATTTCCCAAATCGCACACTTGCATTGCATTTGACTTGAACTTGAAAAAGTTAGGGCTTGTGTAATTCGATCCTTTTCATGTACCTAAAGCCTAAAATGAATCTTGAACAAACACATTAGATACATAGGAATGGAATGGTTAAGTCATTATCAAAATATGGGCAATGTATAACTCTCAAGTCAACATTCTCCCCCCTTTTGACAATGACAAACCATTCCTAATCATATTGAAAAGGATATTGAAGTTATACCTCTACATTCTGAGTTGCAAGGGGATTTAGGATTTAAACAACGTGAATTGCTCCCCCTCAATCTATAATTACTCTAACCTACATAGTTAATTTATCTATACAAAGCAACATGACATATATATACTATATGGTCCTTCAGCAAGTCACACGATAAAGCATATAATGAACAAGAAAGGATCACATAGGCAATAGAAACAATATGGTTGAGCTTCAAAACATTGAACTTCTCTCCCCCTTTTGACATTATCAAAAAGGAAGGGGGGTAGAAGAACAGAGAAACATGTCTTTTCTAAGCACAACCAAGAACACATGCACAACATGCAATATCAAGGCATACACCAAATAGATACGAGAGAAACAAACAAACTAAGTCATAATCAAAATATGGTAAAACATGGCACCAACTCATGAGATATAATAAATCAAAGAGTAAGTGTACAAAGGATTAAGATTACAACCCAGAAAGAAAGTTCTCAGAAAATAACTACAAGCCAAGACGATGAAAGCTAGATGATAAAATAGTACAACTTAGAACATGTGCCCAGATGTTTATATACAAAATAGCCTATAAAGATATATATGATCAACAACTAGACTAAAACTAGAACAACTAAACATCTAAGCTATCTATGTCCACAACATCATCATCATTTGCATTAGAAGCATCGGGCTCATAGTCATCATCTCCATATGAAGGTGCAGTAGAGAGAACAACACTGCCTTCATCACCAAGGGCACCAACAAAGCCATCGGAGCCACCATCAGAGCCCTCACCATCATCATCATCATCCTCCTCATCAGCCTAGTCTGGCATCTCCTCATCAATAAGAGAACCAAAACCTCGACTGGGCCAACGTGCATTCTGCTCATCTCAAGACATACCAAGAACATGGAGCTCATTGGCATGTGGGAAGGAAGGAGTAGAACTACCGAGGCTAGCAAACAGAGTGGCCAATGGGCCAACTGTCAGAGGCAACACACTAGGGGTAGATCCACCAACAACAGAGGGTGTAGTAGTAGAAGATGCAAGTGGAGGGGCAGGGTAAAAGTGATCATATGCATAGGATGCATAATCACCTCCTAGGTAGGGCTAGTAGGCAGGGTAGGGGTGTACACATGACATGTTCATGTTAGACATGATGGAGTATAGGTCCTGATGCAGGTGCTCTTGAACTTGAAGGTTGTATGCCTGTTGATGCATCATGTAGCCCATAAGGGTTTCATTAGATGGATGGAAAGAGGCACAGGAAGGTCGGGTAGGCTGAGGTGGTGGAGGTGCTCGGGTAGAGGCAAAGGTAGAGGCATCAGGTGTGGTGGAAGATAGGATACGCACGGTCTTCTAAAGAGTGATGTCACTGATGTAAACTTCTTTCCGGGTAGGTTTGTAGTGAAGGTTGTGGGAAAGATATTTTTCAGTGGTAAGCTGGTATAGACCACAAATCAGAGCTGGGTAGGTGCCACGGGTGTTCTTGCCTAAGTCAAAGTAGTCATACGATGGAGAACATATCTCAACCACTTGACTTTGATGTTCTTCAAGAGACAATATATGATTACCACAGTGTTTTCTGCAATCTCAGTCTGATTCTTCTTTGGGTGAATATTGCAGTTAATGACTAGGGCAAGTATTTGTTTCTTGAGATCCAAGGTAGAGGAGGGAAGGGTGCACTTCTTCCTATACATGAATTGAGGCTTATTCAAGAACTTATGAATATATAGGAGAGTAAGATCATATTGCTTGTAGAAGGTCTCAGGCTCAACTAAGTCAAAATACTTTGGATAGTCCTTACGCCAGGTGTTAGTCACTTTAGTACCTGAAAAGAAGATGTTCAGGGTATCCTCAGAGACTTGAAATTTCTTCCTGACTATCATGGATGTGAGGACTACTTGAGTATTAGGCGATAGTATGAGGGTGTCATAATTCCAACGCAAATTATCATAGAATTCGTGAACTGCTTTGGCACTTGTGATGGAATTATTATAGCATGCGCGTTCAACACCCAAGCAGAGAGATGGTGATCATAAAGCAACTCTGCTACTTGATCTATGACCTCTTATCTTTGTGGTCTAGGCTAAAAAAGGGTACGAAATGGAAACGGGTTCCTAGAAAGGAGCTCCTTATACCTATTTAGAGTCTCATTTGAGACGAAGAAGGTGTCATCAAACATAATCAAGGGGGAATTAGATGAAGATCAAGGTGCATTAGCTGGGGTGGCCCTCTTCCTCCTATTGGATGCCATAGAGACGAAAAGGAGAGGAAGGAGAGAGAAAAAGCTAAAGAATCACCACTAAACTCATCGACAAACATAGGTTAGCAAGAGGAAGGTCAAGGGAGGTCTCGCTAGGTCGAACTAGGGCTAGGGAGAGGAAGGTTGAGGCTAGGGTGACACGAGTTTACCGTGTGTAATAAGCAAATGAACGTATCGAAGTAATAAGGCCTTGTGAGGCCCGAGTCGAACACAAGGAAGCTTATCTCCAATAGACTACTACTAACTATAGTCAAATCAGCTAAGCTGGTTGTAAAAGGTTGAATTGGGTTGAGTTAAAGAACAAATGCAGAAACAAAATGAATTTAAAGGTTGAATTAATCAAAGATGGAATGAATTCCTCAGGACAAAGGTTTCACCACAGATAACACTAATAATTGACCTCACACACATTAACATCTTTTATCTCAATCCCTGGATAAGGAGCCTGTAGTTAGAATTACCTGCTCCCGTAGTGTAATTCACTACCTAATCTAATGCCAATCCCACTTCCGTAGTTATTGGTTGATTAGTTAGATGCTTTATGATTATTCTCTAGGTTTCTCCTCCCGTTTACACTCCACTTTTCCCAAAGGGCACATTATATGGATAAATCTATGCTCTCTGACCCTCAACCTCTCTCCCGAGATGACTAAGCATCTATCAATCCACCCATGGTGATCAAGCACATGTAGAACACAAAGCTTTCATTGATTTATATCCAGTAAAAAGAGATAAAATTGATATTAATGCATATAAATCAATCACAATGCATATCATGGCTACTCCCGGATCCTAAGGAATAAAGGTTTTTAGCCTTGCATGGTTTTCATCAATGAATACATGGAAAATATGAAGAAAAATGTGAGAAACATTAGGAAACTAAGGCAATCCCTGAATCTCTGCCCGTCTGGAAGTAGGGCTGTAAATGGGTACGAGTAGACCTACATACCCGCAACTCCGGATCCTTAAAAACCCATCACGAGTCTAAATTTTTGGACCCACAGAACTGTGGATCCACATACCCATAGACCCGCATATAAGCGGGTCCACTAATGGGTAGGCTTGGACCCAGACCCGCAAACCCGTGGACCCGCTATACATAAATAATTACTTTAATAATATGTTATTATATCATACTTTACTACTATAATTAATATAAAACTTCAAATTACATATTACTCTAATTATAATAAGGTTAGGGTTTAGTCATCTAATTGAGAATGAACTATTCTAGTTGCAAACATGAGCAACATATGTAACCTTAAAATCAAATTAGTTATGTGATATGCTAAATTATTAAAACACTATGATGATGACTACAAATATATAAAGAATTAATTGAACTAATCTTCAATCTATAAAGTATTACATTGTTTGATGTAACTATTGCATGTTTATATCCTATATAATAGCAATATCTTGTTGTATAAGAGTATATAGAACATAGTCATAAAATTTCTTAGATAAAAAAATATAATGTTTACATAGAACCGCTTACCCTCATACCCTCACCACAAACCCGCTATTATTATGGGTACGGGTATGGTGCGGGTCTAGATTTTGATTAATGCGGGTCCATAACCAGAACTGGACCCGCTAAATTAAATGGGTATGAGTATGGGTATGGCCAGACCCACACCGTTTACACCCCTATCCGGAAGATCCCCTCCATCGTGCGGGTGTTATGCTTTCTTCTGACTATAAAATCGTCCTATAGAGGTGCCCGAATCTCCTTGATTGAAGCTTTCAGTCCTTGGTTCTTCTTTTCTCTCTCTGGTTGTCAGGCAATGAAAACAGATCTCTCCCTTTTGTTCGACCATCGCCCCCTAAGTCATAGAAGGCACTTAGGGTACGAAATAATATCCACAGTTGGATTAGAGTGAAATCTGCGGATGGCCTGATCGGGCAGACTCGGTAGTACCAACTAGGTGAGTCGGTAGTACCGAGTCACTTAGGTTTAGTCATGCGATCCGATCGTGTCGGTACTATTGAGTGGACTCGATAGCACCAAGTTATGTGATTTTCAAACTACCTCCATGACGTCCACTCAGTAGCACCGAGTTGGCAACTCGACAACATCGAGTTTTCTCAATTCATGCTGGGGATTACTGATGCTAATTTGGTACCACAGACTTTAGTAGTTGGTAGCACCAACTCTGGGTGAGTTTTTGGGTCCATCACTAACGTCAAGTCGGTACCACCGACTATTACCAGGTCGATATCACTGAGTCTGTGGATCTTCCTTGTACTTAAAATGCACAAAAACATCATAAGTACTTGGGATGCATAAAATATTACATAAAATAGTCAAAACCATGTAATTTGATGCATTTAATAGAAATATGCCATCTATGTCATTTCATGCATAATCAATCAAATAAATGACTAATCTACACATGAAATCAAGCGAAAATGTGCATGTAATAACAATTAAAAACACATGCATCAAAATCCCCCAGCTTAAATGTTATCCGTCCTCGAGCAACACTCTCTTGGATCTATTTGATAAGAGTTAGTAAAAGTACATAACACATACATTCCCTTCTTGGTCAAATCCACCCATCGAACCCTAAAACGGCCTTCACTGACCACTGAACCGATAACTACTCTAAAGTGACCAAAATTTCCATAAAAGATGTCCACCTTCAGTCAATGACACTATCAAGAAAGTAGTTAACATCATAATTACTCAGACATTCGCTTGGTGTATTGTGTGATTCCCTACACTAAATTGCTCTTTTCTAACTACCAACTACTTGGAAGCAGATCTCCGTATACGCATGAATGAGGAGATAAATCATTAGAGTGGCCAACCAATAAGAGCAATTGATGATTCAAGATGGGTGACAAATGAAAATTCATAAGTACATCCAACCTATTTATGCATAGAGAATAATGAACCTAGATGGATGAAAAGAATGCCATGCATGAATCCTAATGAATAGAAAAAAATCTTTTTATGAGATGATGCATGTATGAATGAGTTGAGATTGTTTGACAACTCAAAAGAATGCACTTGTGGATTAAATCATCACTAAAAAAACGTGCGGGATATACTTTCCCCTTATTTCTTTTGAATAATTGTCTTCTTCTTTTTCTTTAAAAAGGCTATTTTTATGTTTCTTGCCTTCATTATTCTTTCTTTCGTATTTTTTTTCTTGGAGGTATATCGCTGCACTTTAGCTTCATAACTTGAAATTAAAATCCACATGCTTAGGGAAGTATGCATGTGATGTTGAAATGTATGCAACTACACGAATTGTGTTATGCAAGCTAGGTAAGATGGTATTCACTAAAGTTAATGCATAAAAATGCAATGTTTTTCTTTCTTTTTCAAATGTAAGAAAACTAATCAATCTGTTCCTATCGTACCATGCAATGCAATCAAGGAAAATAGCTTGGATTACTCATGAATTCTTGAGGTGGTGAGTCAAAAATGAATGGAAAAGAAATGGAATCACACAACTAAGAGACAATGCCTTTCATTATATTATGATGTGTCCCTCTTAATTGAACTTTGTTCAGGGTGATCTAAATGTTTATTTCTTATATTTTCATTTAAGGTCTCATTATGGTTTGGTCAGTTTAGGCGCAACATCTTCATCATTCACATTCCTAACTTGATTCAGACTTTCATGTATGTCCTAAGTCCTAATGCTGACTAGTTCAAACACTTCCTCAAGTGGTGTTACAGAAAGATTTTGCAGTTTAACCTTTTAAGGATATGACCATTTTCATGCAACAACACCAAGAGTACAATTTATTCATAAAACAAAGCCATGCATTTACTACTCCACAATTACACTAGATAGACGTGGATGCTACACTTGCACAACTAAAAATAAAACAAACAACTAAAAAGATAAAAATAAAAACAAAAACAAGGATATAATGATGTTACAGAACCCCCACTAGCTTAAATATTGTTGGGTTTCGGAGTAGGCAATGGAAATAAACATTTTACTTGACCATAAACCCATAACCAACAAATCACATCAACATCTATGTAATGGGAAGGATGGTTTTAGCAATATATACCTGATCATGAGGTTTGCTCAGTGACAATACCTCATAGCTAGTGCAAACTTCAACCACCTATCTTTGACAACATCTGTGCAGCTCGTGGTCTTGACCCAGACTGCGGTTGACTGTCGTCCTCCTGAGCGGCAGAAGTCTCCTGCCTCTATAGATAGTCCACACGGACTATTAGGAACTCTAGTCGTCCTGAAGAATAGACTAGAAGGAGTTGTCCCCTTCTATCAACGTACAAGTCACCGACACACTCTCCCACAACCAGTTGTTGTTCTGCAGTTGTCTTTCCCTCACTATTCCTCCCTAGATAGGTAGAACTTGCTTGGGCTCTCTCAGTTACCACAACCAAAGAGGACAACAACTTTGCAGAGCAACTGATGTTCTGAGTTGTTGACTCTGGAGAATCCCCTTATACCCCTCTATTTATGATAGAGGGTAGGGTCAGGGTTCCTAGTCTGTGCGGGAGTAGAAGGGTCCATGATTTTCATGAATAATTTGCACTGCGGTAGGCGAACTGGTCATTTCATAAATAAAATGGTCGTTTGGCAAGGTAAGCCGATCCATTCACTAGTGAACCGGTCGGTTGGGAGTGTGAATCGATCGTTTCACTTCCTAGACTTTCCCACAATTGATTTTTCTTATTTGTTTCTAATTCACACAAAGATTAATTCTTGTCCCAATCGAATTGAACAAGTAAAATGGAAAACCGTTTTTCTCACAAATTGGGAAAATCCAACACTGCTTGTTTGGACAAATGAACCGATTGGTTCACTGACCATGAGCCAATCGGTTCACACAGTGAACTAGTTGGTTGGTGGTCCAGATTGTGCAGAACACAACCAATTCAGTTCTCAATCAATCTGACACTCAAATCAGTCAGTTCAACACTTGAACTTGATGATTTTGAGTCAAGTCTATTGATTGAATGTTTGATTGAGTACCTAAACACTTTAGTAATAAATTCAAACATCATTCATGGATAAACTCCTCTTCCAGGTTAATCCTTTGTGTGTGACCCTATAAGTCCCATTTCACATTGACAGTGAATGTCCATAACTACCTTATGACATCACAAGCAAAGAGTGGTACCTAGTCGCACATCAGTGCTACCCAAGTGAAAAGGAAAATTGGAGAACAACTTTCAATCCTACAGTCTGTGATTGGTGTTCTAGTGAATGTATAATTCCTTTATCTATGATATCCTGAATGAACTCAAGGCATGGAGTAGTCATCCTTTCAATGTTCATTCATGTTTCTTGAACTACAACAGACTGTCTGAGATATGTGTGACATCAATATCATATATTGATTTATATGTGCATGTGCATGCCTTTTTCAATCTTGCTTATCAAGTGTCCTAGACATCATACTCCCTTAGGAGGGAAAAATCCCATATCTATCACTCACAGTCTGTGTCATGCGTCAAAGTCACCCAATCATCACCGTTATAACAACCCATGTTACAGGACTGTGTTTGATGATGTCAAAGTGTATCCAATCACATTCGACGAGTGCAGTGATTTCAGGTCTAAGAATTACAATCACCACCATCACTATGAGATATGACTCTGACTACCATGTCATGGTTCCATGTGTCACTCTCATAGTGGGTCTGTCTGATACACTATTCTCCAACATGTATCTATGTGCTTGGTTTGATATCATATATCATGACTAATGAGACACTGTCATCAAACAACACACACTCTAGTCTTTATGTGTCATTGTTGTCTATCAACCTTCCACAATGACATCCGACCAGGGAGATAACAAGAATGTACATACTCTTATCATCTGTATGATCTCATTGTTCAGGTCCTCAACCTGAAGGCATACGTCATTGAGTATTGTCATTCTTTAGACATTCATTCTGCTCCATCATTTATCTCATAATCGATTGAGCTAGAATAAATTGGAGAATTGCCTTTGATGTTTATCAAATCAATCAAAATATATGCCAATCCAATCATCATATGATTGGCTCTCTAGGCATACATACCAATAGACTCCCACTTACACTTAGAGCCACTCACCTTCAAATCATATTCTCAATTATCTCTAAACATGTCCCACATGTTTCTGTCGCACTAGTACTAATCCAGTAAGTTAGCAACATTTCGTTTTAGTTGGTATATTGCATGTTCCACATCTCCTCACTGTATGAAATTTTGTATGAGATGGATTTGCCATAATATTCTATCTGATATTCCTTTCCTAACAATTAGCTCCATTGTTTGACTTAGTATTTCTACTTTGTCATCAATGGTTGGAATGTCTATAAGCTCATCTATATGAACTTCTAGATCCATATAGTATCCTATGCTTTTCATAACACAAGGATACTCAACATTCCCTTTTAGAATTAAATGGCCATTTAATTTTACTCAGATCATTTGCATTTATCAACACATTCACTTTTATATTTTGCGATCATTTTTCTATCATTTCGGAAGCATTCATCAGTGTAACTCTTTTACACTCAACTCTTCCCTTCTATTACCATATAACTAGCCCTTTAATACTTGACAAGTACTTAAATAAGTTCTTTATGGTATTCTAGTGACTCTCACTGGAAGTAGACATACATCCACTTGTCATGTCCATTACATATGAGATAACTAGATAAGTATATCATATTGTCATGTCCAATACATACAATATGATGAATGCATATATATTTTCTTGTTATGTCTGATACATACAAGATAATGGGATGATTTCAACATGATAGATCCAATTGTGAATGGATAAGGCATCTATCTATGTGTTCCTATTCTTTATAAGAATTTGGGACACTTGGCATCTTAAGAGACCAACTCCATGTAATATGGACAAGTTTTCTCCCACTTATTCATTGCATACTGAACCCTTCATTACAAACTGCCAATGTATGCTCTCTCTTTATCGAGTCAAGAGACTTTTGAGAACTATCTCTATAGATATCTATTCCTATCACATAGGACATTTCTCTTTATCCCCTTAAAGAAGGTATTTCCACACCAGTTTCATTTTATTCCTCATCATCATGTGGAATATGGATACACTCCCACTAAATATTTGTAATCACATATCCCTTCTTTGTTTCGATATATCAATCAAACCTTTTGACTATACAATCAAGTAAAGACTCCAGTTCTGAGGTGCTTGAGTTTAATCAATCATATTGATTAATCTCTTGTAACTTATAGACTGCATTTGCATTAACATGATTATAAACCCTTTAGGTTGTGTCACATACATAGCCTTATGTTATTCCTACTAGGAACATGGTTTTAATATCCATATGAAAAATTTCATAGTATTTAAATTCCAATATCAAGCATGATCCTTTATGGCCTATAGCCACTGCAATTGGTTAAATAAAATCATCACGTTCAACACCTCGAACTCACTTGAATTTATCTCAACCAATCAGCTCTTCAGATGTCATCCATGTCAGTCTTAACTCTTAAGACCCAATTGCCCTTGTGGGTTTTATCCTTATAAGTGCTACCATTAACGTCATACCTTATTTGGTTCACATGGAAGTCATTTTGGATCTTACGGCTTCAAGCCATAACTCAAAATCTGGTTCCTCAACATCATCTAGATAGATTATTGGCTCATCATCATATGACCAATTCATCACCTTTGAGTTTGTAGGATATCATCATTCATCAAGCTCAATGCGTTATCTACTAGATATATGAGGTGTATCTGTTACATAAGGAATTTGAGATTCCACGACACTTGTGATTCTTAATCTCCTTTTGTACCTTTATTTAGTGTAAAGCATGTTCTTTGGAAGAATTCTAGAAGATTAGTTATTTATTTGATGATCACACTCTTACTATATAGGGTATGATTCCTTCTTTGTTTAGACAACATTATGCCTTAATCATGAGTTCTCTATGATACACTATCATAGTTACTCACAAGGTCCTCAAACATTTGGTTCAAGTATCTCATTCATTGATCATATCAAGAATTAATACTTTTACCAAGTTTGTTCTTCATTTATGATATTCTTGAACATTTCAAGTATTCATATTGGTATTTCATTAAATACCATATCTGAAGTATTAGCATTTATTCCCATAGGTATATATATACATCAATATGTATTGTACCTAATAAGATAGTCATTCTCCCACTACATCTAGTGAATATTTACTTGTCATCATGCCCAATAAACAAGACATTCATATCTATTAATGGTTCATTAACCAAGAGAGTATAGCTTTATCCATCAACATGGAACCTAGAGATGAATTTCTCATTCATTTGTTTAGATGATAATGCTAATTTATTGTTTGAGTCATCAATAAATTTTAGGTATCATTTATTTTATCTCATGCATATCAAATACCACAAGATAAATAAGGTATTGCCATAAAAGATCATATCTTTGAAATTGAAACATGAACTTTATTGACAGACATCCTTGTCATTACAAGATGCATAAATAAATTCTTTCTATTTATTCACAAAATGAAATAGAAGTTCATAATCCAATGTTGATGAGTGTTCCTTCTTGGTCCTTTCATAAAGTCCATCACTTCTTTTTGGATCATGGACATCATATATGTCAGATCTATATCTTGGTATCATATACCTAAGATAAAGAAGTATTTTAAGTTTATTTTGTAATACCTGAGGTGGAGACTTCCATATCCTCCTTCTTATTCATTAGTTCATCTATGTAGAGAGGGCAATTTCTCTTCCAATGTCCTGGCTGATGACAATGGTGACATTTGCCTCCCTTGTTCACTCCTCCCTTGGCTTTGAGAGTTGAAGATGACTTGGGCTACTAGCTAGCATCAGAACTTTTCTTTGCTTTGCCCTTGCCCTTGCCCTTAGACTTCCCCTTCTTTCTGCTGACCATCATCACAGATTTGGGTTTGTCTTTCTTCATCTGTGCCTCAACTGTCCTCAACATGCCCAACAACTCTGTCAGTGGCCTGTCAAAGTTGTTCATGTTGTAGTTCATCACAACCTGACTGTAGGATTCTGACAACGATTACAATATCACATAAGTAGCCAACTCTTGGATGAGAGGGAATCCCAGTCGAGTTAGGTTCTCCACATACCCAATCATCTTGAGTGTGTGAGGGCCTACTGGATCTCGTTCTATCATGACACACTTGAACAGTGCCTTGGAGACATCATATCTCTCTTGTCGTGCTTGGTCTTGATACATGTTCTTGAGATGCTGAACCATCTCAATGACGTCCATGTTCTCATGTTGTCTCTGCAACTCATAGTTCATTGAGCACAACATCAAGCACTTCACATCAATATCATCCTCAATATGCTTCTTGTAATCATCCCTTTCAACCTTTGATGGGGTGGGAGCGAGTTCATATGGCTCTGTTGTATCTAGGACATAGAGCTTTCACTCTTGAGTGAGAAAAATTCTCAACATCCTAAACCAGTTGTGGAACTTGTTCCCATTTAGCTTGTCCTTCTCAAGGACTGACCGCAATGAAAAGTGATTGTTGTTGGTATCCATTTATTCTACAAAAAAGAAATTTGCAATTTTAGTCCAAAACTCTTTTGATTTGAAGATTGACTATATAATTAGGTCTTTAATTAATTATCACTCCCACTATTTTGATCAAATTGATAGCCCTCACCATCAATTCAGAAGATTGTAGTATACAACCTTCTAGTGAGCCAAGATCCAAAACAATTGAGTTATTACCCAGCTAACGCCAGCATCCATAATCAATTATTAAGGTAGGTAACATTTACCAATTGTATCATATGCAATTCTTGGATAGATAATATGCACAACTCTTTGTCATAGTCATCTGCATGCCTCTAAGTGCTTAATCTCATTAAGACCACTTAGTTAAGCCTGACCCAAAATCCATCATGATAGGAGTGAACTTGCTTGACGGGCCCACACAACTACCATCACACTTCCACGAGATAGACAACACACCACCCTTGGGATGCCCACGCTTGTCGATCAAGATTTTCATGTGTGCTTCTTATGGAAGGCATCTAAGACTTTATATTATATTGAGGGGTTTTAATATGCTTATATATGCATATATGTATCCAATCACCACATATATAGTATGTATCATATACATGCTATATCCCACAAATGAAAACATGCAATAACGATAAAGCAATAATTATGGCCATCCTATTGTAGTTCCTTGGAGCCACAAGGAACTACGGTCATCTAAGGTCTACATCACATGCAACCTGTTGTTGATGAAGTTCTGTGCTTAGGCTATTTTGGGTTGATCATCTCATCTTATGACTGATCGACTCACCTCCTAGCCGGTCGGTTGGTTGTCACCAACTGATCGTATGGCTCCTCCAGACGATCAATTCAACGGGTCATTAGGCTCCTTGTCAGGCCACCAACTGCTCCTCATTCGGTCATCTCGATCCATCAAATTGTCATCTTCAGTCTTCGTCATAATAAGAAATAAATCTACTCCTATTTTACATAATCTTTATGAAACCTCGAGTTACATTCGAGGGGAGCAAAGGTAGAAGAGAATCTTGAGTTATCCCGAGTTACATTCAAAATAGAAGAAGAGGGCTCGGTGCACAGTCTGAGATGTAAACAACCATAACCAACCGCACACATGCACATAGGATTTATAGGCCATAACCATGTTACACATCCACCATCAAAAACATTTTATGGCTATGCGTATCGATTGCATATATACCATATCATATATGGATATATTAGTTTGGAATCATGTGGTATTAATCAGATATTCACATTAGTCATTTAAATATTCACACCGTATGAAATACATAAAAGACAATAAAACCAAAATGTGATCATCGATTATCCCAAAACATAGAGTATTGACATGGATCTGGTACCACTGTTGGGTTTTACGTGGTCGAAGTAGGCAACAGATACAAAAAATTTACTTGACCATAAACCCATAACCAGTTGATCACATCAACATCTATGTCATGGGAAGGATGGTTTTAGTGAGATATACTTGGTCCTGAGGCTTGCTCAGTGACAATACCTCACAACTAGTGCAGTCTTCAACCACCTATCTTTGACGACGTTTTTGCAGCTCCTAGTCTTGACTCAAACTGCGGTTGACTGTCGTCCTCCTGAGCGGCAGAAGTCTCCCACCTCTATAGATAGTCCACACGGACTACCAAGAACTCTAGTTGTCCTGAAGAATGGACTAGACGGAGTTGTCCCCTTCTATCAATGTACTAGTCACTGACACACTCTCCCACAACCAGTTGCTATTCTATTGTTGTCTTTCCCTCGATGTTCCTCCCTGGATGGGTAGAACTTGCTTGGGCTCTCTCAGTTACCACATCCAGAGAGGACAACAACTTTGTAGAGCAACTGATGTTCTGAGTTGTTGTCTCTGGAGAAGACCCTTGTACCCCTCTATTTATAGTAGAGGCCAGGGTCAGGGCTCCCAATATGTGCAGGGTCATGAATAATTTGCACTACGGTAGGCAAACCGGTCGTTTCATAAATGAAACAGTCATTTGGCAAGGTGAGCCGATCGGTTCACTAGTGAACCGATCGGTTTGGAGTGTGTTAGTGAACCGATTGTTTCACTTCCCATACTTGCCCACAATTGACTTTCCTTATTTGGTTTCTAATTAACACAAAGATTGATTCTTGTCCCAATCAAATTGAACAAGTGAAATGAAAAACCTTTTTTCTCACAAACTGAGAAAATCCAACACGGCTTGTTTGAACAAATGAACTGATCGGTTCACCAGAGTAAACCAATCATCTCACTGACCATGAGCCGATCAGTTGGTGGTCCATATTGTATAGAACATAATCAATTTAGTTCTCAATCAATCTGACACTCAAATTAGTTGGTTCAACAATTGAACTTGATGATTTTGAATCAAGTCTATTGATTGAATGTTTGATTGAGTACCTAAACACTTTATTATCAATCCAAACATCATTCATGGATAAACTCCTCTTCCAAGTTAATCCTTTGTGTGTGACCATATAGGTCCCATTTCATGTTGGCAGTGAATGTCCATAACTAGCTTATGACATCACAAGCAAAGAGTGGTACCTAGTTGCACATCAGTGCTACCCAAGTGAAAAGGAAAGTTGGAGAACAACTTTCAATCCTATAGTTTGTGATTGGTGTTCCAGTGAATGTATAATTCCTTTGTCTCTGATATCCTGAATGAACTTAAGGCATGGCGTCATCATCCTTTCAACATTCATTCATGTTTCTTGAACTAGAGCAGACTGTATGAGATATGTGTGACATCAATATCATATATTGATTCACATGTGCATGCACATGCATTTCTCAATATCGCTTATCAAGTGTCCTGGACATCATACTCCCTTAGGAGGGACAAATCCAATATCTATCACTCACAGTCTATGTCACGTGTCAAAGTCACCCAATCATCACCGTTATAACAACCCATGTTTCATGACTGCATTTGATGATGTCAAAGTGTACCCAATCACGTTCGACGAGTGTAGTGATTTCAGGTCTATGAATCACAATCACCACCATCACTATGAGATATGACTCTAACTAACATGTCATGGTTCCATGTGTCACTCTCATGGTGGGTCTGTCTGATACACTATTCTCCAACATGTATCTATGTGCTTGGTTTGATATCATATATCACGACTAATGAGACACTATCATCAACTAACACACACTCTAGTCTTGACGTGTCACTGTTGTCTGTCAACCTTCCACAATGACATCCGACTAGGGACATAACAAGAATGTACATACCCTTAGCATCTGTATGATCTCATTGTTCAGGTCCTCAACCTAAAGACATACATCATTGAGTATCGTCATGCTTTAGATATTCATTCTGCTCCATCATTTACCTTATAATCGATTGAGCTAGAATAAATTGGAGGATTGCCTTTGATGTTTATCAAATCAATCAGAATATATGCCAATCCAATCATCATATGATTAGCTCTGTGGGCATACATACCAACAAATATGACTATGTCCACATAGTCAATACTCGCACCCAAGAGGTGGAACAGTGGTACTAGGGCTCAGAAGGGTGGAGGTGGCATGTTGGGGTCATGTAGAGGAAACATCCCCTGGAATGAGAGGTCTGTAGGCGGCATTGGCGGCGACTGTGGGTACTCCCCGAAGTATCCACGGTTCCAGTAGTTGTCGAAGAAAGGCTGTTGGTACTGCTCCATCCATTGTAGGTGCATGTGAACATTCTCTTGGTTGGCTAAGAGAAGGCGTTCATTCTCGTAAATCACTTGCTGGTTCTAGTACAACCTTCCTTGAATGTCCTGCACACCGGCCAATGTCACCTGATGTTGCTGTTGTCCAGTCTGGATCTCCTGCTGCATGGCATACATACCTGCCATGTTGTACGGGTCTTTCTCCTCCTGGGAAGGGGTTGGTGCAGAGGAAGTTGAGGCAGTATAGGTGCGGACCTGTTTACATGGGACCACTCTCCTAGTGATGGGGATGGTGTGCTCTACCTCCTCAACATTGACATCGTCGTCGTCACCAGTGTGCTCCTCATCATCGCCCTAAGATGCGTCCCTGGGTGGATCTTCTGCTTCCCCCTCATTTGGTGGACAACGAAGATGGTTCACTCCACGTAGGTTGAAGATAGGGTTGGGGAGGCTCCTCTCCTAAAACAGTCCTCGGCGTGTGCAATGCGCATAGAGCACATTATGGTGGTATTGAAGAAGGTGCGCCTTGTGGAATGGCAGGAGGTCCAACTTTGTTGTCTCCTCTAGTGGCTCGAGGGTGGACAAATCAAGACACAAATGTAGAGCAATAGGGGTGATGAGACCCCCAAATAAAATCGACACCTTCCTTGTCATAGTGTGCCTCACATAAATCATATGGAGCAGAAGGAAAGCTCAAAAATTAACAATCTCCCCTTCCAGTATCCTGTAAAGAAAGTAGAGGTTTGACTTTTGGACCTTCCCTTGAGCTTGACCGGATCAAGCAAAAATAGCATTGGTGTAGAGGCGGTGAAGGATATGAGCAAAAGGATGCTCAATATCAGTAACAGAACTGATGTGCCAATTTATTCAAAATCCCATCGGCACCTCAGTCAACTGCTCCCAGGACAAGTCGTAGTCGAAGTCAGATGGGGACGAGCATTCTGGGACATGGGCCCAGTTGAACATATGGTTGAAGGCCCTCATCGTGAAGAGGCAGAAGTTGACCTTGCCTTCCCGCCATTCACCTTCTATCTTATGCTCGGGGGTGACGAGAATAACAAGAGATGTCAAGAACTCTAGGACAAGATCCAGGTAGGTCTGCCAGTTGCTGAAAAAGGATTAGCTCCCTCCATTTATTGCTTCTAACATACCCATTGCATGTTGTTAGTAAAGCCTGCCCTTTCGATCAATGTGTGATCTCCATATTGCGTTGGGATGATCTACCTTATCTGCAACTCTTCATATAGCTTTCTTATCTCTGAGTATGGGTGTTGAATGCGGGTTGGCCGAGGGACCAACTCGCCTTGTGGGGGAACAAATCCTATCCTTGTTGCCATGTCGTTGATGCGAGAAGGAGGTTAAGAGAATAGAAGCTCGGGTAAGACCGTTAGCGCCTGGTGTAGCCTTGCTCTGGAATGTAGGAGTAGTGGATGCTGAGGGTGTGAAGAAAATGGATCCACTACCCCTCCTTTTATAGCTGAACGTGACAGAGTTGGTACTACTGACTTTTGGAGTAGGTGGTACTGAGTTGGCTAGCACAATCCATGGTCAGTTGCATCGATGGCTTACGATTGGCTAACATAGATGGTGTAGATAGCCCTGAGTTGGTAGTACCGACGACGAGTCGGTAGTACCGACTTGTGTCATGGATCGGTACCATTGACCACTCGATGAAGCTCATCATGGCTGTTGGATTGTGAATACCCGAATTACTGACGTGGCGATTCGGTAGTACCGAGTTGTTGAAATTATCAGTGCTTTCCAATTTGTGGACTCGGTATACCGAACCTGGGTGCATCCAAAAGAATATTGAGTCCTTATCAATGAGTGCTCAAAAAATCTTTAGAAACTAGGTGTACCGAGTTTGTGCTGCTATTTCAGACAAAATGTTGACCTCATTTCGGTGCCACCGACTGCCAAACTTGGTGGTACTGACTTTTAAGCCATGTACACTACAAAAATGAGTCAAGGTACCATTTTTATAGAAATTGAAGTAAAGTAACAACTAAAAATGGAAATAGAACATAAAAACAATGCAATAAAGATTGGATTGCCTCCCAACAAGCGTCATTGTTAAACGTCTAAGACTAGATGGTCTTTAGAGCAAGAATCTATGGAACGGTGCAAAGTTGCACCTCCTCTATCTGTAGATCTACCTCCCCTCCAAAATAGTTCTTCAATCTTTGGCCATTTACAAGGAATGACATGTTCCCATCTAAAATGTTCACAAAACCATGGGGAAAGACTTTTTCAATTACAAATGGTCCACTCCACTTGGACCTTAGCTTACCCAGATGCATCCTAAGCCTAGAATTGAAAAGGAGGACTTTCTGACCTGGGAGAAACACCCTATTTAGAATGTGTCTATCATGAATTTTCTTAGTCCTTTCCTTATACATCCTAGAGCTTTCATAAGCATCCATCCTAAGCTCATCTAATTCATTAAGCTCCAAAAACCTCTTTCTACTCGCTTCATCAATGTTGAAATTCATCTTCTTCATGGCCCATTTAGCTTTGTGCTCAAGCTATATGCGTAGATGGCATGCACGACCATAGACCATCCTAAAAGGTGTTGTTCCTATTGGGGATTTGTAGGCAGTTCTATAAGCCCAAAGATTATCACTTAGCACATAACTCCAATTCGTCCTATTGGTTGAGACCGTCCTTTCCAAAAATTTCTTCACCTCTCTATTGGACACCTCAACATGTCCTTGAGTCTGTGGGTGATATGGAGTACCCACTCGGTGCTTCAACCCATATTTTCTTAGTAAAGCTCCAAACCGCCTATTAGTGAAGTGGGATCCACCATCACTAATAATTAGTTGGGGGACACCAAACCTACAGAAAATGTATTCCTTTACAAACTTGCACACTACATGCGCATCATTGGTGCGGGTTGGAATTGCTTCCACCCACTTAGACACATAATCAACTACAAGTAATATATAAAGATTGGAATTAGACGACACAAATGGGCCCATAAAATCTATACCCCAAAGATCAAAAACCTCAACCTCCTGAAACACATTTAAGGGCATCTCATGTCGCTTAGAGATATTACCTGCACGTTGATATGCGTCACAACAACGAACAAAGTTGTGGGCATTTTTAAACAAGGTAGGCCAATGAAACCCACTCTCTAAGACTTTAGCTGAAATCTTAGAGCTAGCATGGTGTCCACCTGTGGGTAGAGAATTACAGTGTGACAAGATGCTCTCTACCTCATATTCGGGTACACATCTTCTTAAAAACCCATCCCTACATTGCTTAAGAAGAATCAGGCCATCCCAAATATAAAACTTCAGTGAGTGGAAAAATCATTTTTCTCTTGGTACCCCCAATATGCAGGCATATCCTTACAAGCTAGGTAATTAACCATATCTACAAACTAAGGATCTTCAGTTTTAACTGTAAACAATTTCTCATATGGGAATTCCTCAATAATGGGGATGGATATATCTTTTTCGTCTGCCCTTTCTAACCTAGAAAAATGACCGGATACAACATTATCTACCCCATGCCTTGTCTCTAATTTCAATGTCAAATTCCTGAAGCAAAAGAATCCACCTAATCAATATGGGTTTGGCGTCTTTCTTTTGTAACAAGTATTTGATGGCATCATGATCAGTCCAAACTATCACTTTAGCCCCAACTAGGTATTGACGGAATTTTTCAAAAGAAAACACTACTGCTAGCAGTTCTTTTTCAGTAGTAATGTAATTCATCTGTACATCATTCAAAGTCGTTGATGCATAATATATGACAGTTGGAGTCTTGTCCATGCATTGACCCAACACAACTCCTACTGCATTATCTGATGTGTCACACATCAGCTCAAAGGGAAGGCTCCAATCAGGAGCTTGCACAATAGGTGCAGAGATTAGTTTTTCTTTAAAGATTTAAAAAGCTTTTAAATAGTGTTTATTAAAGGAAAACTCGATGTCTTTCTCTAAAAGTTCAAACAATGGTTTGGCAATTTTCAAGAAATCCTTGATAAAACAGCAGAAAAATCCAGCGTGTCCTAAAAATCTCCTTACTCCTTTCACCGATGTCGGTGGAGGTAGTGTGGAGATGACTTCAATCTTTACTGAATCCACTTCCATGCCTTTGCTGGACACCTTGTGTCCAAGAACAATCCCTTCACTTACCATCATGTGACACTTCTCCCAGTTTAGAACTAGGTGAGTGTCCTCACATCTCTGTAACACCCTATCAAGGTTATATAGACAATCATTGAAATATTCCCCGTACATAGAAAAATCATCCATAAAAACCTCTAAGCACCGCCCTACCATGTCAGAAAAAATGGCAAGCATACTACGTTGAAACGTAGCGGGGGCATTACAAAGACCAAAAGGCATTTGTCGGTATATGAACGTGTCATAAGGGTATGTGAAGGTGGATTTCTCCTGGTCCTTAGGCTCTATGGAAATTTGATTATACTCGAAATGCCCGTCAAGAAAACAAAATTGCAAACGACCATATAATCGTTCCAAGATCTGATCAAGAAAAGGTAAAGGGAAATGATCTTTAAGAGTGTCTACATTTAACCAATGATAATCTATGCACACTGACCATCACGTCATTATCCTAGTGTAAATCAATTCATTAGCAACATTAGTAGTGACCGTGGTCCCCCTTTCTTAGGAGCTACCTGGGTAGGACTAACCCACATTGAATCAGAAATTGTGTATATTATATCTGTTGACAACAGCTTGACAACTTCCTTATTCACCACTTCAGTCATAATCGGATTGAGACGCCTCTGAGGTTGGACAATTGCCTTAGTTCCTTCTTCGGGCCAAATCTTGTGTTGGCACAAGGTTGGAGAGATCCCTTTTATGTCAGTTATGGACCACCTGAATGCAGCTCGATGGCTTTTTAGCACAATGAGTAACTTTCCTTCCTCTTCATCACTTAAAGAAAATGATATGATCACTGGGAGCTTTTCCTCTACATCTAAGAAGACATACTTCAGATGTGGTGGTAATGGCTTCAGTTCCAGGTTCGGAAGTCTCAATAGAGATGGGACTAATGGTGGTTGCGGTGGTCTAAGGTCTTCAAAGTGTCTTTCATAGTAGCACAGTACTGCCTTCAACATTAAGACACACTCCTCTAGATGCTTGTTGTAGATGATGTCCTCCCTTCTATTCATCAAGCATGCTTCTAAGGGTAGCTTGGGTGAATAATGTATCACAAAATCAGCTATGGCTTCTTCTTCGATAGCAGGGTCATAGTCCTCTCCCTCATCATCTGGGTAGCGCATTGCTTGAGTCAGTGAAATCACTTTTGTATTTTCCAGGATGTCCACCGCTAGAGTACCTCTTTATACTTTAGTCATAACAAGGGCCATATCTAGGAACAACTTCCCTAGAAATAGAGAAAACTTGCTATCTACATGTTGAAGCATGTCACATTGCACCTAATCTCCCGTGGCTTGAGAATGCTCCGACATCTTGATCTTGAACCTGTCATCTTGGATTCCCATAGTCAGACATCCTCTAACCATCTTAAGTATCATGTCTATAGTGGCTTGAAACGTTCTTCCAAGTAGAATCTCATTGCCATGGTCTTCATCCATTTCCATCACTACAAAATCTGAAGGAAAGATGAACCTATCCACTTTTACCAGGATGTCCTCACATATACCATATGGCCTAACTACATAGTTGTTTGTCAACTGGATTGTAATGTTTCTATTCTTGGATTCCTTAATTCTGAGCTTCTTGAAGGTAGATAAGGGCATCAAATTTATACTCACCCCTGAATCACATAAAGCCTCTCCAAATTTTATCTTGCCTATGAAACATGTGATATTGAAGCAGCCATGATCCTATCTTTTAGAACCACTCATGATGAAAGCACTAACCTACTCTTTAAGAACCACAACATCAGGCTCTAGAATCTTTCTCTTATTTGTAATTATATTCTTCAAAAACGTCCCATAAAATGGTATCTTCTCAATAGCATCTATCAAGGGAATGTTCACAAATAACTTTTGAAAATTATCTAGAAATTTCTTGAACTGTCGGTCCATCTTAGTTGCCTTCAAACTGTTCAGAAAGGGAATAGGTACTAAAGGTTCCCTCTGGTGAGGCGGGATATAGGATTGAGTTTTATTACCCCCAACCTCATCAACTTACTCCTCTACAATCTTCTCCTGTGTTGACATGTTTGGTTCTTCTGCATCCACTGGTATAGTTTGATGTGTAGCTTCTTATGCAACTATACTGTGTGATGCATTATTCAATAGCTTCTTGCCACTACATAGTAGAATAGCCTTCACATGCTGATTCCCAGAAGGTACATTGGTGTTCGTCGGAAATCCTTGTTGGGTAGGTTGCTTTAATGCATTCACATCTGCCGCTATCTAAGATATATGTGTCTCTATGCTGTGAATACGTGCCCCTTGATTTTGAAGACCCCTTTTAGTTTGTGTAATCTACAAATCATTCTGACTCAACAACTTGCTCAACATATCTTCAATCTTGTCAATTTTCTACTGCTCTGGTTGATATTGTGCTTGGCCACCATACTGATGTGGCTTTGGATGTTGTTGTTGTGCCTGTGATGGATCTTGTTGGAAGTTGTTAGGATCCTTATGAGAAAATTTGGGGTCCTTCCTCCAAGAATAGTCATTGTTCATGTATTGCCCCTGGCACACATACTTGCATTCTTCTTCTTCTTCCTTAGCAGGAAATCTATTTGTAGCACATAGCTTCTTAGCAATTAGATCTAACTTCTCGTTCAGAGCAGATATCACTTTGGATTCCCTGACACTTTTAATGGTTGTCAGTGGCTCTCTTTCTTCTCCCCATGATTGGTTTTTAGACATGTTCTTGAGGATCTCATGGCAGTGAGCGGGCTTGTTGTTGAGGAAGAACCCGACTCCTGCACTGTCAATAGTTGTTCTCTCCCCTTTGTGTAGGCCGTAATAGAAGATTTTAGCCTGCCCCAATAGATCAATGCCATGATGAGGCGCTTTCCTCAACATATTTTGAAACCTCTCCCATGCCTCTGAATACAACTCATCAACTTGCTACTTGAAGTGGTGAATCTTCTTCACTAGATCATTCGTCTTTTATGGAGGGTAGTAGTGCTCAAAGAATGCATCTATCATATGATCCCATGTCTTGATGATCTCACCATCAAGATTGTTAAACCATGACTTTTCACTATCTGCCAATGAAGATGAAAATAGCTTAAGATATATTGTAGTAATTGGGATCCTGTCTATCTTGACCATATCAAAATTCTCCATGAAATTGCTAATATGTTTCATTGGATCTTCAGAAGGATGGCCATGGAACACTTGAGATTTTACTAAGGCGATAAGTCCAGGATCTATCTTGTAGATGCCCACATTGATGGTTTGCCTTTTGATGGGCCCTTTCTGGGCCATAGATGATGAGGAATTTATCCTTTCCCATATTGTCAATTATTCTTCTCCCTCCATTTCTGTTGATTCTGGTTCTTCTGGGGTCACACGTCTCTCAGGTGGAGGGGTTCGATTGAACCTATCCACAGATATGTCAGAATCCCTTTCTCCTTGTAAGAGCTCTGCTTGTCCAAATCCTGGTGAGGAGAGTTCTTCGTATTCTATGGCTCTGGTACGCACCATGCACTAGTTTCCCTAAAATAGTAAAAAGTGGGTCTTAGCACAAGAAATTTATGATGTATAAAAAAGATCTTATGATTCAGCTTGAATGAATTTAAAAAGAAAGGAAAATAAAGTAAAAGTAAAAAAGTAAAAGAAAAAAATGGCCTAGAGTGGCTGACCACAACACTCCCAGTGTTGGATGTTGCCACTTCTCCAACAACAACGCCAAAAACTTGACGCGAGTTTACCATGCGTAATACGCAAGTGAATGTATCGAAGTAATAAGGCCTTGTGAGGCTTGAGTTGAACACAGGGAAGCATTTCTTCAGCAGACTACTACTAACTGCAGTCAAATCAGCTAAGCCAGTTGTAAAAGGTTTAATATGGTTGAGTTAAAGAACAAGTGTAGAAATAAAATGTATTTAAAGGTTGAATTAATCACAGATGGAATGAATTCCTCAGGACAGTGGTTTCACCATGGATAATACTAATAATTGACCTCACATACATTAACATCTATGATCTCAATCCCTAGATAAGGAGCTTGTAGCCAGAATTACCCGCTCCCGCAGTGTAATTCACTACCTAATCTAATGCCAATCCCACTTCCGTAGTTATTGATTGATTAGTTAGATGTTTTATGATTATTCTCTGGGTTTCTATTCCTGTTTACACCACTTTTCCCAAAGGGCACAGTAGATGGGTAAATCTATGCTCTCCAACCCTCAACCTCTCTCCTGAGATGACTAAGCATCTATCAATCCACCCATGGTGATCAAGCACAAGTAGAATACAAAGCTGTCATAGATTTATATCCAGTAAAAAGAGGTAAAATTGATATTAATGCATATCAATCAATCATAGTGCATATCCGGGCTACTCTTGGATCCGAAGGAATAAAGGTTTTTAGCCTTGCATGGTTTTTTCAACGAATACATGAAAAGGAAGAAGAAAAATGAGGGAAACATTAGGAAACTAAGGTAACCCTTGAATTTCTACCCGTCCGGAAGATCCCCTCCGTCGTACGGGTATTCTACTGTCTTCCACTTGCAGAATCATCCTCCGGAGGTGCCCAGATCTCCTCGGTTGAAGCTTTAGGTCCTTGGTTCTTCTCTTCTCTCTCTCTGATTGTCGTGTAATGAAAACAACTCTCTCTCTTTTGTTCGACCGTTGTCCCCCTAAGTCATAGAAGGAACTTAGGGTACAAAATAATATCCACCATTGGATTAGAGTGAAATCAGCGGATGGCCTGATTGGGCAGACTCGATAGTATAGACTAGGTGAGTCAGTAGTACCGAATCACCTAGGTTTAGTCACACAACCCCGATCGTGTTGGTACTATCGATTGGAATGGATAGCACCAAGTTGTGTGATTTTTGAACTGCCTCCCTGACATCCACTCGGTAGCATCTAGTTTTTTCGATTCATGATGGGGCTTACTGATGTTGGTTTGGTACCACCGACTTCGGTAGTCGGTAGCACTGACTCTGGACGAGTTTCTGGGTCCATCACTGATGTCAAGTCATTACCACAGACTGTTACCAAGGTCGGTAGCACCGAGTTTGTAGATCTTCCTTGTACCTGAAACACGCAAAAACATCATAAGTACTTGGGATGCATAAAATATTAAATAAAATAGTCAAAATCATATAATTTGATGCATTCAATAGAAACATGACATCTATGTCATGTCATGCATAATCAATCAAATAAATGACTAATATACAAATGAAATCAAGGGAAAATGTGCCTGTAATAATGACTAAAAATACATGCATCATAGGATTGAGAGCTTAGGGGAGCTTGAGGTCAGATCGATAGACTTTTCTTTAGTTGAGAGGGAGAATAGTCAGCCGAACCCATCTTAAGTTTAATCCAACCTAGCCATCGTTCGAGTTCTATGAACTCAGAAACTTAACTGATAGGCTCTTTAAAAAAGCTCTCGACCTTTGATCAGTCGAGTTGGCAACTCGGTCGATGGTCAACCCGACCTAAACTTAGAAATCCTAGTTTCTAGCCATTTGAGTGCTGATTAAATTTATTTTTCAAGTCCATTTTGTATTTTGAACATACTTAGGCACATATCACTTATCACTGGGTACTATTTTGCGATAAAACTTGCGTTTGCAAAAAATACCCAAAAACAAGAGAAAAACAAGGCAAAATGAACATGAAAAATTGACTTTTGGCATATTAGCAAGCAATGGTGATCAAAACATAGGGTAAAAGATATAGGATAGATGACAACTAGCTAGAAGGCATATAAAATACATTCAAAGTAGTTATGAGTAGTTTAGATCTAATAAAGTTAAATTTCTGTCTAGCCAGAGGTTTAGTGAAAATGTCTGCCAACTGATTTTCTATGTCCACATGCATGATATAGATATCCTTCTTGGCAATGGGATCATGGAGAAAGTGATGGCGAACATATATATGTTTAGCTCTACTATGGAAGATAGGATTATATGACAAGTTAATTGCACTAGTATTATCACAATAGATAGGAGAGGCTTCAAAGTGAATGTTAAAGTCTTGGAGCATTTACTTCGTCCATAGGACCTGGGCACAACAACTCCCAACTGCAATGTATTCAGCCTCAGTGGTTGATAATGCCATTGTGATCTATTTCTTGGAGAACCAAGACACCAAGAATGGTCCTAGGAGGAAAAAGTGCCACTTGTGCACTTTCGATCAATCAAGAACCCTGCATAATCCACATCACTATAAGTAGTAAGAGTAAAGTCCCTTGACTCGGGATACCATAGTATAAAATTTTGGGTTTTGGCTAAGTACCTTAAAATCCTCTTAACAACTATAAGATGTGATTTCTTAAGATTTGATTGAAAGCGAGCACACAAGCCAACACTAAACATCATATCAGGTCTAGAGGCAGTTAAGTAAAGTAAACTTCCAATCATATCTCTATAGAGCTTCTCATCTACCTTCTCACCTTCTTCATCTTTGTCAAGTTTGGTGGTGTTTGACATGGGTGTGTCCATTGGCTTGGTGTTCTCCATCCCAAAGCATTTGAGTAGTTCACTTGTATACTTGCCTTGGTTGATGAAGTTCCCATCTTTTGTTTGTTTGATTTGAAAGCCGAGGAAGAATGTGAGCTCACCCATCATACTCATATCGAATTCTCTCTGCATAAGATCACTAAATTCTTTGCAAAGATTAAGGTTAGTTTCGCTAAAAATGATATCATCAACATATATTTGTATGATAAGAAAATAGTTAGAAGTGTGCTTTAGAAACAAGGTAGAATCCACTTTGCCCATTATATACCCATTATCTAACAAAAAGTTCTTTAATTTCTCATACCAAGCTCTAGGTGCTTGTGTGAGTCCATAGAGAGCTTTTTGTAACAAATAAACATGGTTAGGTAAACTATCATGTTCAAAGCTCGGAGGTTGTGCAACATACACTTCCTCCTCAATTGTACCATTCAAAAATGCACTTTTAATATCCATTTGATACAGAAGAAAGTTTTTATAACTAGCAAAGGCAAGTAACATACAAATGGACTCAAGTCTAGATACAAATGCATATGTTTCATCAAAATATATACCTTCCTGTTGATTGTAGCCTTGAGCCACTAACCTTGCTTTGTTCCTTACAACTTTGCCACTATCATCAAGATTATTGCGGTAGACCACTTGGTGCCAATGATCTTTCTATCACTTGGTTTTTGCACTAGGGTCCAAAACTTTTTTCTTTTCAAATTTCTCCAGTTCTTCTTGCATATCTAGGATCCACTCATCATCCCCAAGAACTTCCTTGACATTCTTAGGCTCGAGTTGTGAAATGAAGACAATGTTGACTTGTTCTTTGTTGAATGCAGCCAACATCTTCACTCTTTCAAATGGATCACCTAAAATCATCTCCTTTGGATGATTCTTTGCAAATCGGGGGGTTGAATCCTTCTTCTCTTCATCTTTCTCTTCTTCTTGAGTGACCACCTCTTTTCCCTTTTGGGTGATGTTGAGCTCTTTTAGAACATGAATTACTTCACCTGCAATATCATCATTTGGAACAATATCTTTGGTAATAGAGGGGTTAGTCTCAATAAACTTAACATTTATGTATTCTTCTACTTTAGCAAGATCAACATTAAATACTCCATAAGCCTTGTTAGTAGTTCTATAACCAAGAAAGAAAGCCTTGTAAGATTTTGGATCAAACTTGTCAAGAGAATCTTTCATATTCAAAATGAAACAAGGACATATGAAAACATGGAAATACTCGATAGAAGGCTTCCTACCATGCCATATCTCATAGGGGTTTTTTCTTCAAAGACGGATGTGTAAAAACCCAATTTTGCACAAAACATGAGATACTGATAGCTTCAACCCATAACTTCTTTGGAGTATCATACTCTAGAAGCATGGTCCTAGCCATCTCCTGTAAAGACCTATTCTTCCTCTCTACAACCCCATTTTTTTTAGGTGTTCGAGGTGAAGAGAAGTTATGTGCATAACCATATTCTTGATAAAAATGTTCAAAAAGTTCATTTTCAAATTCTCCCCCATGATCACTACAGATGGAAACGATGCAACAAGAAGCTTCATTCTCAACTCGTTTACAAAAGCTTGAGAAAACATCAAGTGTGTCACTCTTAGAAATGAGAAAGAAGGTCCAAGTATATATATAGAAATCATCGACAATAACAAGGCCAATACTTGGAACCACAAAGCGGTTGAGTTCTCATTGGTCCAAATAGATCAATGTGAAGAAGCTCAAGAGGACTTGGTTTGCTTTCCTTGGGTACAATGTTGGAATTCCTCATCCCTTTCAAAATCCAATTTGGGAAGTCCCTTGACCAATCCTTTTTGATCAACTTCTTCAGCTGATGCATATTTACATGACCAAGACGATGATGCCAAAGAGAAATATCATTCGAGTTGACTACTAGGCATCTACCAAAAACATGCTTAATAGAGTCAAGAACAACAACATAAAGCTTACCACTTCTAGTTCCCTTATATATAACTTGGTAGGTGAGGGAATCTAGTATCAAGCATTGAAAGGAAGTAAATAGTACAAGGTAACCATTGTCACATAATTGACTAACACTAATTAAATTATGATGTAGGCCATCCACAAAAAGAACATTCTTGATACATAAGGATTCACCTACATCACCCTCACATTTTACTTTACCTTTCTTATTGTCCCTAAAGGTGACCGGACCTCCTTTCTTTTTAGTGAAGTTCTTGAAATAGCTTATATTACCTGTCATATGCTTAGTGCAACCACTATTAGCAATCCATCTTCTTTTTTCCTGCAAGAAAGGAGAATGCTAGTTCCCAACTCAAACTTTGGGATCCAGAGTTAACTTGGGGACCCATTTCATCTTTGGGTTGGTCCCCTTAGGCTTGTAAGGACAATAAGTAGAGTAATAATCATTAGATTTGTAATAAGAACAAACCATAGGATTCTTAGTGCTGGAAGACTCTCCTACAAAGAAAGAGGTCTCCTTGCTCTTTTTCTTACCTTTGGCATTGCTCTTGCCCTTTGGTTCTCCCCCTACAAATCCCAAACCACTAGTACCACTTTGTTTGGTAGAATGGTTAAGTATTTCCTTTAGGGGGTTTTTTCCCTTCGAGGAATTTATGTAGAGATGCTCTTAATCTATTATTATCATAATTTAGAGAAAAAAATAGTAGAAGATAAGCTAGCAATGTCATCTCTAGCATGAACAAGATCGACCTCAAGATAGAGGGCATTAGTTAAATATGAATCCTTTTCAAGAGAAATAGAGCAAGATCATTACTAGGCAAGATAGGTCTAGAAGATAAATCATTAAATTGATCAAGCAACTTAGCATTTTCAGACTTAAGCATTTGAATTTCCTTAAGATAGGCATCTCTCTCATCTCTACGAGCATCAACAAGAAGCTTAAATTCAACATTTTCAGTTTTGATTGTTTCAATCTCCTTTAGGCAATTTTGGTTTTCTTCCTTAAGAGTTTCAATGTTCTTAAGGTAGATACCATTCTCTACTTCAACTCCATTGTATTGGAGCTCAAGATCAAAATATTTCCCTTACGAGTTATCAATGCTTTCAAGATGAGTTTTTTCATTAAGCTCAAGAATTTCAAGTTTAGCATATAAATCATCAATAATTTTTCCTAACCATTTCCTTTTAGATTTGCATTAAGCAAAAGATGAACGAGTAGAAATAAGCATGTCAATAATAGATTCCTTAGATAACTCAGGAAAGCTTACCTCACTTACCTCACCAATTGCTTCACTAGTAGAGGCCATGAGTGCAAGGTGACACTCTCCATCTTCTTTGGAGCTTGAGCTGCTTGTAGATGAAGCTTCCCAAGCTGCATGAGCTACATTCTTGATTCTCTTCTCCTTCTTGTCCTTCCTCTTGTACTTGCTCTCCTTCTTGTACTCCTCTTCCTTCTTTGAGCTGCCCTTGTGGTGTGACTTTCTTGACTTGGGACATTCACTCTTGTAGTACCCCTTTTGTCCACACTTGTAGCATCAAGGAGTAGAGTAGGAGGAGACTTGCTTTCCCTTGAAGTGTTTGCCCTTGATGTAATTGGCTTCATGCTCACTTGGGCCATCATCTTCACTAGAGGAGGAAGGAGAAGTCCGACAAGCAAGTTGTTGTTGAAGGATGATTGCCTCCACTTGTGCTTTGAAAGCACTATCTTTGATCTTCTTAGCTTCCTTCTCTTCTTACTTGGCTTCTTCTTCTTGCTTGTCAAGCCTTGGCTCATGTGCGTGGAGGTTGCCAATGAGTTCTTCAGTTGGGATGTCACCAAGTCTCCTCACTTCTTCAATGGAGGTGACCTTTGACTCCCATCTCTTTGGTAGAGTCCTCAAGATCTTGGAGTTGATTACACCTCTATCCAAAGTGTTACCCAATGCAACCAGCCCATTGATGATGACATTGAGTCTTGAGTACATCTTCACAATCCCTTCTTTCTTGCCCATCTTGAAGTTCTCTAGAAGGCAATTCAACATGTATATCTTAGCCTCCTTGACTTTCTTTGTGCCTTCATAAGTGATGCACAATTTTTCTAAAATCTCATAGGCGGTGTCCTAAGATGAGATCCGGTTGAACTCCGTTGGGGTAAGGGATGCATAGAGAATGCTTATGGCTTTGGCATTGAGTTGGCTTCTTTGAGTGCAACTTCACTCCATGTTGTGACGGCTCCGGTTGGCTTCTTGTATGGTGTGACCATCACCTTCCACACGTCAAAGTTCATGCCTTGAATGTAGAATTGCATACGCCTCTTCCAATAGAGAAAGTTGGTGCCATCAAAGATCGGAGGACGCATGGAGAAGTCTCCCTCTAGGTTGAGAGAACCAAGTAGGTTGTCTCCTATATTCTCATCTCGTAGGAGATTGTTGGAGAAGATCCTTCTCTCTGATAGCACTTGTTGGATCTAGGTCTCTAGAAGGGGGGGTGAATAGATCTTCAAAAAATCTCACAAGATAGATTAGACCTTCAAATTATATCAAATTAAACCAATAGCTTAAGTGCATTTGAAGTCCTAACTAACAAGCATAACACGGATGAAAGGAGTTGATAGCAAGCACTTGACAAGGTTATGTAGAGTGGTTCCACTCTCCAAACTAGGTGAGAGTCAGTCCACTGCCTAGAGAGGTCAACCTATAGGACTTTGCAAGTGCTTTTCTCTATATATTCACCCATAAGGTTACAACACAAGACCACTAAAGGACTTACCCATCCAATCACAAAAAGTCTTCCACCTTACCAAGGACTTACCCACTTTGACAAGAGTCTTCATCCTTCTTCCAAGGTCTTACCTACTCTTGCACAAGTCTTCCACCTTCAAGGGTTTACACTCTTCTTGGATCTTCAGCCTTTGCCTTCTCCTTCACCTGGAGAAGATCTTCACCTCTTCTTCACCTTGAAGAACAATAATAACAACACCACCTTCACTCGGAGTAGCTTGCTTCACCTTTGCTTCATGGAGGAAAGGGGTAGGAAAGATGGAATGGAATGAGAGCTTTACAAGAACAAGGAACTAGCTCTCTTACAACTGGTCTATCTCACTCATAATCATGAAATGAAGTGTAAACTAGAGAGAGAAAGGGGCTCAAGGAGTTGCAACACACTCAACTATAGCAAGGACTTAGAATAGTATGAATGAGCAAACTTGGAATGAAATCCAAGGGGTCCTATCTATAGATGGGGGTGTTACCTTGAGTGTAGGATCACTTAGGGTCAAAATATAGTCATTTTCCAAGATGCAATAGATCTATTTTCGCCCAAAACAACTCACCAATGGTTATAATCACTTTTTCTACATTTTTCATATAGTACATTCGGTCGAGTTTTAATAAAGATAACTTGACCGATCCACTAAATGACAAAGCCAATTTTCAAACTATTGGTCGAGTTTGTTATGAAAAACTCGACTGATGAGATAAAATTAGTTTTGCTCAATGAGTCGGTCGGTCGAGTTCTATGAGTTTACAACTCAATCGATGGCTCATCTTCAGAAAATCCATCATAGGATCGATCGAGTTTCCAACTTGACCGATAAATAGCCTATGATAAATTTTCTAAATTGACATTTGAGTGATTAAACCTTGGAATTAAGTGTCCCTGATTTTTTCTCATCATAGTTACAAGTCACATCATCTGTACAAGTGATTACAAAAATTATATAAGGTCATTTGGAGTGATTTCCCAAATTTCACACTTGCATTGCATTGGACTTGATCTTAAACAAGCTAGGGCTTGTGTAATTCGATCCTTTTCATGTACCTAAAGCCTAAAATCAATCTTGAACAAACATATTAGATACATAGGAATGGAATGGTTAACTCATTATCAAAACATGGGCAATGTATAACTCTCAAGTCAACAATATATAGTTTTAGATTAAAAATTGACATATTGTGTTTGTCATCACTTTTCTACTAAAAAACTTCCATGATGCTTTTATATTACATTAGTAATTTTGTTATACATGTTTGAATATTTTTTTTCATCATACCTCTTGATATGTTTTTAATGAAAAGTATGTGTTTCTTGACATCAGTTGTTGTCGAGTGAGTTTGTCCTAAGGAAACTCGACCGACAGGCACCAGTTGGGTCTTGCCCACAACTGTTGTCAGCTAAGAAGTTCAACCCAAAAACTCAACCAACAACATTGTGTACAGAATATACATATGACTTTTTGGATGATAATTTCCCTCTCAACTAGACTTTCTCAACCAATAGCCTTATTCTATGTGACATTCTTGGTATATTTTTATCATGTGCATATCTCCATGCTTAGATTTCCTATCTTGCATACAACTCTATCTTTCTAATTACTTTAAATTAGTATCTTCATAACTTGAAATTACTTGCCTTGAGTTGTTATGCATGTTTTGATGATGATATCTTTAGATATCTTAGTTATGTTTTAATTGATTTCATTGTTCTCTAACTTGCTAAATCTATCTAGTTGTATATATTTTTAACGTAACCTTGAGTTTCTTAGTGGTAATCATATTTTGGAAATTGATGCATACTTGATAGTGAGTAATATCCATACATGATTCTTAAATTGCCTATTTATTTGTATAGATATTTCTATACATCTACACATAGCTTGTTCTTTAACTTGTGAATCGGTTGCTATGACCTAGACCCTACTAGCAGTCCTAACTTGTGATATCATCTACTAGTAGTCCATATACATGTAGTTCTAGTTTTGTTCTTACATTGGTATCCAACTATCTGCTATGTTTATATCTTGTTTCATGCATACTCAAGCGTGTTCCTTGACTTGTATACCTACTATCTTGAGTTATTTGTTTGCATATCCTTGCTATCATTATTGCTATAATTACATCAATGGTTTTTCAAATGCATGCCATAATTATATTCACATACATTGCTTTGACAAGCCATTTTGTTTTGCTCTTCTACTCTCCCCTTTTCTAACAAGTTGTGTTTTAGCTATTCACCCCCTCACTTTTTGAAATGTTTAAGTAGGAAAAGACATGTATTATGTAAATGGGAGAAGGTATATATGAGTAGAAGACATAGTTTCTATAAATTTTATGAAAGCTAACCTTGTAGGAGAAATAGCATAAATTTTGGGGGAGCATATGAACTCAATTAGCATAAATTGAGGGGGACTATATGAACTCAATTAACATAAATTGAGTGAGAGCATATGTACTCAATTCATTGGAACCCCTTGGTTTTTGTAAAAGCATGATTTTATTTATCTTATTTAAAAAGCTTTGAATACATTATGGAATGATTTGTCATCTTTGGAAAGGGGGAGAATGTTGAATCAAGATCTAAATTGACCAATCCCTTATTTTGGTGAAGACTAAATCATTCCACTTATTTGTGTCTAATGCTTTTAGTTGAGTGATTTCATATTAGATAATACACACTCCAAATGCTTAAACTTGCACATCCTAACTTTGATAAATCATGTCATACACGCATAAAGATCAATATTGAAGAATAGAAGGTTTTATCCTTATAACATTGATGTAAATCACTTGTAATGATTGTATGACTTGTAATTAATCTCATATGTATAATATTGTCAATTAGGATGAATTATGAGAAATTTTTGGGGATTTTTCATAAGCCATCACACATTGTCTTGTCGGCCAAGTTTGTCTTAATGACAACTCGACTAACACATTGCACTTCCAAAATCAATTACAACCGTTGGCCGGGTTTCATCCCATATAAACCTGGCCCACAACTGCAATTTTATTTTTCATATAGTGTTGTCAGTTGATTTTTCTAGAAGATAACCTAGCCGATAATATTGTATGATAAATTATAAAAAGTGTTTTTAGCCGTTGGAATGTTGTAAAACTCAAAAGTATATCTGCTGCAACACTCAAAATTGGCTAGTAGGCAACCTCAACTATAAATAGGACCCCTTGGGCTTCATCTCATGGTTATCCAAGCACTACGAAGACTCCTATACTATAGTATATAGAGATTTTCCCCAAAGAGCCTCCATCCATCCTCATGAGCTAAATCACTTGCTACATCCATTGCAATGAGTAGGAGATTTGTAAGAGAGCTAGTCCTACATGTATATCTTGTGAGTCTCTCACTTACCCCACCTTCCAAACTCTCTTTCTTCTGTGAAGATGAAGATAATCTCTATTGGATAAGAGGGGAGAAGAAGAAGGGGATAAGTCCCTTGGTGAAAAGATTCTCCTTGGTAAGGTGAAGTCACAAGTGGAAGATCCAAGTTACGAGTGGGTAAATCCTTGACTGCGGAATATTTGTTGCAACAGTGGGAAGTCCTTGGAGAAGGCCAAAGACTTGTTATAAGAGTAGGTAAGTCTAAAGGTAGAAGACTCTTATTCATGTATAAATAAGTTCTCTGTAAGGTTGTTGGCTTTGTTGTCCTTAAAGGGAAGGCTAGTTATCCCTTCACCTTGAATAGGGTGGCCTTGTGTTGTAACTCTTATAATGGAATATAAGAAGTGAGACATGGTTGAAAATCCTATAGGATGACCTCTTCAGGTAGTGGATGTACATCTCCTAGTTTAAAGATTGGAACCACAATAAATAACTTGTGATATTTTGTGCTTGTTAGATATCTCTCTCCATTGATATGCATGTTTAGTTTCACTCGAATTTCATACATGCAATATTATCTTGGTATATATATGAAGATATAATTAATTCTATTTAAGTGGTTTTAGCTCTATTTAGCCCCATCTAGATACCATTATATATCCAATAATTGGTATCAAAGTCAGTCTTCTCCAAACAATATTTCCACAAGTTGGAGAAGTTGGGCGGTTAGCAAGGTGGGAAATACTACATAACCATTCCAATGTTTGATGGGAGGAATTTACTCTTTTAGAAGAGAAGATTGCAAATCCACATATAAGGATCAAGTCTTGAGCTATGAAGTATGTTGGATCTTCCATTAAAGCAGCCGGAGGCATACATAGAAGAATTGCATGATGCTACTTTGAAGAAAGAAACCTTGAATACAAGAGCCATACACATCCTTTATGCCTTTCTTTTACTCTATGAGTTCAACTGGATTTCTTCTTCTGAAATGACCTCTGAGATATGGAAAAAGCTATGTGTCACTTATGAGGGGACAAAGCAAGTGAAGGAAAGCTGAGTATATATGCGAAATGGTCTCTTTGAAAACTTGAAGATGGGAATGAGGAGAGTGTGTCTGAAATGTTCTTAAGGCTCAACACCATTATAAATGATCTTGCAGTCCTAGGCCATACCATGAATCAAGGAAAGGATAACTACAAGATCCTCCATACTCTTTCTCAGCATTGGAAAACAAAGGTGGCTACCATAGAAGAATCAAAGTCTCTCTCTGACATTCATACTTAAGAGCTCATAGGAAATCTACAAGCTTATGGAGTGAGACTTGACAAGCAAGAGGAAGAAAAAGGAGAAGAAGAGAGAGACTATAAGAGAAAGGATAAGGGTACAATCAAAACCCAATTCGAAACTATTGTGCCACAACAAGTCATTAGTCAAGCTCCTCCATCCTAATATGAAAATGGATCCTCAAATGATTTCAAGCTCACTACTCCAAGGGAAAGCATCCCAAGTGTAGACTTAAGAAGAAGGAATAATGGCACAAAATCTCTAGTGACTCCTCCAACTCAAGCTCAAGTGAAGATTCTAGTGAAAACTCTAAACCAAGCTCTAGTCAAAGTGGAGAATGACACTTTGCTCTTGTAAAGAGTGAGACCCAAAAGGGGATCCATTCAAAATGATATAATACAATATCTAAGTAATAATAAAGTAGCAGAAACAAAACTATTACAAAGTCACTTCATGATTCATTTATACAATTGTTCCTCACCATAATAAGTGATTTTACAAAAACTTGAACTAAGTACAACTAAAGCCAGCAGAGGGTAACCCAACCATTCCAAGCTATCCTTAAGTTCATGTCATGTTGGTGATCTTTTTGAGCTCTTGTCTTCCAATGTACCTAAAACTAGGTAGAAGGGAACATCACCCAGAAATGAGGCATATAAAAATTTTGAATACAAGCATCAAATGAAAATGTCTTGCCATATCATTTAATCAAATGTCAATTGAAACAATAAACATTTTCATGCATAACAATGTAGACTAAATATACCTAAAACAGGGCCATAACACCATAGGATCATGGCCTAAAAATAAATAAGGGTGGAAATGCATACCCCGGGCAGAAACGCACGCCCAATATAAGTATGGTTGTACATAAGTACCACTATTCTAGATATTCTAGTCAAACATGCAACATGCATAAAATAGAGAGGCAAGACTAGTATTTCAGTCAATTTTTCATAAAAAGGCATTCATAGCAAGTGGGGTACAAGTACCCTTATAAACAAGGTAGTCCAAAAACTAGAATGATATAATGAGTCAACATCAAGAAATATAAATGTTCAAGAATTTAGATTTCATAAGGAATAACAGTTCAAAAGTTGCCTCACTAAAAGAAGTAGGTTTTAGTCAATTAATGCCCAAAATAAAATAGAGGATGTACATACCTTATGATCAGTCCTAGATATTCAATAACACCTCCTAAGTTCAGGGTCAGGGTTGTCTCAACCTAGTCACAATATATGTGCATTCGATTAATATAATATGCATTAAATCCCTTGCTTAGAGATTGACACTACTTTCGGTTGGAAATCTGGTCACAAAACCTATCCCAATAAATCAGTCATATTTTTTTGATCTCAAAAACATATTTATATGTATTATTTGGATAAACCAATAATTACTTATGAATTTTTCAAGACTAAGTAATTTCTTGAGAATATGAAAATCAATTGTGAAATGGCGACTTTGCCCCTGAAAGGAAAAGTGAATTAAATAAGACGTCACACGAACTTGGGGAAGTCAGAAACATGCTGTATTGGGGTCAATGTGTACGAAATTTTTAAAATACCCTTCATGGGTAATGTGGATTGAGCGCACACTCAAAGGGCGGGATTGGGTTTTCGCCCCAGGGATTGATATCCATGTATTCCGTGCCATGGACGCCCGCTGGAGCTTGTAGCTTGGAAAGGAAATCCCCACATAGGATCCCCTTGTGAGAAGGGAATCATCTCCCAAAATCTACCTCATCCTCCCGAACCCAACCAACATCAGACCTGGTCCTGAGGTGGCCAGGACATGTGAAGAAGCTCACCACATTGAACAGCCGGAGTAGAAGGAATCAGCGGTAAACATTAGGGTACGGTAGGGAGGATATCCACAAATTGTGGCATCAATAAAGAGTTTGTTCGTTATTTAGAAGTTGACAGAGGAATAGAACCAAGCAGAAGTAACCTTGTTACGCGAGAAGATCAATGAGCTGTTAGGTCAGAAATGCAGTCAAACATGTCAATGTCGCAAGCCAAAGTGGAAACCTACGAGGAGGTCCATTATATGTGACCAGAGTGCTGTGATCCCAGATGTCCCACCGATCATCCACGATCAGTTTGGATGGGTTTTCTGGGGTCAGGAACCAGAGGAGCCCTTCTCGTCAGAAAGCTAAAATAGAGGAAGGCAACACCATTTGTCGACCCGACAACCCAGAAAGAATTGGGACGAGATGCATATATGTAATGAAAGAGGACGACCTATAGATGGTTACCTGAAAAGGAATTGCTCCGAGGTGGCTCCAGGCGCTGCGCTCCGAGCTTTCTCGTCGGAGAAGAAGGTGGACCTTAGGGCCCAAACCAACAATCCTCAGGAGCAATTGAGAGAGGTATAAGGTGAAGGAGCGGACTAAGATGATATCTAGAACGATTGAAGGTGGTTTGAAGAAGAGATGCCAAGTGGGTGTGGCGACCACTACCACTGGAGGAGGGGGAAAACTAGGCATTTTATACATAGGGCTTGAGAGAGGGAGAGAGTCAGGGATCACATGGACTAGATTGATGAGACGAATCTAAAGGTGAACAAATCATGAGAAATAAACCTATGTAGAGGTAGGATGATGAGGAAGAACGAGTCCAGGAGAACCGGTCGTCCAGGCACTCTGTTGCGCGGGGGATGTCGGGGGTGGAAGACGAATTCTGACTCCTGCTTACCCGTCCCGATACAGATCCGCGTGACACCTTTTAAGCATCAACTGACTGGAATGCAGTGTGACATTTAAATAATCTAGAACTTAGGGAAAAGGAGCGTGACATCAAGGTAAATCACATAAAGGCACTCAAACTTATATCCTATCTTCTAATTTGCGATTAGGGGTGTATATAATATTCGATTAGGCTCAAAATCAGTGGGTTACCTAATTAGGGTATTCTGAACACGAATTTAGACTTAATTTTGCAATTTGAGATTAATTGCTCTATATTTCCCCATAATTCACTTAATCATTATAATAGAGTTTTTAAGTTCATCCTAATGATCAAATAGGGTAATTGCTCTTTATTTACCTACAATTATCTCTCTCTAAGGTCCTAGGGCCATACTAGGTATTAAATTAATATTAGGACAAGAGTGTGGTATCACTATTCACCAATTTCCTATAATTCAATTATTAGGGTTATAACATCCTAAGATTTATATCCATGGGATACAATTGAGTCAATTAGGCTATCAGGTCTCAACAAGGTCTAATTTATCATAAAATTAGGGAATTATGCACACTAAAAGGTACCTATTTGAAACAAAATCAAGAGGAAGGAAAAAGGGATATTGGATAACAATATAATTGAGTAGGGGCCTAGAAGAATGGAGGATTAGCCTATATGTCTGGAATTGAGTATGTTACAACTGTCATGGAAAGTCTAAGTTTCAAATGAGATACACCTAAACTTTTTAGATAAAAAATCCTTAATTGCTATTATTCATGTTGATCGTGCATCTCTTAATTCTACTAAGCTTAAAAAAAGCTTGCTAAGATTTTTGATAACATGCATGAAGAAAAGGATGACCTTGAACATGCTAACGTTTGATTTCAAGATGATCTTAACAATATCCAAAAGCTTTATCTATATCTTGAATTGAAAATTCAATGGCGTTGTGATACAAAACATGCTTATCTTAGACAAATAGATGCTCTTAAACTTGAAAATACTATTTTGATTGGTAAGATTGTATTTTTAGAGTTTTAACCTCTTATGCGTAATTCTGATGAAGAGCATACCAAAATTGTGAATTTTCTCATGCTTGATATTTATGTTCTTATAAGTGAAAATGAGGACAAAGACTTTATTTTGCAAGGAACAAAATATGCAAATAATGCTTATCTTTCTAAGATTACTATGCTAGAAAATGAAAATACTTCTTTTCTTGCTAAAATCAATGTCCTTGGATTTTTTTCTTCTAATTCCACTAGTAGAGAGAATAATGTTGCTGCTCTTCATATTGAAGAAGATTCTTACATGACTAAAGCTCTTTGCTTAGAAATTGATCTTTTACACGCTAGAGATGATATGAATCCATTTTCTTCTAGTATTACTTTTGATATGCATGATAATCACAGTTTGAGATCCTCTTTGTTAGATGGTAAAAAGAATCTAAATGATAACCTACACCATACTACTAAAAAATTGGTGGACACGATATAGGGTATGATAGTGTAACACCCGTTTTCACACTGATAACAAGATTACACAAAATCATGTAGAAATAACCATTAATAGCATATTACCAAAAGTTACTAAAAATTAAAACCATTTTCCATAAAGATCTACTACCAGAAAACTATTTATAAGAAGGCCCAAAGCCTATCATATATATACAACATGGTGCATTATTGTTCCATTTAACACAAGTTTACCATTTCTCAAAATATGTACATGTAAAATTAAAATCAATAACAACATATTAGTTCAAAAGCTCAGATCAATCATGAAACAATAGAAAGACTATCCCATCAAGGACCTGAGACTACATGGATGAAACATAGGACTTCTATCTACAATAAGACACAACTGACATCACACCATCTCAAAACTTCAGGTCTTCTTCCTACTATTGTCCTATCTCAACTTATACAATCTCTGTTTTCTCGAGAACGTCCACCTAAAAGTTGTGGAACCCACAGGGTGAGACAAAGTCCCAACGAGAGATATATGTCTTCGCCAACAATTTTATTATCATAGATATACTATTATTTAGAGTAGGAAGTAAATCTACAATATACTAAACATATCTAATCATATATTATGAGCATGGCACAAAATTTTTGTAACTGTGCAATTCAGATAACTATAATTGAACAATAGATCAACTAATCACTTTAGAAGGAATATGAACAACATGTATGACAACTACCGATTATGTCATACAAATACAATTACAGCCTCATCCAATATTTCTATATTCCATTCTCAATAGAAATATGCTACACATATAACTGAATCTTTCAATAATCAGTCTCATGATTATGCACATACTTAGGCACACAATGCTCAAGCTTATGATGCACACTTTTACATTCAAGCACATACAATAGATCATGTTTTATGCCCTAACTAATGCCCTGAGGATTTGATTCACACCACCCAAATCCAATCACCCCTTTTGAAGGGCCATCAATGGTCCCATACACGGTCCAAGGAGAGAAAGACTCGAAGACCTCATCCACAACTCCCGGTCAGTACGAGAGACAACTCAAAGACATATTAGTCAACTCCTGATAGTGACATATAGTCAACTATTTAATCAACTAGCCCACCTTGGTACATGTCACACCGTTAGAGAATATCTCACTCATGGCTATTCAGATAGAATTGGCTCACTCATGGCCATTCTAATATATAAAGAGTTGGCTCACTTATGGCTGAAAAATATTGGCTTGCTCATGGCCATCCACATTATAAAAGAATTGGCTCACACATGACCATTTTTCACTAAAAGAATCAGCTCACTCATGGCCATTATTATAAAAGAATCAGCTCACTCATGGACATTGTTTAAGGAAAGGACTGGCTCACTCATGGCCATCCATATCACATAATTATTTTACAGATGCAAGAATATGATTTACTATACACCCGCACATATTCAATAATATGCGTTCCGAGTTAAACTCGTTTCACCATCCAACAAGTTTTGACATTCAATGGATCTATGGACAGGGCAACCTACAACCTTAGGTATATCACAACATCAATCAAGTTACAAATATACCACGCAAGTAAATGCTACAAAGAACAGTGGAATACATCCCTCAGGAAATCACACAATAATTGTAACACATACTTGTTACTCTATCACAATTAACCTGAGATCTCATTCTTTTAAACACTTTACTGAGGATCTCATCTCATCATCATTATCACATGTTATGGGGTTTCAATCCTCTTTGTTCATTATTGAACCGTGTCACCTCTCACTAGGCAACAACCATCTCTAGGTCATAAGACCCATATCATATTTGTTATACAAGTATTTCAAATGGCTCACACATGGCTCATGCAATCTATATAGTGTCACATCACCATAACCCGTAGTTGACTATTCTCATTATCTCAAAACACTTGCATGGCTAAGATCTCATGATAAAAGAGATATCACTTTAAACATAAGCATCGTGCCATAAAAGAAAACTCCCTCAATCAAGTTACAACCCTCTCATGATTAGGGTTAGGGTTTCTATTGTAGCTGATTAGGGTTTTTAGGGTTATATTCAACAACTGAACCCTAATTCATAACTCCTCAAATCTAGGAGCTTATTTCATTGCCATAATTATTCAATCATATTTGATTACTCTCATCAATTATCATTAATTGATTATCAACATGAGTGGTATAAGTTTCTCTCTCATCCTCATTAGGATACTAGATTCAACTTAAACTTGTGATATTGGCTTGACCCTCTTTAGGGTATATTGGCCTACACTTATCAAAGAATATACATCTTACTACATCATAGTGTATCAACTTGATTAAACTCCTCATGTGTCGACCTACACTCATCTAGGTGTATCGGCCTAGACACATCTACTTGTGTCAGCCTAGACACTATCACTTGTGTCGGCCTAGACACTCTCTACTTATACCAGCCTAGACACTCTCTACTTGTGTCGGCCATGCCACTCTCTACTTGTGTCGGCGATAGCACATTCTAGTGTATCAACCACACTAACAACTTGGTATGCCGACCAAGGTGTGTCGGGAAACACTACTTGAAGTGTGACAAGCAACACTAAGTGTGATAGGTTGTTAGGGTTAAGGCATATCGGGTTGACCACATATCTTCACTCATCTTCAAGATATTGGACTGCTCTTATCTTTAGCCTTAGGTGACATGCTAGACAACTGCAAGAACAATAGTCCTTTACATGTAACAAACTGGTAATGATTTAGGACCTCATATGTATCGATTTAGCCCTTCTTGAAGGGTGTCACAGGAAACCCAAAGTGTGATAGGTTAGGCATCTTCATGTTGGCCTCTTGCTCAACCAAGGGCATCACAGTTTGCCACTTCAACTCACGAGATATCCTCCTGGTCATGACCGGCTAACACTCTCAACCTATCAGTCTAAGATGTCATGCATAATGAGCTAGCTCTTATAGGGCATGATGGGTCAACCCCATCAAAACATATCATTTTCCCAAGTGTGATGGCTTGTTACATGATGTGTCGGGTTAAGCATCACAAGTTGTGATGACCACTCACAACTTGGTGTATGTATCGACTTGTCATCTTCAAGCTTCAACCCTTCATCCACTAAATACTCCAGTTCATGGATAACATCCCCATATATACATTAGATCTCATAGAATCACCATTCAATCAAGAAAAGTCGAAATGGAAAAGGAATCACCAAGTATTGCATGATAGAAGGTGAATAATAATAAAGTTGAGTTCACGTTCTATAACCCACCTCAGGATCACCACTAGAGCTTCAAGCTCCAAAGCTTCATGTTCCCAAGGTTGAATATGACTTATACAAAGGTCCAAGATTCGACTATAGCTTTTCCTCCATCAAGAAGAAGGTATCATAGTTAGAAACTTGGTGAAGGAGAAAAGAAAGAAAGGAAGAAATTGTGATATGAGAAGCATAGTCCACAAAGGTTGAAGATGATCATGGCTTCACCTTAGGCAAGATGATTGACCTTCCTCCTGATCCTTGAACTCCTAGGGTCTTCCACCAAGAAAGGAATGATACGAGGGTCGAAATGTTTACTAGGAGGTGAAAAGAGAGGCTTATATAGTTGAGGCTCATGAAAGAGAGTGTATATGAAGTGTCATCACCATATGCGCTTAGGTGACACATGTCCATGCGTGGTGACTCCATGCATCCATGATTATCTTGACATGCAAAACTCTTGTGGATAATTCAAGGATGAGGTATCAGCCATTGGGTATCTTGCTTGACAAGATATCACAACCCAATATCGCTTTATATGCAAAAACCGATACAACTTTTGCAAGGAACATCTAAACCGATAGGCTTCCCTACTTGAAGTGCTTAGACTGATATGAATGCTTCCAAATTTTTTTGAAATCAATATGGGACCTCCTCTGTGGCTTCCAAGCCGATAGACACTCCCACATACACGTCACAACTCGACACAACCTTATTTAGGGTTCAAGGTACTCAACATTCTTGAGTTCTTTCACCATCAAGAATGCTATCACTCACCCAAGACTTAAACAAGGCACCCCCTACTTTCTCTCTTCACTTGACGATGCTAAGAGGGAAAAGGGACACTCTATAGATGGTAATTTACATGTTGACCCCTTACTTTGGTAAATTGCAATTAAATCCAAAACTAGCACATAAAGCACAAACATCATTCACATAGACTCAACTTGAAAATTAAGCCCTACACAAGGCACCCCATAACATCATCCTCTCTCTTATGATGCTAAAGCACTTAGGGTACACTCAACATGTGACATATTGCAAGATATCTCCTTATCTTGGATAAATTGCACTCTGGTCCAAAATAAACAAACTTTGTACAAACCTGATTCAAATAGGACCAATCTTGAAACATAAGCGAGTCACATGTTAGTAAAACAACTCAAAGGATTATATTAAAGTTTTAATCAACTTACTTAAGCAAAACAAATAGGGTTATCCCAAAACCCATGTTAGGGGTGTTAGAAATAGGATCCAAAGGAACAACAAAGATAAAGGACATCCTATCTTTCATGGAGAATCTTCTAGTTTAAGGGTGGGGGCACTTACAACTAATGTAAAGAAATCGGTCATTATTCTACATATTGTCCTGTGGGTAAATAACCCCAAAGAAATAGGACTTGGTTTGCTAAGATAACCCCTCCAGACCCAAAAATATGACTGGGGACCATTAGATCTTTCTTCTTGTAGGTCACTTGCAATTGGATTGACATGATCTATTGATTTGCAAACCGACTTGTCAATCCACATAAAATACGAAAGGTGAGATGTGCATGTAGTGGCAACAAGTAAAAAAGAAAGGGTAATAAGAAATGTAACATTATTATTGCTCATATTCAAACATTGCTTGTTGTTTCCAAGTGAGTATGCACTTTACATATAGTTTTTGAGTAAAAGTTGGTATATTGTGTTTCTCATCACTTTTCTGCTCAAAACTACCCATGAGGCTTTCATAGTGAATTAGTAACTTGATTATACATGTTTGGATAGCATTTATTTTCCATCACGCCTCTTGATATGTTTTTTTAAAATATGTGCTTCTTGGCATCAGTTGTTGTCGGCTGAGTTTGTCCTAAGAAAACTCGACCGACAAGCACCAGTGGGGTCTTTCTAGTAACCATTTTCATCCAAGAAGTTAAATCCAAAAATTAGACCACAAACATTGTGCATTGAATATACATATGGCTTTTTGGATGAGAATTTCCCTCTCAACTAGACTTTCTCAACCAATAACCTTATTCTATGGCACCTCCCTTGGTATCTTTTTATGATATGCATATTGTCATGCTTTAAATTGCCTATCTGGGATACAACTCTATCTTTCTGATTACTTTGAATAATTACTTACCTTGAATTATTATGCATGTTTTGATGACGACCTCTTTGGATCTATTGGTTGTGTTTTACATTTCTTCCATTGTGCTCTACATACATTTAGTTGTATATCATTTTTATGTTACCTTGAGTTTCTTAGTGGCAATCATATTTTAGAAGATGATGCATATTTTCTAGTGAGTAATATCCATGCATGCTTTTAAATTGCATGTTTCTATGTATGGATATTTCTCTACATGTACACATAGTTTGTTCTTTAACTTGTGACTCTGTTGCTATTAACTAGATCCTACTACTAGTCCTAACTTGTGATATCATCTACTAGTATCCATCTACATGTAGTTCTAGTTTTGTTTGTACATCAGTATCTGACTATATGATATGCTTGTATCTTATTTCATGCATACTCAAGCTTTTTCTTTGACTGGTATATCTACTATCTTGAGTTACTTGTTTGCATTACCTTGCTTTGATTATTGCTATAATTACATCTAGGGTTTTCCAAAAGCATGTCTTGATTATCTTTACATACATTGCTTCGACAAGCCCTTTTGTTTTGCCTTTCTACTCCCCACTTTTTAACAAGTTGTGTTTTAGCTCTTCAACCCCCTCATTTTTTGAGATGACAAAAGGGGAGAAGACATGTCTTGTGCAAAGGTGAGAAGACATATATGAGTACAAGACATAGTTTCTATGAATATTATGAAAGTTAACCTTGCAAGAAAGAAATAACATAAATTGAGGGGGAGTATATGAACTCAATTAGCATAAATTGAGAGTGAGTATATGAACTTAATCATCAATAATTTAGGGGGAGAAAATGTACTAAATTCATTGAAACCCGTAGGTTTCTCTAAAGGTGTGATTTTATTTATCTTATTTAAAGAGATTTCAACACATTATGGAAAATATTCTCATCTTTAAAAAGGGGGAGAATGTTGACTCAAGATATAAATTGACCAATTTCTTGTTTTCAGGATGACTAAACTAGTCCACTTAATCATATCCAATGTTTTAACTTGAGTGATTTAAGATTAGATAAGACACACTCCATATGCTTAAACTTGAACATTCTAACTTAGAGAAATTAGGTAATACATGCATAAAGACCAATATGGAGGAATAGATAGTTTATACCTCAGTCTTTGATGTAAATCACTTGTAAACCCTAATCCCTAAACCCAAAACATATGTTAAATACGTTATACAATAAATTCATAAGAATGTATTATTAATGAGGAGGCTTAATACCTTGGATTCATCTATTTTTCTTAAAGCAACAAACACCTCCTATGTCATTGGGTCAAGATAGTTCCATTGCTCAGTGGCTGATTTCTTTTTTGTGTCAGCTTTCAGTATGTATATACCTGTTAGATTTATCCTATAATTCCTTAGTACACTCTCACAACATGGCAACACCCTTTTACGGTGAAATTTTTAATCAAGGTCAAATATTCCCTACAAAAGTTTGTATACTTAATGGGTAATTCTAAAAAAAAAATAGAATTGTAAATATATTTAAAAATACAATTGTAAATGATAATATCTCACACATAGTTCCTTCCATATTAAGTCTTTTGTGCCTTAAGCAATTTCATGGCAAAATTCTACTATTACATATGATCTGCTATGAGTAAGAACCCCTAGATATGCCACAAAATAACTACAGTTCTTCCCAACATGATTTCTTGTATCATCAAACTCAACAACCAGCTTCAGTCCATTACCCCTTTACTCTACTAACTTGTTCATCATGGTGATGCCTCTTATTTTTGCATGTTGACGATGTTGCTCAGCAAGCTCAACAAGATCCTCAGGGCACACATCCTTAGGGTGCACATCCTCATGCTAAAATTGACAAGAAACACATATAAGTCATAAAAAATGTAAATTATAAATGTGATAAAATAATACAACAATACAACATGGTAGACATTGTAAAATGCACATCTATGTAATAAAACAAAATAACTTACACCAGTGTCATCCTCACAGTGCACATCATCATGGTTCTCATCCTCATGGTCATCATTCTCATGGTCAGACACCATCTAAAAAAGTGTCATATCAAAAATAGTCAAAGAATGATATATAAGTGATAGAGAATGTAAAATGCACATCTTACATTAAAAAACAAAAGCACGCCTCTAATATATTGTTCTTGGTTCAATTATGATTTCCTCTCTGTGATCTGCACACAAATATAAGTCAATGTAAACTTCAACATTTGGTGTTGGCAAGCCAATAGAAAATGGATTGGAGTCATCATACATGCCATAGTACTCTTCTTCATCTATAGGATCTGCAATGAACTGCCTTTTTACCATGAAGAACAACAGACCATTTTTATTTGCAAGATCATCGATATAAAATACTTGCTTCATATGTGATTCCATTATGAATGTTCACCCTTCTTTCCAATCTTTTTAAAATTCACTAATGTGAAACCCAATTCATCCACTACAACTCTTTGGTGCTATCAACCCAATTACACCTAAAAACTGAAACTATGAAATATATGTTGTCAAACTCCGATATGTATTCAATGACACTATAATATGACATTTTATCTTCACGTGGAATCTTGTCCTTCGCACTAGAAAAATATGATGAAGATGCAAACTCTCTTATCATCTTGAAGTTTTATGTAATATGAAAATACGTTTATGTCAAACCTTTCATAAGACATAACATCCATTTTTGGTTTAAAGGTGAAAAATTTGATATTTTCAGCAACATTATGTGGTGTTTGAGATAGTTGACGTAAGACTCTATCTTGAAACCACCTAATACATGTCTTGTTATGCTCTCTAGCAAGCCACATTGAATTGGCTTGAGGATATTTTGTCTTGATGAAACTGGTATGTTCGGTGATATAAATACTCATTTCATCAATGTTGTGTAAAATATACAAGTGTTCTTGTTCCCACAGCTCTTAACTGATTAATTTGACTCATGCTCCCAAATTCCCTTTGTTGGAATAGTCTTCAATATTCTTTTCACAGATAGGAGCTTCATTTCAAGTGAAAAAGTCATTGTAAAAGTCCACAACCTCACTGGCCACATAACCCTCAATAATACACTCTTTAGGCCGATAAATATTTCAAACGTCACATTTAGAAACACTCATGTACTATTCAAAAGGATACATCTAATGAAAGAAAACTGGTCCCAACATTTTCATTTCCCTAGTCAAATGGACAACAAGATGTACCATGATATCAAAGAATGAAGGAGGAAAATACTTCTCAAGATGGCACATGGTAAAGACCACTTCTCCTAACAACTTATCAAGATTCCCATGATCAATAACCTTATTGCATTGAGTGTTGAAGAAGAAACAAAGCCTAGTGATTGCAAACATTACATGCTTTGGTAATATAGATCGAATTTCCATGAGCAACATTTGTTTCTTTAGAGTAGGACAATCATGAGATTTAAGACCTATCAACTTCAGATTCTTCATTGATACTAGTATACGAATATTAGAAGAGTATCCATGTGGTACCTTAACATTAAGCAAACACTCGCAAAAAGGTTTCTTCTCCTTTTTAGACAACGTGTAGCAAGGATGAGGTAAATATGTTTTTCAATCACTATTAATTTTTTTGTTAATTCTTTCATTATGCCCATTTCACGTAGATCCATTCTAGATTTGATGTCATCTTTAGTCTTACTTGGTATATTCAACAAAGTACCAATGATGATGTCATAGGCATTTTTCTCAACATGCATGGCATCAATACAATGCCTAACAACCAAAGAACTCCAATAAGGAAGATCCCAAAATATTGACCACTTCTTGTACGAAGATTTGTAACTCTATGTGGGAATAGTACATTGTGATCTCTTGCCAAATGAATTAAAAGAGTCTTTTACTCTTTTATAAACAACTTGGACTGATATAGGTTTTGGGGCACTCCGTTCCTCATTTGATCCATTGAACGCTTTGCACAACCTTTAGTAAGGATGAACTTTTGGAAGAAACCTTTGATGACCAAGATATGTAGTCTTGCCACTATGTTTTAGTTGTATTAAATTAGTATTCTCCTCACATATAGGGCATGCTTTGGATCCTTTTACGTTGTATCCAGACAAATTCCCATATGATGGAAAGTCATTAGTAGTGCAAAACAACATAGCATGAAACGAAATGTCTCTCTGCACGAATATTGATAGGTCATCACACCTTCTCCTTAGGGTTTCTTTAAGTCATAAACCAGAGGTTCAAGATAAACATCAATATTATTTCTAGATTGTTTAGGGCCTGATATCAACTATGACAACATTACACATTTATTTTTATACACAACTAGGGAGGAAGATTGTATATAACAATCATAACAGGCCGAGTGGTATAATGTTTTCTCAATGTTCTATTTGTATTCATCCCATCAGTACAAATCCCAAGTCTTAGATTCTTTACTTCTTCACCAAAGTCAGAGTACAATATATCAATCTTCTTCTGTTGTGGGGAACCAAAAGGATGTCGTAGGATCCCGTCATTATTTTTGTTTGCCTCTGCATGCCATTTTAAATTCTCCGCATCTGCGGTATTGGCAAAAAATTATTGTAACCATGATATTATAGGTAGATACCACATCACCTTGGCAGGAGATCCAATTTTGGACTTCCCTGGAGTTGTCATTTTATACCTTGACACCCACATTTTGGACAATCTTTCAAATCAATATAGTCTTTTTAAAATAATACACAGTCATTCGGGCATGCGTGTATCTTCTTAACCTCCATTCTTTAATCCATATGTTGAGATTAGAAGCCCGTTGCTTTCGGGAAGAATTTCTTTCAATAAAGACAACAATTACGTCAAGCTTTTGTTGCTCCATCTATTGTTAGCCTCCAGAGTATACAATCTCAACACAACATTGATGGGGATCCAAATGTCTCTCTTAGGTTTAACTGAAAGTTGATCACTAATTCCTTACTCCACACAAATGGAAGCCTTATTACAATATACTTACGATAAAATCCAAAGGACAACCTTTTTAAGAAGTTATATATTTATACATTCAAAAGTAGTAAGGGTAATATTTATCACTGAGAAGTTGATTGATTGATTAATCTAAATTATTGCCAGTAGAAACAAAGATTAAAGAGGTAAATAATGATAATAAAGAGAATCTAGGCATGTGGTTTTGCTTTCCAAAGCATGCATAATTGTCCTAGAAAGATCTAACTCCTTAATAGAAATTTACTAAGTAGAGGCTTAGCTATTGCATAGTCATGGGATATAGATCATTGCATGGATTAAACTCTCTTAAAACTGACCAGACTCGGCACCCAAGTTCCTAGTTTACTCTGACTGGATTCCCTCACTACGATCGACCATTCTCAGGACGTTAGCAGATCATAACCCAATCACCTCTCTAACCCTTGCTGACACTTCAAGGGGTTAATAAGATTGTTCTAAAGTTCTATTCATGCTCAGACCAACCTGCACATCCACGATTACAACAAACATGCAAAGCAAGTTGTCAATTTGTAGAGTAAGGAAACAAGTAGAATGATAGTTTATTTAGCAATAGTATTGTTGAGTTTATATACATGATAGGATAAAATATAGGCTGTTGGGGCTAGTCCCCATGCCCCAACACAAACGTATACTCGCTCATGGCAAGACACAACAACAGAAAGGTAGAAAGAACAATGGAGGGATCCATGACACATGGTGTAGGAAGACCAATCTCTCCACTGTGGCCGCCGCCTCATTGCTCCTTGCTAGGGTTTGTGCTATGCAATGTGGCTTCAAATCACCGACCAGTGATCCCTAGAATGGATGACCTCACTGCCAAAACCCTAATGCTGAATACTTGTGGTCAAAGATAGCTAATTGCATGGCCCATACTCGATCCAACATGAAACTCACGTGGGTTACTCAATTTGGACCTCACATTTGATTCTCTGATGGACCAACATGGGTTGAACTGGAGTAGGCTGGATGTTAGGAGTGCATGTCAGAACTGAAGAATCTAGAAGACTCCGATTAGAGAGCGGCTTGAGTCAAGCAATTGGTGAAGCTAATCACTTGATTGTGGTTGGAAGGTAGACAATGGAAAGCTTCTGGGGCCTTCCTTCCCTTGAAGTGTGCATCATGAGGGCTTGATCATCCATCTGAGCATTGAAGTATATTTTTGGTTGGTTTTGCATGAAAAATATATAAAGTGCATTGAAGTCTAAAAAAGAGGAGATAATTACATTTACATAAATCTAAAGATAAAACTAGGAAATAGAAACACACCATTCCTAAAAAGCGAGTACAACAATATGCAAAGATGGGTATAAATATACTCATCAAACTACCTCAAACTTGAACCTTTGCTCATCTCGAGTAAAGCAAAATAAAAAGGAGGACAAACAATTAATACTAGGATCCAGACTTTCCTCTTCCAACTGAGCATACTTTGTGGCCCCCTTCCACCAAATATGATCAAGCAACCCTAGTCCTTCGGGGTCACGTAGAAACACTTAGATATCCCCCAATTGGTGCCTATTCCTCCACTTGCTACACTCTAGAACCTATGAAAAACTAATTTCATCTCAATAATACTCTTCGTCTGTCCATGCAAGTAGAAGGGATCACAAGTAAGGGCTGATTGGCTATTTTGGGGAGAGATTTGATAAGTCCCCTGGGCATGAAAATTTGGACGAATGGGGGAGAAAGATATGTCATAAACCCATTTCTCTGGTTTCTTCTGTATTCGACTCAAGACCTTATTTGGGATTCAATTATTTCATTTGTCTCTCCTCTATTCGACTATTCAATTGCGGTTGCATTGACCACATGTTTTCTTTTTGGCTCATTGGTCTCTTTTCTTTATGCCACGTCTTTAGATGAAATTTGAAAAGGAGATGTATTTTTGGAAGGGATGCCACCCCGAATTTAGTGTTTGGCATATTGTGGATTTTTTTTTCTAGTTGGTGAAGAGATATGAAATGATGGAAGAAGGTGGATACAAGAGGCCGACTTGTGCTTCTTCATTTTATTGTTGCGTTGGAATCATATCATTATATTATATCAGTTAATGTAGGGTAAAGAAGTGTTTACAAATTTTATTGCAAGTCATATCGGGGGCACGTGTGGTTTGACCCTTCTGATTGTTTCTTCTTGTCATCATTTCCAAGGGGAAAGCATGCTCAATGGTTATCATTGGGGCTTAGATTCGTTCGAGACATGTTTGTTCCTTGAAATTTCCTTTTGGATGGGTTAGCTTAAGCTAAAGGGATTAGTTCATTTATTATTTCCAATTTTTGCATACATCAAAGTGGTGGGCTAGGTAAAGGCGACAATTCACACAAAATAGAAAAATTAAAAAGAAAATAGAAAATAGGAAAAATGGGTGAATTTGAATCTTACCACCCACTCCATCTCGCACTTACACCTTTACTCATCCCGAATAAGGCTAAGTCGGGATGGAGGGGAAGAACTCGTAGGGTCTGAACAAGTTGTCATGTGGTCATTGTGACTGACATGCCATTTCCCATGGGAGCACATCATGATATGGATCTGGTTTAATTGATGAGCTTCACATTATAGTTCATTCTCAATACGGCTTTGTGACGCTGCCAGTTCCTTGAGCCAAAGTTACAGTGTATGAAGTTTACAGTCACCATTAGAATCTTCTCATTTGCATTTAGTGCCTTAACTGCTTTTTTTAGTTCACACAACATGAACTTCTGGGTTTATGCTAAATGGAGAAGGGGACACCATGTTAGCTCTATAAAAGTGCTTGATTTGTTCCTAGAGGTCCTCAAGTTCGTAAGCTAAATGTGCTGCAGCAAACTCTATGTGAACAAGTAGGATCAATTGAGTTGGAGAACTGTAGAAGAGGATTGTGTAGCTGTCTGGTTGTGTTCCTAGTTGTAGAACCTTCCTGGATATAAGATAAAAAATATCAATCAGGTGTTGATTCCCTTTTGGTTGAAGAACTTTGTTTTGGATGTCTAGGAATCCCAGAGTAGGAGCTATTGTGGATACCATACCACCTTCATTGAATTTCCCACTAATGGTACGAGATGTTTGAATGCACTTTCCCAATTAAAAGGGTGTTGGTGAAGAACACACCAAATATAATAAAGATCGATAGTGGTAACGACACCCTGAGTGGAGTTTCTACAAAAATTTTGTGCATGACAATATCCTAGGAAAGTATCAGATCACAATAATATGTATCATAGATTCTTTCATGTTTCCAAACTTGGTACCGTATTTACTAGTGATTTTGGTACAGAATTCATCTGCCTTGTAGTTGGGGTGAAGACGGTTCTATGTATCGTAACATGTCAGCCATTCATCATCGACGTCCCAACAAAAGATAGCTTGGAGCTGTTAGGAATTGAGATTATGATTTTCACTGAATAATTGGAACATACAACTAAGTTTCCCATTAGCAATACTGTGTTTTTGAAATGAAGCTAGGAACTCCATTATTAATTCTGGAAAAATCAAATGGGTGAGATACACAAAGGACTAAATCTGGATGTAGAGAAGGATGTCGTCAAGGGGGCCTTAAATACCCAACTTCGATAGGGTATCACTACAAGCCCATTGGGAAAGGGTTACCCCATCTCTTTGGATTGTTTCATGGCATCAACAATGTTCCTCAATCATGAACACATAATATGAGATAGTGGTTTATCCTCGATTGACAGTCAAGATACCATAGTTGATCATGTCAATGCTCTGAAGTCGAAGAGACTTGTTTGGGATGACAACAACATCTCATTGAGAATTTTGACATGGTCATGCCAAGACTCAGGGGCTGGTGTGTTAGTGCAACTGGAGCTACCTGACGTGTCGCAAATCTTAGGCTGTGATGTTGTGGCTGTAGGTGATGTTGGAAGGTGAGTTTTTTTTTTACTTTGGTTGACCAATTTGGGTTGCTCGTCTGTTGGAATGGTCCGAATCTTGTCACCGAACATGCCTGCCTGGTGTCCTTGTCGAGATCATCATGGGGATGTGGAGTTTTTGTCAATCATCAGATGGCGACAACCCATCACTATCCTTCATTCAGCTGGATATCTATTGGTGAGTTGAGTGACTTGTTGAGTGAAATAGCCGCTTATATTGGGCTAAGGAAATCCTCTTTCCCTCGTGCCCCTTCTCTCTCCTTTTTCATTTGTAGAATGTAAAAGTTGTGTTAGTGAAAATCAGGTTGCCTCCCTAAATCACCTTGTTTTTAATGTCGTTTGGCTTGACGTAATGTCAATGCTCCCTATGGAATTTTCTGAAAAGAAAGAAAGATGAGAAGAAACTTGTATAAGATTAATGGAAGATATCTTTCCCTACCCCATGGCATAATTATAGGGAATTGGGTAGGGTGTGGAGGATGAACGATTGTTTATATTAATTGGGTATTACACTCCCATTATTCTGTTCACCTTCTCAAGATGTGAGGTAATTAGTAGTGAGGTAATGCTTAATCATTTGTCCATTCACAACAAAGTTACCTTTGATGTTATCCCATAAGACATATTCTCCATGAGGATAAACATGTTTTACCGCATACAGTTCATACCATATTGTTTTTAATTTTCTTGAGAACAACCACAACCTTGAGTTATAGACCAGGATAAGATCTCCCACATTGATGTCCTTCTTATATGATGCTCATGCCAGATTTTAGTCCTTTCTTTGTACATATGCCCGCTTTCATAGTGTAACATACTGGATTGTGGTACTAAATTGAATTTTGAGCCATTATTCATAATCCTCTTAAATTGAAAAATATTTTGCTAAATTTCCACTCGTATGTACAATTCATTTTAATTATCTTGAAAGTTGAGCACCAAAATGCGTCTTGTCTTCATTTTGTTCAAATTATCCCATTTGGGACCCATAACTGATAAATTGAACTTAGTTAGAGATTCTTGGATTTGGAATCACAAAAAAATACATTAGTGATTATTTTAGATATCCATAATTACTTTACTTGTGAGAATAAATATTGGAAATCTTAGACTCAACAATTGAGGGTGTTGATATTGTTAATAATTAGATTTATAACCACTAAAAGCACGTTCAAATTTCCAAAAAAAAAAGATATGGGGTGTAAGAGATATAAAATTTTAAAGGAATGGAAACTTGGTATTAAAAAACAATTAGAAGTTAATTTTTTTAATTGGTCAATAGGTCAATTGACCAGGATCCCATGCCATTTACCCCTAACTGCGGACCTGGGTTTTCCTACACAAGCGTTACCTCATGCCAAATAAATGCCTGTCGTGGTTTAGCTGCCTCCAGTCCTTCTCATCTCAATGCCTCCTCCTATAATTTTAGTGTCCCCCCTCACCCTACACATCCAAGAAAACCCTAGAACCTTTCTCCCTAAATGTATAATCTCATGTGATTACCCCTGACTGCCCCTCTTTACAATTAGACTCATTATCCATTCAATCAACCATAATCCAAAGTGATGGTAGAAAGTTTAATAAATAGAACAAAAGAAATACAGACCATGACATTTCTAGATTGAACTAATACCTAGAATATATAGGGATGATCTTAATAAGTGCATATAAATAGAAGATTCACATCGAAGACCTATACATATTGATCTCAATTAATACACATGTCTATATGTATTACCCTGTTATCAGTACGACACAAATATAGTCATATATGCATATCATGAAATAGATATATTTTGGACTTATTTAACACATGTGTATGAATGTAAAACCATGTGACTTAAAGAGAAAATAATATATCATGAGGGGTTAAAGGAAATTTGGAAATATCTAAAGAAGTGGAGCCCATGGTATTAAACATCATCCTTCAATAGTGGTCTCAAGTTAATTACTCTTATTGATGATTAAGATTATGAAGGTAATAATCTAACTAAGAAGAAAATAAATGAAAATAAGGATGTCAAGGGATATGGGGAAATTTAATGGATAATAACCCTAAGTATACATATTCTACTATAATTGAAATTCATAAAAGTACAAAAACCAACCTTTAACAAATGTTTACCCTTTCATCAATACAAATATTTACATTATATTTATACACATGATTTATACTAATATAATGGACAATAGGTAACACACAAACATATGAATCATGTATATATCATGAACATGGGAAATGACTAATATGTCGTATGTAACTACATGTACATATATGGGGATGAACATAATGATTCTAGGATGAGATATGATAACTACCAAAGGTGACTATAAAATAGTCTATGCACTAAGGGCAGATTGATAAATTCTCCTAAAAAGTACCTAGGAAGTGATTCTAAGCCCTAGAAACATAAAATAACCCTAGTACATATTCTTTTTCTAGATTTATGATAAATTGACATCTTGATCCTCGTGCATACCTTGATTTGCAAATACTCGATTGGAAAAAGGTACTAAATTCTTAATTCTTTATTGAACTATTTATTTCACTCTTGAGTTTCATTTACATAACTCGGCAAAATTGGTGAACCCATTTTTTAGCCTTTCTCACTTGTTGAAGTTCACCACAATTTTGTTAGCCTTTCCCACTTGTTAGCCTTTACCATAGCATACACTACATATGAAATTCAAACTCATATCAACTACAATGTTAGGGGTTCATAACCAAGAGAGAGATAACATCATAACATCATAAACATTTCAAGGGAAAGAAGCAAACACATCAATTGTCCCTAAGTTGGGGTTAGAGTTCCATACTTAGCTGATTAGGGTTTACACCATGATTATGACACTAAACCCTAATTGTGTCACCTCCCACATTCTTGGAGCACATTAAGGTTAATGATCATTATTAGGGTTGATTAGGCATTCAATCAAACATCACCATACATGGTTCATTCATTACTCATACAAGTGCCTTGATTATATGTTCAAATATAGGTGTCAACCATCCATCACCCATGTGTTGCGACCACCCATCATACATGGGTTGCGACCATCACTCCTCAAGGTGTCTCAACCACTCACAACTAGGGTGTCTCGACCGCAACTCACCACACAACAACTTGTCTTGACCCCCATCCTCAAAACTAGGGTTTCGACCACCCAATGAAACATATTGTGACCTCAAACTTCAAGGAAAACATATTGACCAAATCCAAGAAGGTGTCTCAATCCTCATAGAGGTAAGTGTCGCGAACATCATAGGGCAGGATGTCGCGACCTAATCAGGTCATATATCTTGACCAAAGCCACACATGACAATGTGTCATGACCCAAAGCAAAACCAGGTGTAGTGACCACTATTGGTCCAACTACCAAAGGCAAAGAGCCATCATCAAACCAAGAGTAAACAAGGCCAAAACAGATGCAAACCATGACCAAAATAGAAGAGAACAACAAGGAAAACCACCATCCTCAAGAAGGAAGATACCACCTAAAATTAGATATCAAAACCCTAACACAAATGCCATGAAAACACCGTGAAAGGTACCTTATTCAAGAGAGAGAAAAACCATGTTTAGCACCCTCAAAATAGAACCAAAACTCCATGGAACATCAAGACACATGATCATCATGCATGTGATCAAAACCAAGATCACGAGATAGGGGAAGACCACCATTACACCATAATCACCAAAATCAGGTACCATAATAGGGTTAGCCCAAAACCCAAGTCAGGGGTCTTACAAGCCATAAACCTCTAACAAGGATTTCTCCCCCAAAATCCAAAAAAAAAGACAGGTACTACCTTCACATCTCTTCCTCAAACTCCTTCTAGGGTCAACCAAAAAATATAAAACAGATACAGACATATGAGAATGAAATAGCTTCATCTGACCTGCATCTACTTGTGGGTTGACCTCTACTTCTGACTAACTCAAGGCATAGAACCTAGCTATCTCCTATCCATAATCTCTCTCTACATCCTCATCCTCCACCACCACTGAATTGTTTTCTTTGTGAGCCTTGTTGGATCTGCCTCAACTATTGGGTTACCTCATCACCTTTCAGTGGACACTCCCTCCTTAGATGCCCTACCTGCCCACACTTATGGCAAGTCCTGGTCTCATATCGTGGCTTAGACGGCCCTGTCACTAACACTGATGTTGTGTTGTGGGCTCCATAAGGTGGAAAAGTGTGGCTTCTAGCCTTACTTGGAGACCACTGTGTCGGTGCACTAGACTTCTATTGTGTTGGCGGTGATGAGAACCTAGGCTCCTTAAAGCCACCTGATGGTTGTTATTAGTGTTGTGATGGTCTCTTCTTGGCACCTTTCTCACACTTCTCAACCACATAACTCTCTATCCTCATAACAAACTCCACAAATGTGGCTCTCTATTCTCTAAGGCTACCACCAACATTGTCAAATATACACTCAACCCCTTCTCAAACCGTCTGATTCTCTCTTGATCTGAAGTGGCCATGTGAGGAAAAAACCTCAAAACTCCATAAACTTCCCTTCATACTCATTGATTGACATGGATCCTTGCCGGATCCTCTCAAACTGGATGATCTTCTCATCCAAATATGTTCGAGGAAAGTACCGATTGACGAACTCATGTCAGAGCTCCTCCCAGCCCATAGCAACACATGTCCTATTTTCCTCTTCTGCGGCCCACCAATAGCCATCACTCTCCTTTAAAGGTACACTACATGCCTCACTTTGTCTGCCTCGGGGATGTTGAGGATCTTAAAGGCCTTCTCCAACTCCACAACCATAGGTATGCATCTTCTGGATCTGTTGTACCATCATACTCCACAGCTCCAACACGCCTCAACCTCTCGAAGGTCTTCCCAAAGACCGAAGATTCCACATTGGGGGCTGCTGCTCTCGCTTGTGGAACGGGCATTCTATCCATCATATGTGTAATCGTGGCCATAAAAAGTCCAAACATGGGTTGAAAAGAAGAATGACCACCACTACAGGGTCTAACTAGGGCATGTCAGACGCGCTCTCCTCAACATCCTGCCTCCTTGCACCCCCACCTGGTGCAGCAACACCACTCTCAGAAACGTGTTCTTCATGTTCTCCAGCCAATTTCTCAACTCTTCTTCTTCTTCTGCATAAGTAGAAGTCACTATTAAACATGCATGAAGGACACTATAACAAACTCAAACCCTAGTCCTAGGTCCCTATAGACTCAATGAACCTAAATCTCTAATACCAACCAAACTGTGACACCCCGCGCCACAAAAAGAGAGATTACTCAAAATGAACCGTAGAAACAACACTAAGCCAACAGATTACTAAAAACACATGAAATTAAAACCAATTTCTCAAGAGCATCACAAGCTTAAAACTTTCACATATAAGTCCTTAACAGGACACCTGGATCACATAACATATAACATAAGGTGCTTACATCATCGTTCTCAAACATTCCTATCATCAACTTGTTACATGAAGAACATGTTTCACATATATACACATACGTATGCCGTAACTATACAACAAAAGGCACACATGCCAAAAACTCATGACGATAACATAACCAAAAACACACCAAGAACACCCCAAGGACCTAAGGGTATAGGGAAAACTCTAGGACTTTATCACAAAAATACTAGCAACACTTCCAACCTAATCAACTACTACTCTTGTTGCTTCTCTTCCTCTATTGCGCGATCTCCACCTCATCGTGCACAACCTCCTAAAAGATATGGAAACCCATAGGGTTATACCAAAAGTCCCATTGAAAGATATAACTCCATGCAAACATCTATTAAAGCATAGATAAACTAAAGCAGATAGGTAATATAATTACTAACAGAGCAGATTCAACTAAACGATATGTATCCAAAAGGTAAAGCAGGTTAAGCAATACTAGGAAGTTATCACCGAGCAGTACAACAAATAATATTCTAAGAAGGAATATGAAGAACATGCATATAATTTATCAACTAAACTCTACAAATGCAAGGCAATGCTTCAACCAATGTTATCCACATTTGTCCCTATGCAATTACACTACAAGACTGTATTACATATTTTATTATGCCCTGAGGAGATGAGGTATACCACTCATTCTCCAATTGACCACTGCTAAGTCAAAATCATTGCCATACAAGGTCTATGGAAGAGCCGGAATCCATGACCTCTCCACACCTCCCGGTCAGCATGAGAGAAACACCACAGTGACATAACATATAAGTCATCTACAAAACAACCTAACCCACCTTGGTATATTGGCAAGGCGCTAGTGAAACTAATCTATGACCCGAAGTTACACTCTTGCTAGGTTATGGTATGCAACCAATCATGTGAAAGTATATTCTAAGTCACATCACTGAGCTATGACCCATAGTCGTACTCTTTCCAGGGTATGGGCCACAGCCAATCCTATCAATTCATATACTCAACAGTCACGACTCCGAGCTTCCACTAAGGGAGAACCTATTTCACCATCCATCATTAAGATTGACACCGGAATGGATCTATGGCATAGGGCAACTACATGATTAGGTTTCACTTGATTAATTAAGACAATTAGCTTTCTTTTAGCATCTATCAAGTTACAACATATAAAGCCATAACAAACTCTATGAGAATAAGGGTATAATACAACTTTAGAAGATATAAATTCATTACATAGCACTACAACACTACCATTCACAAAGCCATCATCATTATCACAACTCCACACAAGGCTATCACCAATGTCACATCACTATGGGATATCAATCCCTCCATTACACTTCTAGAGGTTATCACCTCAAATCATGCATAAGGCACATGCCAAGACATTTGACCCATGCACATCAACGTGCATCACAAGTGTCTCGTCATGCCTCATCTAGGCTCATTCAACCTATGTCATATCATATTTACCATTTCATACACTAGATATGACATTCAAACTCATATCACCTGCAAGGTTAGGGGTTCATAACCAAAAGAGAGATAACATCATAACATCATAGCTAGTTTGAGGGAAAGAAGCAAACACATGAGTTGCCCCTAGGTTAGGGTTAGGGTTAGGGTTCCATACTTAGCTGATTAGGGTTTACACCATGATTATAACACTAAACCCTAACTGTGTCACATCCCACATTCTTGGAGCACATTAAGGTTAAGGATCATGATTAGGGTTGATTAGGCATTCAACCAAACAACAACGTACATGGTTCATTCATTACTCATACAAGTACACTGATTATATGTTCAAATATAGGTTTCAACCATCCATCACCCATGTGTCATGACCACTCTTCAAGGTGTCTTGACCACCCACAACCAGGATGTCTCGACTGCGACTCACCACAAGAAAACTTGTCACAACTCCCATCCTCAAAACTAGGGTTTCGACCACCCAAAGCAACATGTCGCAACCTCAAACTTCAAGGAAAACATCTCAACCAAACCCAAGAAGGTGTCTCGATCCTCATAGAGGTAAGTGCCATGAACATCATAAGGTAGGATGTCGCGACCTAATCAGGTCATATATCTCGACCAAAGCCACACATGACAAAATGTCGCGAACCAAAGCAAAACAAGGTGTAGTGACCACTATTGGTCCAATTACCATCAAGGAAAAGATCCATCATCAAACCAAGAGTAACCAAGATCAAAACAAAAGCAAACCATGGCCAAAACAAAAGAGAACAGTGAGGAAAACCACCATCCTCAAGAAGGAAGACATCACCCAAAATCAGATATCAAAACCCTAACACAAGTGCCATGAAAACACCATGAAAGGTACCTTATGCAAGAGAAAGAGAGAGGGAAACCACGTTTAGCACCCTCAAAATAGAACAAAACTCAATGGAACATCAAGACACACGATCATCATGTATGTGATCAAAACCAAGATTAAAAGATAAGGGAAGACCACCATTACACCATAATCACCAAAATCGGGTACCAAACTAGGGTTTTGGATTTCATACAAACCAAGCATGATTTTCAACATCAACCAAGTTCTATAGCTAGAATCATCTACCAACATGTTAAGGGAACCTTTTAGGGAGAGAAAATAGTAACTTTCATTTATAAAAGAGTGCAAGTAATAGAGAGGGTGGAGAGTTATATAACCCACCTTGAAGAAGATCACTCCAAGGATGATAGCTCCAAGTACACGATCACCAAAGATCCACCAAAGGCTCCACCTTCAGCCACAATATCACCTCAAGAAGAAGGCACCAAGGTCAAGGATTTCTCAAGAAAAGAGAGCAAAGAAGCATAGGTTGAACCAAAAGAAGGAGGGAGAAAGAGAGAAGGAAACTTCCTTACACTTGGGTTCATCTTGTCAAAACATGGTCTATGACCCTTGTGACGAGGAGTTCCTCTCCAAAATGAACACCATGGAGGGTCCATGGTCTAAGTATGAGAAGAGATAAGGAGAAGAAGGTAGAAGATCAAAAGAAATGCCATCAAGGAAAGACATATACTTACCAAGGCTGAAGATGAAGCAAGAGTCACCACATGCAAGGGATCTTGATCACCAAGGCTCCAAGGATCAACCCTCCTTGCTCCACCAAGAACTAAGGACGTGCAAAAGAGAGAGAGGAAGAATGAAGGCCAGAAGGGGTCACTTGCTTGAAGAGAAGAGGGTTCATATAGCAAAGGAGGAGGGAGGTAGGGTGAGAGATGAGGTGTCAACAAGATAGGGCTCCACTAGGACACTTGTCCACCCAAGAAACTAACATGAAATCACTTAAAACACACATGCATGAGATGGTGATACACTGTAGGTTGGGTCTCGACCACTTGAGTCACCCAACATGGTCGCGATCATGACCCACCACACCATCCATGGTCGCGACAACAACACCAAAACATCACTTAGTCGAGACAAAGGATCACCACACACACACCCTAGGTCGAGACACTCTACACAAAAGCAACTATATTGAACCAAGACCATCTTGGTTATGACCACCACACCTAGGGAAAGTGCCTCAACCGCGACACCCACAAAACATGCCCTAGGTCATGACCTAGGTTGAGACAACCACAAGGTACACATAAGTTGAGACACACCAAACCTTAAAAACCCTAATTACCACTAAGGGTGCCACCACTTATCTAACGCACAAAAAAGGCACCCACCTCTTTCTCTCTCCTAGAGATGATGTCAAGAAGGAGAAGGAACACTTTAGATGTGACAAATTTCTCATTCACCCCCTACTTTGGGTGAATTTTAATTTACACCAAAACTTGCACACAAGGCACAAACATCATCCAAACAAGCTCAAACTGGAGACTTAAGCTCTCCACAAGGTCTAAAGCATATCAAAGGATTAGATCAAGGTTCTAAGCACTTACTCAAGATGAAGAAAATAGGGTTAGACCAAAACCCATCTCAAGGGTCTTACAGTCCCCTTCTCCCTATAAGGACAATAAGTAGAGTAATGGTCATCACTCTTACAATGAACACATACCATAGGGTTCTTGGATCCAGAAGACTCTCCATGGAAGATTGGAGGTCCCTTACTCTTCTTCTTACCTTTTCCTTTAACTTTGCCTTTTTGAGCACTCTCATATCCTAAACCACTTGTACCACTATGTTTGGTGGACTGATCCAAGACTTCATTGAGGGACTTCTTACCTTTGAGGAAGGTTTGTAAAGTGGCTCTCAATTTGTGATTATCATTGGTAAGAGTGACAATAGTAGAAGATAAATGAGCAATATCATCATTAGCATGCAGCAGGCCAGCCTCTAAATTGAGGGCTTTAGTCAAATAAGAATCTCTTTCCAAAGAAATAGAAGCAACTTCATTGCTAGGAAAAATAGGTCGAGAAGATAGATCATTAATTTGAGCTTGCAACCTAGAATTTTTAGTTATGAGCAACATGAGCTCATCAAGATAAATTCTATTTTCATCCTTAGTAGTGTTACAAGCAAGCTTAAGATCATTAATTTTAGTTTCAAGCAAAGCAAGCTTATCTACTAGGGCTTGGTTTTCTTCCTTAAGACTAGTGGTGTTCTTAAGGTGGACACCATTCTCAAGTTCAACTCCATTGTATTGGATCTCAAGATCAAGAAACTGCCCTTGCAAGGAATCAATGCTAACAAGATGCAACTTTTCATTTTGATCGAGAACCTCAATTTTAGCATATAAATCATCAATGATCTTACCCAAACCGTTCTTCTTAGATTTTCATTCAGAATAAGGAGAGAGGGTAGAGTTTAGCATATCAATAAGAGTTTCTTTGGATAAATCATGTAAGCTTACCTCACTTACCTAACCAATGTCTTCACTTGTGGAGGCCATGAGTGCAAGATGACATTCTCCTTGTTCAGAGCTTGAGTACTAGAGTAGGATTCCTCCCAAGCTACATGAGCTACATCCTTGCTTCTTTTTTCCTTCTTATCCTTCATCTTATACTTGCCTTCCTTCTTGTAGTCATCCTTCTTCATGTGGCTGTTCTTGTGGTGGCTCTTCTTGGCCTTTGGGTATTCACTCTTGTAGTGCCCCTTTTGTCCACATTCATAGCACCTAGGAGTTGAGGATGAGGAAGACTTTCCCTTGAAGTACTTGTCTTAGAGTACTTTGCTTCATGATCACTAGGGCCATCATCTCAACTTAAGGAGCGAGGATAGGACTGCCAAGCAAGCTGTTGTTGGAGAATCACTGCCTCCACTTGATCTTTGAAGGTATTGTCTTTCATCTTCTTTGATTCCTTATACTCTTGCTTGTCATCTTCTTCTTTCTTGTCCAGCCTTGGCTCATGATCTTGAAGGCCAATGAGCTCCTCGGTGGCTAAATCTCCAAGACTTCTAACTTCTTCAATTGAAGTCACCTTGGGTTCCCATCTCCTGAGAAGGGATCTAAGTATCTTAGAGTTGATTGACCCTCTATCCAAGGTGTGTCCCAAGGTTGCAAGTATATTAATGATGGTGTTAATCCTTGAGTACATATCAACCACTCTATCCTTGAAGTTTTTAAGCAGTCCATTGAGCATGTAGATCTTGGATTCCTTAACTTATTGTGTGCCATCATAAATGATGCACAACTTGTTCCAAATCTCATGGGTTGTATCCCATGTTGAGATGTGATTGAACTTAGAGGGAGTGAGGGTAGAATAGATGATGCTTATCACCTTGGCATTGAGTTGCACCTTCTTGATTGTAGCTGCATCCCAAGTGGCTACATCACTGGTTGGCTCCTTGTATGGAAGAATTACCACCTTCCACATGTCATAGTTGGTCCCCTGAAGAAAAAATTACATTCTTCATTCTAGTAGAGGAAATTGGTGTCGTCAAAGACTGGAGGTCTCATGGAGAAGCTTCCCTCTAGGTTGAGAGACCCAAGTAATTCGCCCATATTCTCATTTCGTGGGAGACGTGTCAGAGAAGACCATAGCTCTGATAACACTTGTTGGATCGGAGGGATATAGAAGGGGGTGATTAGAGCTTTAAAACTTGCACAAAACTAGTCAGACATTCAATTTACTTCAACTAGACATAATTGCAAATGATCAATTTGATGGAAATCTAAACATGCATAACAAGGATGAGAGAAATTGAAGCAACCAATTGGACAAGCAATTTTAGAGTGGTTCCACTCTTCAAACTAGGAGAGAGTGAGTCCACTACCTAGAGAGGTCAAGATATAGGATTTCTTAAGTTTGTCTACTCCTTATATTCACTTATAAGAGTTACAACAAATGACCTCCCTTTTCCAGGACAAGGATACCCAACTTCCCTTTAAGGCCAAGGGATCCAACAACCTTACAATCAAGGTGTTACCTATCCAAGAGTTAGTCTTCTACATCACCAAGGTCTTACCCACTCTTACAATCAGATGGATGCCTTCACCAAGGTCCTCCCCTTCATACAATGAGTCTTTGGCCTTGAGGCTTTACCCACTCATCTCCTTGGATCGTCCACCTTGAGCACCGTCGTCTCTAGCTAAAGAAGCTTACTCCTTCTCCTGGAGAAGCTTTCACCAATCAAGAGCTTTGAAGAAAGGGATGGGAAAGAAGAAGCTTGAGAGATTTACAAGCATACACTGGGGTATCTCTCTCACACAGGACCTATCTCACTCATAATGATGAATTGAAGTGTAATCAAGAGAGAGAAAGAGGCTCAAGTGGATAGAAAGCACTCAACATGGAAAGGACCTTGAATTGCATGAATGAGCAACCTTGGAATGAACTCCAAGAGGTCCTACTTATAGTTGGGGATGTCCACTGGAGTGTGGGATTACTTATGAATGTTATCTATCCATTTGGAGGGTTGCGATGAATATTTTTTTGAGTTTTGCAACTCTCCAACGGTTAGATTCACTTTTTCTACATTTTCCATACAGTGCATTCGGTCGAGTTTCAATAAAGATAACTCGACCGATCACACTATGCAAAAAGACTAATTTAAACCATTAGTGAAGTTTGTCCTGGTGGCAACTCGACCAATCCATTTAAATCAATTTTGGGTAGAGTGATCGTCGGTCAAATTTTGTGGATGGACAACTCGACTGTTGATATCATTCTCAAAATCCATTAAGGATCTATTGAGATTGTAACTCGACCTATTAATTATCGGTAATGAATTTTCTAAAATGATATTGAAGTGATCAAACGTTAAAATTAAGTGTCCTTGATCTTTCTCATCTTAGTTACAAGTCATATCATAAATACAAATGATTACAAAGTTAATCTAAGGTGATTTGGAGTGATTTCACAAATTGCACATTTGTGTTGCCTTTGACTTGAACTAAAACAAGCTAGGGTTTGAGCGGTTTGATCCTTTTCATGTACCTAACGCCTGAAATCAACCTTAAATGAACATATTGGATACATATGAATGGAATGGTTAAGTCATTATCAAAATATGGACAATGTGTAACACTTAGGTCAATAGTCTCTGTTGTGTGCTTTCCACATCAACTTTTCACATGATTTCACACACGAATTCAGTTCATTTTGTTCTCATTCAACCTCTATTCATATTATTCTTGCCACCTTTTTGTTATTTTACTCATCACATGATGTGTATTTGCAAATATGCTTCAAAAAGATCAAATTGGAGATAGCCTAGCTCAAATTCATCATCATTGAGACTTCCCCACGCCTTGCAGATGTTCAAAACTCTAATTTTGCTGAAACAACAATGCACACGATGTGTCTTATTTAAGACACGGTGTGCACATTTCTAGTTGGCCTTATACTTCAGACGCAGAAGAAAAGTACACGGAGTGTCCTCCATAGACACAACATGTTCCTGGGAATTTAGAACTGACTCTTGCCTTTTTGGTAACATACACAACATGTATTAATTCAGACACGCCATGTGCTTTACACTCAGAACAACTATCGGGGACAGGACACGACGTGTCCAAAGGAAGACACACTGTGTCTCTGTTAGTTTCAACAATTTTTGAAATATGACTCTACTCGTTAGCAGTTATCTTTGGTCATAATTAGAAACTCTTTCATCCAAGAGCAAGTCTAGAGCAAGGAGGGTGATTTTGGGGTGGAAGAAGGCAATTTCTTGCCAAAGGACCCCCATTATTCCTCTTTTCTTCTCCAGAGGTGTAGTAGAGCTTCTTCACTCCACAAAGCTTCTCGGGAGGGAAGTTTGTCTGGTTTGGAGCAGCTGTAGGAGTGGAATTTCATCCCCAAGCCAAAATTCTACTCTGCTTGGGTTACACCTTTGGTTCTCTTAGTTTTTCTTTCTCTAAACCATGTTGAACTCTGAAATTTTTGCACATTTTCTACTGTACATCATCATAGATGAGTAGTTTTCTTTTCTTGGACATGGTAGAGTAGCTCCCATATAATAGCATATATGAACCATGATAATTTTGTACTAAATACTAAGTTGCTTGTTTTTCCACCTTGTGAGTACTAGTTTCTTTCTTCTTGCATGTATGGCTGGTCACTTTATGTGCATGTTTTATGCTCTTTTGCTTGATCTGAGAAGATAGGTAGGAGAGTAAGGAGGTACTCTCTTGGCAACTTGTTCTTTACCATGAGAGTGGAAATTATGGAGTTGAGGAGTAGGACTGTGATCCAAAACGAAATTTAAACATGGGAATGTTGAATTAAGTTAGAATCGTTGTACTTGCACCGAGATGTGAAGTGCAACATACAACTCTCCTTTAAAACAAGTGCTTAGTATGTTTAAATTTCGTGCTCCTATTTTATTCTATGATATTTTGGTGAAATCCTAAGTCCAAGATACTTCCATGTCTGAAATTTAACCTCTTTTAGCAACCCATTTATTGTTTTACTTAATTCTGAAATTTTAGCTTAATCAACCAAATCACTTCTTTAAAACGGTTTAGATTGTTGAACCTTAACACTATTGCATTCAATTGATTGCTAAAGCTTCTTGTGTTCGATCTCGACTACAACTACTTCTATATACTTGCAGGAATTGGTTAGTTGAGTAAAAGATCTGTCTTAAGATTGATACTTGTTAGTGTGACAACCAAATTTTTTTTTGTGCCGTTATCGGGGAGCTACAGTATATCCAATTAGAGTAACGAGTGCTAATTAGTATTTGAGACTAGATCATCATTTCCATTTTCAAATTTCCATATACCTTTTAGTTGTGTTCTCAAATTATCTTGCTATTTTTCAGGTTGTATGCGTCGCTCGCTAAGAGGTTTTCAAACATCAGCGCTGCTAGACCTTGAGATTGAGCGCACTCTTTCAAGCTTAAGAAGAGAAAGAAGAGTAGAGCAACCAATGCTAGTAGGTGTTCCACCATCATCACCATCACCATCTTGTTCATATTTTGAAGAAGCCGTAAAAGGAGATCCAACCATGGAGGATGACCATCCTTTGAATGATTTTGCCATGCCGGTTGCCACAAACATTTGTGGAGCCATTGATCTGCCTGCAATGGAAGAAAACAATTTCTCTATTTCTCCCTCAATGATGTAGATGATTCAGAAGAACCATTTTAGGGGTACCGTCAATGAAGATTCAAATCTTCATGTGGTTGAATTCTTGGAGTATATGAACACTTTCAAAATCAATGGTGTATCTGCCGATGGAGTGAGGCTATTTCTATTCCCTTTCACCTTAAGAGATAGAGCAAGGCATGGATTTTATCTCTTCCTAAGAAGTCAATCAAAAGTTGGGATCCACTTCTAAATGCTTTCCTTGCAAAGTATTTTCCATCGAGCAAAACAACCCAGCTAAGGAACCATCTCACCAACTTTTCTCAATGTGATGGAAAAACTCTATATGACACATGGGAGCGGTTTAAGGACCTACAACGCCTTTGCCCTCACCATGGATTGACCAACTGGCTGCTACTCAAAACGTTTTATAATGGATTGTTCTACAATACCCACATGACACTGGATGCCGCAGCAAATGGAGCATTGATGAATAAGTCTTATAGGGAGGCTTACGACATCATTGAAGACATAGCACTCAACCATTGCCAATGGGGATCAGATAGGAGAGCACAATGATTCTCTATATCTAGTTCTTTAGCTGGGAAGCAAGGAGGGAAGCATACTGTTGATGTCGTTGACTTAATTCATACTAAACTTGATGTTCTTACACAAAAGTTTGAGAAGATGACTACATTGCAAATCCAATCAGCTGAAGTGATATGTGAAGCTTATGGGAATTCTGGACATACTTCTTCTTCATGCTTTGCTCCTAATGCGAATGAAGGGAGCCTAGAACAAGTCAATGTCATTGGGATGCAGGGGAACAAGCAGTACAATCTCTATTCCAACACCTACAATCTGAGATGGAGAGATCATCCTAATTTCTTCTACTGGAACACAAGTAATGCTCAGAACTTCCAACATGGACAATAGCAACCACAACAACAACAACAATTCAACCAGCAAAACAATGAGAATCCACCGGGCTTCAACAACAATAGCGGTTACCAACAACAACAACAACCCCAAAGTTCTTCCTTGGAGGCCATGATGGAGAAATTCATCTCCACGCAGATGCAGCAAAATGAAGAGTTCAGGGGCAACGACAAGTTTGTAAAGGATGCAGTTGTCCAACTCTTCACAAAAGTGGATGACATTTCCACTCATACAAGGATGTTGGAAAATCAAATTGCCCCACAAGCCTTGATGCAGCAAAAGAACACCTAATCCGGTTCTCTTCCAAGCCAACCAGAGGTGAATCCAAGACAACATGCAAATGCTATCACCTTGAGGAGTGGAGCTAAAATCCACATACCTTCTCCACCCAAGGAGAAGAGTGTTGAGATTGCCAATGAAGAGAAGCTTGACACCCCTATGGGTGACAAAGGTAAAGGTACAATTGAGGTACCATATTCATTTAAAGCAAATGCACCATTTCTGCAACGAATTGTAAACAAGAAAGAGGAATCAAAGTTTAGGAAGCTTATGGACATTCTAAAGAAACTCCATGTCAACCTTCTGCTAGCTAAAGTTATAGCAGAAATGCCGTCATATGCTAAGTTTCTTAAAGACATCCTCACCAAGAGGAGGAAGGTAGATCAAGTTGCAACTGTGATGCTTTATGAAAGAATCAGTTCTATCATTCAAAATAGACTTTCTGAGAAGCTAGATGATTTGGGAGCCTTCAATCTACCATGAAAGATCAACAACACCACCTTTGACAAAGGTCTTGTAGACCTTGGAGCTAGTATTAGTCTCATCCTGTCTACCTTGTGGTAAGAACTAGATCTTAGAGATTTGAAGCCAACAAAGATGACTATGAAACTAGTCGATCATTCCATCAAATATCCCAAAGGTATTGTGGAAGATGTGCTAGTGCAGATTGGTAAACTCTATATTCCATGTGATTTTTTGTGTGTTAGATATGGTAGAAGTTCCTTCCAATCCCATTCTCTTTGGGAGGCCCTTTTTGAGAACTACTGGATGCCTTGTTGATGTTTGAGAAGCCAAACTCACACTCTGAGTTGGTGAAGAAGCCATGGAGTTATCTGTATATGATGCCATGAAATCACCTTCATGTGTAGAAGAAATCTATTTTATGGAATCTATTGATTCTGTTGTACAAGAAGATCATGATGTTGCTAATTTGATATTGAACTACTGTGATGATGATGAAGGTATAAACAATGAATCTGAAAATTCTGGGGTATTTTCTATTACTCAATCAGATGCTACTGAAGAAGACACTCCACTTGATGACAAAGCCAAAGAAAATGCAGTCGGGAGAAAGGTATAACTCAAAGCCCTTCCACCAGGGCTGAGGTATGCATTTCTTGACTCTGACTCTACTTATCCTGTCAAAATAAATGATGAGTTAACCAATGAACAAAAGAATAAATTTCTTGCCAAATTGCATTTGTATAAAGACGTCATTGGTTACTCTATTGATGATTTGAAAGGAATTCATCCCTCCATTTGCATACATAGAATAAACATGGAGGATGAATCTAAACCCACCATTGAACCACCTAGACTTTTAAATCAAAATATGCTTGTGGTGATTAAAAAGGAAATCTTTAAGTTGGTTGATGCCGGTATCATTTATGCTATAAGTGACAGCCCTTGGGTTAGTGCCATTCATGTGGTACCTATGAAGGGGGTGCAACTGTCATAAAGGGAGATAATGATGAGTTGATACAAACACATATAGTCACAGGTTGGCGTATGTGTATTGATTACCAGTGTTTGAACAAAGCGACACACAAGGATCATTTTCCGTTGCCGTTTATCGACTTGATGCTTGAACGTCTTGCAAAACATTCTTATTTTTGTTACTTGGATGGGTATTCCGGGTTTTTCTAGATTCCTATCTACCCTCCCAAAAAAGAGAAAATCACTTTTACATGCATGTATGGAACTTATGCTTATCGTCGCATGCCCTTTGGTCTTTGCAATGCTCCTACGACGTTCTAGAGATGCATGATGGCTATTTTTTCTGATTTTATTGAAATATATCCCGCAGTCCACCCTCCCGAGCCTCGGGTACTAGTAGTGCTAAAGTAGAAGCTCTTGTAGCTCTACTCATATGATGGACGTTACCATGGGAATCCAATCAAGAGGCGTCCATGAATGTCGTTCAGCATGAGAACTCTACATTAGCTGGCAGTAGTATCATGTGCCTGTTGTAGCTGAAGATATAAAGATATCATGTGTTGCACTATTTTACCACTCCTGAGTGGATCAAGTGGTCCAAGTCCAACTTGGACCACTAGGCTTGTTCCTACATAAGTGCCAATTGTCCGTCTCCAATCCCAAGATGGCGTGCCATAAGAGTTACAATTCCTGCCATCGGCATGAATTGGAACTGTTTCTTGAAAGAGTTGTGAAAGTAGAGGATAATGAAATTTCCCACATTCACTTTCTTTCGTACTGCTACACACTACAAGATGTAGTGGTCTTCTGTGCTGAGCACCCCTTGGCTATCTTGTTTTTCTAAGATGTAGTTTGAAATCAACAGATGCAGATAACGAAGTGCCGAGTTGTGGATGTACGAAGCTTTGGCACTTCTCACAACGTATCTATCTTCCCCAGTAAGCATTTTCCATGCTTGAGATTCATTAAAGTCAACATCCCACATCTCCAGCCAACCCCTAGACATCTCAGTACAGTCTTCAGTAGAGCGTGACAACCAGCAATTGAGTTGGTCCATAGTAACTTCCCGGGGTTGGTTCAGTAGGCAAAAATGTATGGCAGTGTGCTGGTGGTCCTTTGGTGCCCCCAACGTAGCATAAAACTCACAGGTGAGTCTATGATAGGAATTGCATTGTGCATACGCGAGGATGTCTAGGCCGAAAATTGTAAGATATCTGTCGACCTATTCTTGTATCCCAAGCCTAATGAGTGTTCCAGGATCGACATATCTCGGGCCCACTAATCTGTGCATGTTTTTAATCAAAGTATCAAAAATCTTCCTTTGCTTTATACTTCTGAATAGGGGAGAAGGAAGTGAGATTTGATTGAAACCATTAAGGGTAAGGTGGCGTCTGTTCCCTTGAACTGAATCACGTGACGAATTTGACTTCCATAAAGATGTTAACCATTCAACTCGATGTCGACACATGTCTCTTACGGATGAAGCTCTATGCTACACTGACGGGCTCTCCTAATGTCCCATCGAAGTCTGAAGCTCAGCGTCACGGCGTGCTGCCCACATTCTCTCACTGGAGGCTTCCTGGACTGATTCACCACTGTAGGTATCCATAGGAGTGCCAGATATGTAGCGGTAGTCTGAACCAGTCTCTTGCGACCCGAACCCTGAAGTATAAAGCATAACCTCATCTTCATATATTGGGTTCGTGGTTTGAATGTCGCAGTGTGGGTATAGGCTCCCGTATTCTGACAGTGATGCAGAGCTTCCTTCCCCTTTCTTTTGCGTTATATACTTTTTAAGCTTTTTAAAGCTATTTTTCATTGTGTCCATGGTGTCGATTCTTTTAATGCAGATCCGGTTGGCTCAACTGTGGTGAAGGTTGGTGCTGCTTCCCTAAGATGCTCCAATCTTGCTCGCGGTTTGGACTACAACCTCTCTTAAGACCGTGATCGTGGTAGCTACCACGACCGTGAAGGAGGCTTTGATACCGTGACCTGGGTAGGTTGGACACCGCGACCGCGGTGCAGAAGGTGATCGCGATCCAGGTGATCACAACTGTGGCCACCAAAGTGGTCTTGATCACTGATCTGCCCACGATCAAGGTCACACGACTTGGTGTAGCCTAAAGCGTGTAGTTGGCGGAGTTGTTAGGCCACTGCTTAAAGACCGTGGTCGCGGTCTAGCTGTGGCTGGTGCTGCTGGTGCCGTTGCGCTTGCTCCTTCCCTATTAGCCAACTATGGGGACAAGGGGAAGAGATAAAAATGGGTAGGGGGCAGCATGGCAGTGGAGGGAAATTGGGGGTTAGGTGAGGAGATGATACCTCAACTTGGTGGTATTTATAGGCTGGGTGTACCGCCCGGCCTTGCCTTAGATCGCGTGAGGTTAGAGACAGAGCGGCGGAAAAACCAGAAAAGGCACCGGAGACCCGGTCAAAAAGGGCAAAAAATTCGGTCACCGGAGCAATAGTCGATAAAAAAGGCGGAGACAAGCCGACGTGCAGGGCAGTCAGACCGAAAAAGCATACTCAGGCCTTGGGATCGTTGTACTTGCACTGAGAGGTGAAGTGCAACATACAAATCTCCTTTAAAAAAAGTTCTTAGTATGTTTAAATTTTGTGCTCCTATTTTATGCTATGATATGTTGGTGAAATCCTAAGTCTAAGATACTTCCATATCTAAAATTTAAACTCTTTTAACAACCCATTTACTATTTTACTTAATTATGAAATTTTCGCTTAATCTACCAAATCACTTCTTTAAAACAATCTAGATTGTTGAACCTTAGCACTATTGCATTTAATTGATTGCTAAAGCTCCTTGTGTTTGATCTTGACTACAACTACTTCCGTATACTTGAGGGAATTGGTTAGTTGAGTAAAAGATCTTTCTTAAGATTGAAATTCGTTAGTGTGACAACCAACAGTCTCCCAGTATTGATTATCCCCACAGGTGAAAGAGATGTTCTCTCATAGAGGGGAGAACACTAGGCACCTAGCCACTGACAAAGACAAAATATTAGATCAATTGTGCCAATGGATAAATATTTTCATTTTGAATAATTTGACATCTTGTTGTTAGTTTTGAGAAAAATCATTTCATTTTATAATCTTGATATTGAATTTGAGAATCCCTTTTTTTGTTTTCTAGTTACGACTTTGAATTATTGTACCTTTTTGTAACTAGCATGGTAGCTAAACAATCTTTTGTTATTACTATAGTCCTCCAAGCAATTTTACCTAGATTTGATCCCATGAACTCTTCATTTTTTAAAATAGCTCAATAATTTGATTTAGTACCATCCTAGCTAACCTTTATTGTGTAGGGAAATATGGGCACAGAGTAGACAGTAGAAACAAAAATCTATCTATCCATATTCTCTGAAACAACAATATTGCATCAACAACTACATAATGGAAATGATGGTTATAATGACTTCATACCTAGTCTTGGAGAAAGTCCAACGACTATAACTCATTGCAGTATTCGTGCACTCCTGGTTGCATTAGGACTCATCTGTAGTAGCTCCTTGATTCAACCTTATTTTAGGGATTCATATTGTGTCTTATTGTACTTTAATCACATATATACCTATTAGATTACATGTTATTTCCCTCAATATGCATATTTCTATCAAATGCACTTATGGAGGCTTTTTGCATCTTTTATTGGTACTTTGGCCACTACTTGATGAAAGGGAGAGAAGGAGGAGAATCTAAGGGTTTCTTCACCCTTGTAGGATCCTAAAGAGAGTTCAAGAGCTTCCCCAACCTACCCCAAGTGGTCGAGTCAACCCAAAGTAAGTAGCATCAAAGATGAGTAAGTTTAAGGTCAAAGTATAAGGAAGAAGCTCCAACACAACCGTTGTACATGGCCATGGCCATGGCACAAATGCCCCATGTCACAGTAAAGTGCAAGTTTGAAGCTGCTTTCCACCACCCCTGTGGTGATCAGATTCCACCACCCCCTTGGTAATCAAACTCCACCACCCCCTATGGTGAACCACCACCCTTGTGGTGACCAAGCTCCAGCACGACCGTGGTGACCACCATAGCCGTGGCCTTCCATGTACAAAATTGACCAAATCCGTATGATTTTCCACCATTTTCACCTCTCCCATGCCCATACACCATGACCATGTTCCCCTACAACCACCACAGCCATGGTGACTCACTACCCCCGTGGCGGGCATCAACTCTAGCCTATTTTTGCACTGCTTTACCCATATTGCTCCTACTTAACCCTAGACCCCTACATAAACCCTGGGGGCGGCTGGAGTTCGAGGTTGGCCACCCCTAGCTACCTTCTACCACTTCTTAGCTCCCCATTTTTCCCCCTTAGACATTCCAATCCATTTCCACCTCCATTTTACTCAATTTCACCATTTCCACCATCAAAACCCTAGTTTCCTCTCATTTCCACCCATTTCCACCATCATTCCATGCCCCTACACCTTGGAGGAGGGAGGAGGACACCCTGCATCAGCTAAAGTGGAAGATTTCTTCATCTACATTGAGCTCCATGGCTTCTTCTATCTCCTTCTCCTTTCTTTTTGTACTTTGCAATGTTATGAGTAGCTAGGCCCCATGGGTGGGCTGTTTAGGGTGTAAAATATTACTTTGATACCATGTTGGGGGAAAATGATATGTAAACTTTATAATTCCATTTGTTAACGATTATGTTCTATTTCTATATCATTCTCCATGAATTTCTTGTTGGTTTGTGCTTGAAATCAATTGGGAATTTAGGGAAATTGATTATATGTGTGAATTTTGGAATTTGCTCCTAGGTCCATTTCTTGGATCCCTAGCTAGCTACCCATCCTCCTACATCCTAATCAATCTTCATAACCCTAATTGAGAGATCTAAGTAGCTAGTTTAGATGAAATTGATGTGTTTAGCATGGAGCTTTCTCAAGGTTAGAATGTGGGTGATGGGAGGCCTAAAACTCACTTCCACCCCCTTTACTAATCTCAACCCCTAATCATCCTAAGATCATCTAACCTAGAAACCTAGGCTTGTTTAAACTCTAATTGAATTAAACCTAAGCCCTAACTTAATTGAACCTCGCAAGGGTAGTGGGAGATCTAGTACATTATTTGTTCTATCTTCTCTTTCTGGTCATGATTGCTAGTTTGGTTGATTTCTTTCTTGCTTGAACTGATATTTCTGACTGTATCAAGAGATTCGTTGTGGAAAGAGACAAGGGAAGATAGTTTGGATCTGAACTTGAAAGGAGGACGGTTCAAGGTCGTCTGTCCCTAACATCCCAGGATACTCTAGACCTGAGAGGGTATCTAGAACATTCTAGGCTATTGGTTTGTCATCCTCGAGAGAGGTTTCATACCATTGATGGGTTGTAGTCATGCTATGCGAGAGTGAGTGGGATGACCCTACAGGAATAGATACTACAATGTGTACTATGTTTGGATGTCAATTTCTTGCTAGGGTGTTCGAGGGTTGTCTACGCCCAAGGACGGATGCATAGACAACCCAACTTATGGTTACATAGCTGGGAACTCCTTCTCTCTGATTAGTAGAATCCTACTGACTCTGCTTTGTTTTCTTTTCTTTGTTTTGTTTTAATTCGTGACAATCTACTAGACTACTAGCTCCATACTTTTTATCAACTAGCGTTTTGGCTTATTTGACTTAAGAACAAAATCTCAAGCGTCCTAAACGTCCCCACGTCCCTGTGTTCGACCCCATACATCTACTTTGACCCCATAATAAAGTTGTGGGGGTCCTTGAAGGTTTTAGATTATAAATTCAAAGTCCAACCACCCTCCTCAGGAGCCGATCAACTTTTGGCACCGCTGTCGAGGAGGTGGTTTTCCACATTTACATGCCTAAAAGACTTTGTTCTGTCACTTTTTAAGCCGGTATATATGTGCATGTTTTTTGTTTGTTTTAAACATACTTTTCCATATATACTGAATAGCTTTCCTTTTCCATATACTTTTTCAGCCATGGATCTTGCTTCTGCAAGACAAGTCATCTTGTCCACCTATCCTCCTGAATTTTTCCGCAATTCTGACTGCTGGTAAATAATTGAAAGTTGTGCCTTACAACTCGTCGAGCTATATTCACCTCCATCGTCATCATATGTAGACGCTCCTACAATAGAGATGGCCTGTCATCCCTATACTTTCATGCTATCATGGAATCAAGAACTGATTAAGGCAGTGGAGTTGGTTGGGGAAAGTGTTCATGCACTCACCCCCTTAGCTCCTCACTCTAAGAAAATTTCGATCCACTCCAACAACTATTAGAGAAGCAAGATCACCAACTCCAAGTAGCCACTGAAATTGTAGACCGTAATAGAAGTCTACTTCAAACTGCTGAGCAAGGATTTGTCCTGGTACACCAGTTTGAGGCAGCGAGTCTATGACAAGAGTGCAAGACGGAATTAACGGGTCTTGAAGGCATTGCTGCCCAAGTCCAACAACTTCGTGAAAAAGGCGTTGCACAAGGTAGGAAGCTTTAAGAACTCATCAATTTGGTTACCACACAGTTGCAAGTGCCATCACCTTACAATGAAGACTTTAGTCATCAAGACCATTCCATTGGTTCTGAAGTGGAGTATGCCTCACCATCTGATTTAGACCCTCAACTGGATTCATTAGGATTTTTTCTGTGAAGATCAACTCACCTAGGAAAGCCCTTCATTCTATCTAGATGGCTTAGCTGATCAACCAATGGAAGATACAAGCCACACACATAAATGGTTTTATGATGACAATGATGAAGACACATGCCCTCATTTTAATAGCCAAACAACCTCAGAGCCTGAAGGTTGGGTTGAGGAACTTGTGTCAAACATCGATCCAGACTAGAGTGATAACTCTCACATTGAGACTTGTCACTTAGCCTTGAGCAGTACGCCCATCATGGTTTGGAACAATTTGTTCGATGATGATGACAACTACTCAAATTGGAGTAGTGAATATACTGTTGACGACGAGTTGGAGCAGCATGAGCTAACACTTACCACCATACCCTTAAAAGGCTTGGGGGATATCGATGGGACAAGATGGACATTCCACTACAACATGGCTACTGAGCATGAAGGCATCCTGGGCCCCACAGAAGGTGACAAGCTTGGGGTGGTAGAACCACACACAGATCCTTCCGGGGGTACTTGTTTAGAAGATGATTGGATGACCCAGACTATAAATGAGAATTTTTTCAAGTATCCAACCTCAAGTTTAAAGATGGAGAGAGAAGAGAAGAGTCCTCTAGAAGACATTCAACCTCCCCCCTCCATCTCATCTTGTGTCGACATCCTAAGACCTAACTATTCAAATTCATATTTTGGGAGTTACCTTGAAGATGGTTTGCCAAAAAATTCATCTCAGTGCAGTTCAAGTAAATCACAACACAAAGATGACTTCCCCGAGTCACCAAATTTTATTCCTCTTTTCCAGAATCGAAAGGGGCCACCTCTCTGCATATTCTTCCACTACAAGGTGAGCCCGAGTAGCGAGATTGTAACGAGCCCACCTTCCGGTAACCCCCAATTAAGGGAGACCGAGAGTTCGGTGCCATTATCCAATTTCCGGATCAAGGTTCGACAAATAATTGATTACAATTATTAAATTCTACTAGACTATGATGAAAAGCTGTAATAAATAAATTTTTTTGCATACCTTTGAAAAATTTTGGATTTCCAAACCTCTATCCAGAACTGGGACTAACTAACTAATCCTCCTTGGACTTTAATTCGTGTATTTCACAATATGACGATTTACTGTTTGTCCTTTTTGTTTTGTACCTAAAACGCCGACAAACAAAATTTCGGTCAGCCAAAGCTGGTATTTGGGGGATTCACTAATCATGCAATTATCTATAACAATGTATTGCATTCAATTATCATTTAACAAACAATTTTACATTTTAAGTATAACTACACGATCCATGTGTACCCTATTTCCTGCGTTGTCCCTGCAGTGGACCTGGACACTACCTCCCTTATGGTAGATTCCCATTATACCCGTCATGACTTCACCTAATAGGTGAATCAATTTTTAGGGATGAGTCACATGGCACTACCCATAGGTAGCCCACTCCTTAACTCATGGTATGCTAAGAGTCTCATGGCACTACACATGTGTATCCCAGTTTCTAACTCATGATACCCTAGACCTTGCTCTAGGTTATCCTTAGCCTTTGCATAGCCACAGGGGTAGACTCAGATCTAGCTAGTTATACATCTATATTCATAGTGATAGTCATAGTCACTCTATAGTTGCATGAATTAAAACATCCAACAGTTATTTCAAGCCATGAGGGAAATGTCGATAAAATCCTCAGAAAACTAATTGGGATAATCATAAGCGTAACCACATACCTCTTATTGTAGATTCGGTTACAGAATTAACTTTTTAGAGAGAGAAAATCCAAACAATCAAGCAATTGCACAAAAACCCTGAAATAAAAGTACAAGTTTACTTTTAGTAATATTTATCCAATTCCATCATATTCCTTAGGATTTCTATCCCAATTTTAGGGTTTCTTGGAAACTAGGGTTTTGCCTTCATTCTTACTTATCATGAACCCTAATTCCTCAAAATCACTTAAAACCCTTAAATTCTCTCCTTTTAATATTACTAACAGTCTTAGGACCATTATTTAGTAATTTACTTCCTTAATTCAAAATAACATGGTTTTCTTTTTCTTTTACCCTAAATTAGGGTTCCCATATACATTACTTTTCATTTATGGACATAAACCCTAATTTAACCAATTTTGTATTCAAAATGGATAGAAACTCCATCATAAGCATAAACAGGTTATTACCATTCTAATTAACCCATTATCTTAGAAAGATACATCTTTTATACACCATTAGGGTTTCTAATTACTTTTCAATACCCCTTTCTTTCAAATTAGAGCACTTTTGTAAAACGAAATAGAATCAGGTTCTTAAATCATTTTTATCAGATTCCTTGCATTTTTCTACCCAACTTTCATATATAAAGTTTCTTCATATGAGGTTCCTAGCTATTACTACGATTTTAGCAAGGAAAAGCTATTTTCTGAAATTTCGATCAGAGAGGAGATTTATCGGATTATCTCAGCCGTTTGATCAGTGCGCCAATGGTCCATGCTTTGATCCAACACACATCGTCGATCGGATCCACTAACTGGTTTGTGTTCCCCGCTTCTCGCTATTAATCTTCAGATCTCAATCGAACGCCTCGCGTTCACTGGTTCCACTAAGTCAGATGCGTGCCCTGCCCCTTTCGGCCGATCCATTGGATCGTGCTTAGGCTCACGATGGTCCAGGGATCTACGGTTGCTGCTCATCTGATGAATCCTCCAGATTCACCCTCTCAGTCGCCAATTCTAAGGATTTTGTGCCTCGTATTGACTGATTTACCCTTGCTTTGGTTTACTTTGAGTATTTCCCTAGTTCCTTGCTAATATTACTTTAATAGTTCTATTTACAAGATTATTTGATCTTTTTATCTCTCACTCACTTTCATTCCTCTACAGATCAATCTCAACCATCCTATCGAGATCCAACGGTTCCCTTTCACCCAACCAATTGGTCGTGACCAATCGATCCTGACCAATCAATCTTGACCAATCGGTCTCGACCATTCGGTCTTGACCTCATTCGGTCTCGATTTATTCGATCCCATCCTTTCGGTCCTGACCACAATTCGGTCTCAGTTCATTTGATATCATCTAGCCATTTAGTCTTGCCTTCACAACTACTCTCATGATCTCTAGACCATGAGAGTCCTCACGATCCCAAAGATTGCATGGAGATGTTTCCACTTGCAAACCGTGAAGAGTATTCCACCCTTAAACCGTTTACACCTCTACACCATGCACCATCTTCTTCCTCTCTGCACCGCAAACCACCTGCACCCTAGCCGCTTCTAGCAGCAACAGCACGCCGCCCTGATCTAGCTGTAGCACCGCCAAGCGTTGCCCGGAAGCACTTGTGTCCCGGTGACTCTACCAAGCTGTCGACACCATCTCTGCCCACGATGGCCAACACGCCACGACCGCCGACGTCATCTTCCTCACCAACAACATCTACGATCTACGGTGTCTCCTCTCCATGTTGATCGCATCATCCCCTACACCAGCAACTATAGCGCCACCCGCTCTTCCTCGCTCCACCAACAATGTCGGCGCCCACCTACACATGATCTCCGGCGTCATCGTCCTCATCACCAATAGCCTGACCCTCACGACACACCCACTGTCGACTCCACGCACGACCAGAAGCTACACCGCCACGCCACCGCAGCCCTACACTAGCAACTGCGGCGCCTCCCGCACAGTCCAGCAGCAACGACGACGCCCACTCACCTCCGAACGAGCTGCCAAGCAGCACCCGCAACCAGCAGCTACACCACCACGCCGCCGTGGCCCTATACCAGCAACTGCGGTGCTTCCCGTGCTATCCAGCAGCAATGACGGTGCCCGCTTGTCTGCCTCCAATTGTAGAGCTCGGCACCTACTCCTCCGTCATCCACTCCACCACGACAAACCGTTAGGAGAGAAAGAATACAAGACCATTTGAGTGGGTGAGTACACATGCATGCAAACCGTTTAGAACCTTGGTTTGAGATCGTTTGCTGCTGCTAAACACCAAACCGTTTGGAGTTCAAGAGTACATGCATGCATGTGATCGTGAAGGAAAGATCAAGTGAACACTGCAAACCGAATGGAGAACGGTAAACCAAATGGAGCACTGCAAATGGAAAGCACCGAGACCATTTAAGTCCACGTGAGGCTGAAGAGTGCATGATTGATTGAATGCATGCACATCAAGAAGACCATTTTCCGATGAGAGTTGATCGAATGAGGCCCTGCCCAACGCGAGACCGTTTGCCAATGATGAAGGACTCCAGACCGTTTGGTAAAGAGAAGCATGCAAACCGAACAAACATGCATGAAAAGCAAAACCGAATGGCCGAGAAAAATACGAAGAAACTGAATGGAGCGCTACTTTCAAAACCGCATGAGCAAACCGCATGAAGCACTTGCGGGAGCAAACTGCATGATCAAACTGCATGGGACAAAAGGACACACACAAGGTGTGACTCCTTGGCCCAAGATATTTTGGGAAATTTGTAGATCTGACCCAACCCATCCAAGACACATGGCAAGCCTATAAATAGAAGGGTAGAGGCATGGTCTTGGACATCTATCTCACCACGGCCAAAGGCTGTCAGACTGGGAACAGATCTGGAAGGCTGCTCCACTGCCATCTCACCTCCGCCATTGTTCTACTATCACTCCACCTCATTCTACCTGTGTAATCCCGGAGGTAGACGCGAGGATCGAGGCAGAGAGGCGGACATCATCGACCACGACGGAGCAGTTCTGGAAACTATGACGATCTACACTGGGCTATCACAGATTTACTCTTCTGCTCCGACGATGCTTTCTTTCTCTCTCTTCTCTTTCTTTGTTGCTCCCTCTATGAGGAGCGAGTAGTTCCATTCACTGGGGCACGGGAACTAGCCCCTCTGCCCATGCTTTGGAATCTGTACTAAAAGATGTTATCTTTTCGATTCAATACTAAATCGTTTCTTACATGCTTGAATGTTGGCCGAGTTCTGGTATGCATCTATTATCTTTCGTTGTGGTTTGTCTATGTCCGCTCTTGAGACTCGAATACCGATTTAGTGTTGGTTTCTGGTGTGTGTATCCACAGTGCATCCGTTTCGGTATCTAGGAACACTTTCTAAGGAGTGGAGTAAACTCACCTCCATCGTTGTGCTTTTGTACTATGAAATGGAATCAGTTGACATACAAAAGTGCAACCTTGATGGGTCGAGGAACACACTCTGAGGAGAGAGTGGTGCAAAGTATTTGACCATTCGTTCAGGAATGGCTGACGTTGCAACACTCCCACGTTTCTCATAGCTATATCCTCGAAAGAGGGATAGTCTATAAGGATACTAATCGAATTGGTAATTATCGCTCGCTTGTTAGTTTTCCGATACACGTTTCACGAGGTTGAGTAAGATTCTCTCTTCAGAGACTACATATCTCCATTGACACGTAGATATGTACCGGATGAGAGTTACTTAACCCGTGAAGGGTGTGTGCATTACTCTTGTCCTACAAGACATCAGTATTGTATAACATCCATGTATCTTTCTTATAGGTCTTGCTATGAATGGTATAGGTACAATACATGTGTAGTGGTGGTGAATACCCGCATCACCCCAGTGATCCATCATCATTTGTTAATCCTAGATTTTAATCCTTAAACTAGTTTTTATTCTTGCCTTACCTTTGCATGTTTTAGGTTAATAAGTCAAATCAAACTCTTGGTCTTAGATGATTGACTTAGATCGGTATGAAATGAGAAAAAGACACTCAGATTCTTAACGTTGTCCTTTGGGTTCGATCCTAAATCTGTACTATGATAAGGCTTCCACACTCTTGTGGGGTTGGAGCATTTATCTAGCACCAGTTGAAGGTAAACCTAGAGAGAACATTAACTCCCTAGGGTTTTTGGTGCACATTAGGACTTCCATTGGAAGAGTAATCTTTTGGTGTAAGTTCTAGCTCCATAAAAAATGGCGCCGTTGCCGGGGACAACGGTATAAGAATCGTCTTTTTCGAATTCTGTGTCGATTTAGGTTTCTCTAGGGTTTTTCATTTTCTTTTCAAAAACCTAAAAAGTGAAGGGCTTAATCTCGCATATCTTCTTGGATTTGAAGTGGTTGGTCAAGCCTGATACACTCCTTCCTTGATTTCAAGTACCAACTCTCTTCAAAATGAAGCAGTCGACACCACCAACCGTTAGATGTCAACTATGTGGTGACTATTCTCACGCATCGATTACTGCTTCAATGTCCCTCCTCTCTACGTGATGGCTCTGCGTCAAGTAATCGTGAATCGTATAGTTGGGAAACTCAAAGCAGCCTCTCCATACAACTATGGATATAATGCAAGTTATAATCCATATCACCCTGGAGGCTACTACGAAAAATCTAACTATGGTGGATTTCAAGGTGTAGACTGCAATGAAGGAGGGAACCTGGAAAACAATGCAACTCAACACAATGATGCGGAGATCTATTATCAATATCAACCCAACGAGTGTAGTGAGGAGCCTTTTTATGAAGATCGACACACATTGATGGAAGAACTACGTTCTTTACAGATGTCAGCGGCTCAACAACTAGCTGATTAGACAGCCGCGACTAAGAAGTTGATAGCCAATTTTGATCAACTTATGCAACTTGTCAACGCTCCTGAGTAACATGTAGAACAACCACCTATTTTAACTAAGCACATCCCTAGTCCACATGTTGCAATCAATTACGATGATGATTATGAAATCATGTGGGATATGCCTTCCAATGATCTTCAAGCATCAGTGCAAGGTGAGGAATCATCTCCAGAGTTAATAATTGAACCCAAGGACGATTTCTTCATAACATTACAAGAGAAAGAATCATCTTTGAGTCAATACCTGACTCAGAAAGTGATTCATGCACTATGCCCTTAGGTGAAAGATTGAGTAACCAATATGAGGATTTTCTACAGTCAGGAGATCAATGGGGTATAAACTTCAATACTTTCCCACCTTCTGACTTCATAGACACAAATCCAACCATTAAAGAGCAATTGGCGATAATCGATTCCCTCAATGACAAAATCTTTTCAAATTCATCTATCCCATCCATGGCATCTATAGAAGAAGGTTTTATGTCGCAAGGACTCTACACTCCTTCACAATCAAAATTAGATGGGTATGCGACTGATTCAGATAAGGATATGTCTTTTATGTGAGGGAATCAAATGTCTTCACTTCCGGAACAAAATCAGAATCACCCTTATGAAGAAATTTCTGATCATTTGGCTTATTTAGGGACAAATTTTGAGAATAGGACTGATTAAGATCTTTATTTAGAAATGGACCATACCACTCTCACTGATGAAACAAAATCAAGGGAGGATGACGGGTCTCAAGATGACAATCCTATGACCGTTCCTCTTCATGAGATGATGTTACCTGAGTTACCACCACCACAAGAAGTCCACACGGAGCCAGTCCTCAAACAAGAGCATGATCTTTCTATTGAATCTCCTTCTAGTCACTTGAACGAGTTGACAGTGCACTATGAAGAGAAACATGAACCACCTCTTGATTTTGGAATGGATCACGATATCTCAGTAGACTCTTATAATGATAAAAAGGGCCTGTGGGAGGGAATCGAGTCACAAACCCATCCACTTAGAGAAATTCACCCCTATGAAGAAGACCTTCCTAACATTCAAGAAACTAAGATATGTCTTTTACCTGAGCCAGGTTTCAATCTTCCCATAGCAACTCCTCCTGAGCACTCAATAGAACCAGAGGAGTACTATGAAGAAGTACTCGAACACCAATCTGACTTAGAAATGGAGTACTTTAGTCCCAACATCGAAGAAACGGAGTCACCAGGAGATTCTAGCCTTCAAAACATGGACTAATCCCCCCATGAAGAAGCATCATTGGAACCTCTACCCTGGAATCCCATTATACCTTTACCCGAGCAAGAGTTTGTTCTACCAGTCGAATCCTCTTCTAGTTACTTGGACGATTTAAGGATGTTCTACGAGGAAAATTCTAAACAAAATTTTGAAAAGAAGAATGACACTCTCATCAATTCCAACATTAATAAAGACGATGATACTTCTCAAAACAACTCCTCTGATGAAGAAATGTCATCCTGGCTACCATATTCTATGCAAGAAAAACCAAGTGATGAAATGAAGCCTGAACTGGATCCGCCACCTGATCCAGGACAGGAGGAAGTCCAAGTGGCCGAACCTCAATCGACTGCTCTGCATTTTGGAGAAAGCAGTTCTACTTTAAATTTCGAGGGCGAGCCACAACTGGAGGACACAAATAAGCAATGCTTTGATTACTCACCTAACCCTCCAGTCTCAATTTATTATATTTTACCTCCCCCACTGATGGGGGAAGGACTCTGGATTCTTCTGGACGGACAAAGAGGCGAAGGAAATATGCATCCAAATCATCTAGAAAACCTATTCAAGTTGCCACGACCACCCAGTCAACAGGCTGTTCGGGCCACTCCCTCGCTCTCGACGTCGGCTATTGTGCAACATCTTTTCCAAACCTTCTTTCAACTATGAGGACCGCCTGGTTAACACTGCGCAATCCTTCCCCTCCATCTCAAACCTAGTATTTGTTCAGAAATGAGAAAACTCATAAGTTCGAGGTGGAGGGCGGGTGGTATGAATTCCATTCCACCCTCTACCTTTACTACTTTCTATTTCACAATTTTTTTCTGCTTTATCATTTTCTTCTTAAATAAAGCCTTTACCTAGTCGACTTTTGCTTTTCGAATCTTTTGTCATCACCTCTTTTCGTTGCAAATCCATGAGAAACAAATTCTTAAAACTAACCGATAAATGATTTCATCTTGTATAAGTCCATGAACCCTAATGTTATATCTTCCATAAAGATGATACACTTCAATAAGACTGAGATAGATCAAGTACATCACGCCTCTAATTGATTAATGAATCTGTTGTATGGATTTCTCATTTGATGTTTTATCATGTCACTTTTTGAGTAGAGTATGATGGAGAAAAGAGACCCGTGACATGGAATCGCTAAGCAAACTGCATCATGATCTGAACTGTCTTCTACACTTCTTCCTTCATTTTTCATATTCCTCCGCTCACCAATCATGCCAAAGCTTTAAGTTCGGTGTGGTAAACCACATCTCTGCTGAACTCTAAGTTCGATGTGGTAAACCACACCTTTTTCTAGTGTAAACTAGAACTTTTTCGAACTCTAAGTTCGGTGTGGTACGCCACACCCCTCTTTCCACTACCACTTCTTCCATACCCCTAAATACATAACAGAGGTGTATCACCTTCTTTTCTTGATTCAAAGAGTATACAATGATGATTGTGCACATACCGAGGTTGGCGAAAAATCTACCCTGATTCCAAAAAGAGGCTTGGCAGCCCAAATATACAAAAATCCAAAAATACCCTTTCTCCCAAGCCAAGTGAGTGAATAAAAGCCAGAGTGTGAATAAAAACATGAGAGTTGTGCCCTGAATAAGGATAACTGATAAAGGTCTTGCCCGACCGGTACATTAGCTACCCTCACAAAGGCAGATGTGTCGCGACTGGTAGTGAGACCCTAAGGATCCAAAAATGACCCCTTACCTCCTCCCGAAGAGGTAAAACAGCCAAAAGCCTTAAGCCAACCTATACACACTTCTGAGTTACCTTTAGAAAAAAAAATCGGGAGTAAGGCTAAGTCAACCAGTATTGTGCACAAATATTCAAAGTATCTTGATGAATCACCAATTATAGAGTCTTGATTCAATTAGAGGAGAGACTCTTATCTCTTGACCATACCCCCATACTCTCCTTTTTCAACACCAGTGACAGATCATATGCATTTTGTTGATTCTGTGGGTCTTTTCAAAGTCTCATAAAACTTTTAAACATGACCGATACAACAGAGAGTGAGAAGGAAATACTTCAGTAAAGTGAATTCATAAATGAGGATATCATAAGATGTATTCCGTGATCTAAGAAAGCTTTTATGTCGTATCAATCTGAGCCATGAAAAAAATTACGATATGACAATAGGATGAGGCAATAATGAGATGAACGATTTCATTGGAGACTATTTTAAGTTTTCCGTTTCTCCGGACGAGCAACGCTTAAGTTCGGTGTGGTGATGAATCCTCTAGACTCATACTCAGTCACCAATTCAAAGGATTTCTGACATTTTTTCCCTAATTTTGTTTCGCCTCATTTTCCTTTTCTCTTTTTTGTGAAAATTTTGACACTTGCACGAAGCTGAGGTAATTACGAGACCAACATGCATGTGTTTTGGCGACTTTCTTGGGCTTTTTCGTTCCTCGGGACGAGCAACGCTTAAGTTTGGTGTGGTGATGAATCCTCCATATTCACCCTCTCAGTCACCAATTCTAAGGATTTTGTGCCTCATATTGACTGATTTACCCTTGCTTTGGTTTACTTTGAGTATTTCCCTAGTTCCTTGCTAATATTTCTTTAATAGTTCTATTTACAAGATTATTTGATCTTTTTATCTCTCACTCACTTTCATTCTTCTCTACAGATCAATCTCAACCATCCTATAGAGATCCAACGGTTCCCTTTCACCCAACCAATTGGTCGTGACCAATCGATCGTGACCAATCGATCTTGACCAATCGGTCTCGACCTCATTCGGTCTCGATTTATTCGATCCCATCCTTTCGGTCCTGACCACCATTCGGTCTCGATTCATTTGATCTCATCTAGCCATTTAGTCTTGCCTTCACAACTACTCTCACGATCTCTAGACCATGAAAGTCCTCACGATCCCAAAGATTGCATGGAGATGTTTCCACTTGCAAACCGTGAAGAGTATTCCACCCTTAAACCGTTTGCACCTCTACACCATGCACCATCTTCTTCCTCTCTCCACCGCAAACCACCTGCACCCTAGACACTTCTAGCAGCAACATCACGCCACCCTGATCCAGATGTAGCGCCGCCAAGCGTTGCCTAGAAGCACTTGTGTCACGGTGACTCTACCAAGCTATCGACACCATCGCTGCCCATGATGGCCAGCACGCCATGACCGCCAGCGTCATCTTCCTCACCAACAGCAACTATGATCTGTGGTGTCTCCTCTCCGTGTTGATCGCATCATCCCCTTCACCAGCAAATGTAGCACCACCCGCTCTTCCTTGCTCCACCAACAACGTCGACGCCCACCTACACATGATCTCCGGTGTCGTCGTCTTAATCACCAATAGCCTGACCCTCACGACACACCCACTGCCGTCTCCACGCATGACCAGTAGCTACACTACCACGCCGCCACGGCCCTACACCAGCAACTGCAGCGCCTACCACATTATCCAGCAGCAACGACGGTGCCCGCTCACCTCCGAATGAGCTGCCAAGCAGCACCCGCAACCAGCAGCTACACCGCCACGCCGCCACGACCCTACACTAGCAACTACGGTGCCTCCCATGCTATCCAACAGCAATGAGGTGCCCGCTCATCTGCCTCCAATCGCAGAGCTTGGCACCTACTCCACCGTCATCCACTCCACTGTGGCAGACCGTTAGGAGAGAAAGCATGCAAGACCGTTTGAGTGGGTGAGTACACATGCATGCAAACCATTTTGAACCTTGGTTTGAGATCGTTTGCTGCTGCTAAACACCAAACCGTTTGGAGTTCAAGAGTGCATGCATGCACGTGATCGTGAAGGAAAGATCGAGTGAACGCTGGAAACTGAATGGAGAACGGAAAACCAAATGGAGCGCTGCAATTGGAAAGCATTGAGACCGTTTAAGTCCACGTGAGGCTGAAGAGTTCATGATCGATTGAATGCATGCACATCATGAAGACCATTTTCCGATGAGAGTTGATCGAATGAGGCCCTACCCAACACGAGATCATTTTCCAATGACGAAGGACTCCAGACCATTTGGTAAAGAGAAGCATGCAAACCGAACAAGCATGCATGAAAAGCAAAACCGAATGGCCGAGCAAAATATGAAGAAACCGAATGGAGTGCTACTTTCAAAACCGCATGAGCAAACCGCATGAAGCAGTTGCGGGAGCAAACCACATGATCAAACCACATGGGACAAAAGGACATGCACAAGGTGTGACTCCTTGGCCCAAGATATTTTGGGCAATTTGCAGATCTGACCCAACCCGTCCAAGACACATGGCAAGCCTATAAATAGAAGGGTAGAGGCATGGTCTTGGACATCTATCTCACCCCGGCCAAAGGCTGACGGACTGGGAACAGATCAGGAAGGCTGCTCCACTACCATTTCACCTCCGCCATTGTTCTATATCACTCCACCTCATTCTACCTGTGCAATCCCAGAGGTAGATGTGAGGATCGAGGCAGACATCATCGACCACTACGGAGCAGTTTTGGAAACTGTGACGATCTACACCGGGCTGTCACAGATTTACTCTTCTGCTCTGACGATGCTTTCTTTCTCTCTCTTCTCTTTCTTTGTTTCTCCCTCTATGAGGAGCGAGTAGTTCCATTCACTGGGGCACGGGAACTAGCCCCGCTGCCCATGCTTTGTAATATGTACTAAAAGATGTTATCTTTCTGATTCAATACTAAATCATTTCTTACATGCTTGAATGTTGGCCACATTCTTGTATGCATCTATTGTCTTTCATTATGGTTTGTCTATGACCACTCTTGAGACTCGAATACCGATTTAGTGTTGGTTTCTGGTGTGTGTATCCACCGCGCATCCGTTTCGGTATCTGGGAACACTTTCTAAGGAGTGGAGTAAACTCACCTCCATCGTTGTGCTTTTGTACTATGAAATGGAATCAGTTGATGTATAAAAGGGCAACCTTGATGGGTTGAGGAACACACTCTGAGGAGAGAGTGGTGCAAAGTATTTGACCATTCGTTCGGGAATGGCTGACGTTGCAACACTCCCACGTTTCTCATAGCTATATCCTCGAAAGAGGGATAGTCTATAAGGATACTAATCGAATTGGTAATTATCACTCGATTGTTAGTTTTCTGATACACGTTTCACGAGGTTGAGTAAGATTCTCTCTTCAGAGACTACATATCTCCATTGACACATAGATATGTACAGGATGAGAGTTACTTAACCCGTGAAGGGTGTGTGCATTACTCTTGTCCTACAAGACATCGATATTGTATAACATCCATGTATATTTCTTACAGGTCTTGCTATTAATGGTACATGTACAATACATGTGTAGTGGTGGTGAATACCCGCATCACCCCAGTGATCCATCATCATTTTTTAATCCTAGATTTTAATCCTTAAACTAGTTTATATTCTTGCCTTACCTTTGCATGTTTTAGGTTAATAACTCAAATCAAACTCTTGGTCTTAGATGATTGACTTAGATCGGTACGAAACGAGAAAAAGACACTCAGATTCTTAACGTTGTCCTTTGGGTTCGATCCTAAATATGTACTATGATAAGGCTTCCACACTCTTGTGGGGTTGGAGCATTTATCTAGCACCAGTTGAAGGTAAACCTAGAGAGAACATTAACTCCCTAGGGTTTTTGGTGCACATTAGGACTTCCATTGGAAGAGTAATATTTTGGTGTAAGTTCTAGCTCCATCATCATCTCTTCCTCCTTTCTTTGTTCTTAAGAACGCGACGGCGACCTCGCCTGAGCGCGAGAAATCGAGAGAGGGTGAGAGCTTTGAGGGTTAGGAAGCAACCGCCTGGGATCGTGAGGGTGAGAGCGATCAATATGGGGTCCTATATATAGGCTATGGGAGACTCTCTTAGGGTTTCTAACCCTGCCGTAAAACCTGCTTTAAGCCCAATTGGGCATTTTGGGTATACGCGATGAAAGTTGGCAAAAATTGGGTCTAGACCCTTCGCCAAGGTCTCCCGAACCTAATGGGACAAAAATCCCAAGTGTACATGCACTGCAGAGATCGGAAAAATGAGGGGAAAATTACCCTATCAGCTCTGACTCTGTGTCCCTCTGGGACTCTTGACGATGAGTGGCGCGCATTGGATCAAGATCCAATGGCCTTCATCTCACCCGCTTTTGCAAAAGGAAAATCAATTTTCTAATATTCGAATTATCTTCCCAATTTAATGATAACTTGGAAAAACTATAACTCCCAATTCTTAACTCCATTTTTATTCAAATTTTTAGGAAAACTCTTTTATGTTTTTATATTTCATCCTGCAAAAATTGGGATCATTATCTTAATTAAATGGTTCCTTTTCTTTAGTTGCAAGAAAACACCATTTTATTCATATTTTCCATATATTCTTTATTTCCCTTGCTATTATATAATTATCCTGAGTTCCTTGAATCCCAAGGAACCTTTATAACTCGAAATTCTATTTTTGGGAAAATATATTTTAGCCTTTTAATCATCCTTTATTCATTTTCTTATATTTCCCATTATCCTATTGAATTTCCTTTTCATTTCTTTTTCTTTTTCTTTCAATTGGGCTTAATGGCCAACAAGGCCCATCAAGAAAGCATGCAAGGCTATTATTCATGAAATTCATTCAGTTTAAACCATGAAATCAAACATTGATACTATTTATCTTTTAAAGGAGACTCACAAATCTCATTACATGTTTTGGAAAATGAGGTTATAACATCCTCCCATCCTTATAGGAATTTTTCCCTCAAATTCAACAATCAAGAAAACAAATCAGGATATGCTTTTTCCGTGTCCGTCTTCAGCTCCCATGTGGCCTCATCCTCTCCATGGTGCTTCCAAAGAACCTTTACCATCTCAATATTCTTATTTCTGAGCTCTTTTACCTTGGTATCTAGAATCCACAAAGGCAACTCAGGATAAGAAAACTTTCCTTGAAGCTCAATAGGTTCAATGCTCAACACATGACTTGGATCTTGCACATATCGCTTCGGATTGGACACGTGAAACACATCATGCATCATACTGTATTGAGGGGGTAACACCAAATGATATGTGGCTTCACCAATCCATTCTAACATTTCAAATGGACCCACGTATCGGGGACTCAACTTTCCTATGTTCTTAGCTATAGCTCGGAGCGGTCAGATTTTCAGAAAAACATGTTCTCCCACAGCGAAATGCACATCAGTCTGCTTTGCATCAGCATACAACTTTTGTCGATCCTAGGCTCTCTTTAGCCTTTGCCTGATCAAAGTGACTTTATCAGCATACACTTGGAGTTCATCTGACCTCAAAAAGGTCCTTTCACCAACATCATCCCAGTGAAGTGGTGACCAACACAGTCTCCCATATAGAGCTTCATATGGAGGCATCCCGATACTGGCTTGGTAACTATTGTTGTAGGAAAACTCAGCTAAAGGTAAGTACTACTCCCATGATCCACCCCAATCGAGCACACAAGCTCTCAGCAGATCTTCTAAGGTCTGAATTGTCCTTTCTGACTGACCATCTGTCTGGGGGTGATAAGCGGTACTGAACTTCAACCTTGTACCTAGTTCCTCTTGAACCTGCTTCCACAAATTGGAAGTAAACTTTGGGTCTCTGTCTGAGATGATGGAACCGGGTACGCCATGCAAGCATGCTCTCTCTCTGATATACAGCTCAGCTAAGTATGACACTTTGGTAGTGGTTTTCAGGGCAAGGAAGTGTGCTGACTTGGTAAGGCGATCTACCACAACCCATATCGCATCATGACCTTTCTTGGTCCCCGGTAGACCCACCACGAAATCCATGGTGATCTTCTCCCATTTCCACTCTGGGATCTCTATAGACTGTAAAAGTCCATCGGGTCATTGGTGTTCAGCCTTCACCTTTTGGCATGGAAGACAACTGGCCACATAAGCTGCAATGTCTCTCTTCATCCCTGGCCACCAGAAAAACCTCTGCACGTCCTTAACATCTTAGTAGTCCCTGGGTGCACCATGTATTTAGAACCATGAGCCTCTTGTAGGATACGTCCCTTCAACAGTGAATCTTCAGGAACCCATATGCGATTCTCAAAATGGATTCCTCCGTCTATTCCCAATGAAAGACGGGTCTGAGGCTTATGCATCAAGCCTTTCATCTTGTCAAGTCCTCTATTGGCCAACTGTGCTGCGACAATCTCACTCAAAAATTCAGACTGTATCTGGATGTTGGCCAATCGAACGCGATCATCTAACGGTTGAGGTGACCATTCCAACAGCGCTTCTAAGCTCTTCCACTGTCTGGACAACACAACTGCACACCTTAGCTGTTTCCGACTCAAAGCATCGGCTACGATATTCGCCTTCCCTGGATGATAGGCAATGGTGAAGTCATAATCCTTCATGTACTCCATCCATCGTCGTTGTCGTAGGTTCAAGTCTTTTTGCATCAGTAGATACTTCATGCTCTTATGGTCAGTGAAGATCTCAAAAGTGGCACCATACATGTAATGTCGCCAAATCTTCAAGGCATGGATGATAGCAGCTAACTCTAGGTCATGGGTCAGGTAATTCACCTTGTTGGGCTTGAGTTGTCGGGAGGCATATGCAACCACAAGTCGATTCTGTTCCAACACACAACCAAGTCCCATCTTTGATGCATCGGTGAAAATCATGAAACCCTCATTGCCTGATGGTAGAGTCAAAACTGGTGCAGTGGTCAGCTTCTCTTTCAGCTCCTGGAAACGAGCTTCAAAAACATCAGACCACATGAACTTCACATCTTTCTGAGTCAACATGGTCAGAGGCAAGGAGGTCTTTGAGAAATCCGTGATGAAGCGCCGATAATATCCTGCTAACCCCAAGAAGCTTTGTATCTCGGAGGGGTTCTTCGATGCTGGCCAGTCTCGAACCGTCGACACTTTATCTAGATCTACGGCGATCGTTCCTCCTGAGATGATGTGTCCAAGGAACATGACACGGTCTATCCAAAACTCGCATTTAGAGAACTTCCCATAGAACTTCTACTTTCTTAAGATATCAAGGACTTTACTTAGGTGGTCTCAATGTTGATCTAAATCATTCGAATAAGCCAGTATGTTATCTATGAACACTATGACAAATGAGTCAAGGAAGGGTTGAAGCACACTATTCATAAGGTTCATGAACACACTGGGTGCATTGGACAACCCAAAAGTCATAACCACAAACTCATAGTGGCCGTACCGGGTCCTGAAAGTTGTTTTCGGGATGTCCTCACCCTTGACTCTCAACTGGTGGTAACCCGATTTCAAGTCGATCTTGGAAAAGACTCGAGCCAACTTCAACTGGTCAAACAAGTCATCTATCTGGGGTAAAGGGTATTTGTTCTTAATGGTAGCCTGGTTGATCATCTGGTAGTCTATGCACATTTGGAGCGAACCATCCTTTTTCTTTACAAAAAGAACCAACGCTCCCCATGATGATGTGCTAGGGTGGATAAAACCCTTATCCAACAATTCCTGCAATTGCTTCTTTAACTCAAGCAACTCAGCAGGGGACATTCTATAAGGTGCTCAGGAAATAGGGTTTGTACCAGGAGCTAGCTCTATCAAAAAATCTACCTCTCTTTTGGGAGGAATCCTAGGTAGATCATCTGGGAAAACATCTTCATAGCCCCTAACTACCTCTAAGGGTTGCACCTTGGGTTCTGGCTTGGTGACTACTGCTAGGAAAGCTCGACACCCTTTACTCATCATCCGCTCTACTTTCACGGATGACACATACAGGCTGGTAGTGGCATCCTTCCTACCCCTAATGACAAAAGGTGGTTTACCTGGTCTCTTGATGATCACTTTCTTCTCTCTACAGTCGATATTGGCCCTATACGTATAAAGACAATCCATGCCAATGATTACGTCAAAATCATTCATGTCAAGAAGGATAAAGTCTGTAGGAAAATCATGATCTCGATATTTCACAGATACCACCGGGGTTTTCAAAAGGGAAGTAAAGATTCGACCACTCGGGGTTGTAACATCTAAGATATACCCTAAATCCTTGATATCCAAACATAGCACAATTGCAAGATTTCTCGAAATGAAAGTATTAGTAGATCCAGAGTGAAACAAAGCTTTCACATTATGTCCCATAACTTCAAGCATGCCTACATTATTATTCACCATGCATTAGACCATTACATGCTTAACCTTAAAACATAAAAGAAAAATCTAAGGGTTATTACCCTCGATCAACCGATTGGCATTAACTTGAGCCTCCTCATTGTCAATGGCAAACACCCGAGCTTGTCTTCTCTCTCCAGTAGGTGGGGCTACAGCTATAGGTGGGGCTGCCACAGGTGGAGCTGCTACTGGTAGGGCTGCCACTTGTCCTTGTCCCCTGGGCTCTAGAATAGGACAGACGGATTGCAGATGTCCTTCTTGGTGGCATCGAAAGCAAGTCTTCTTCTAGTAGTGGCATTCACTGGCGTGCCCCTTTCCGCAGGTGCGGCAAGGAGGTCAGTTGTTCTCTTGACGGAGTTTCCCTTTTCCTCCATGTTTTCCTTTAGCTTGATGACGTCCTTGACCCTTCTTGTGGTTGTTTCTCGAGCCTTGGGCTCCTTCAGTGAAACCCAAGTATCCCTTGGGTGGAAATTGGGCAGGAATCACTATCTTCTCCATGTCTAAAGTAGTGTTGTAGGCTTCGGCAAAAGTTTTAGGCTTGCTTGCCATCACATGGGGCCTGATGGTGGGGTGAAGACACTCTATGAAGTGGTCCACCCTTCTTTCCTCATCCATCTTGTACCCAAAATGCTCCAAGATTTAGAACTTGCGCCCAAAGTCCGCCACAGAAGAGTTTCCTTGGGTCATGTTGGTGAACTCCCTTTCCTTTTCCTTCTTAGCTGAGACTGGGACAAATCTGGCTGTGAAGATCGTCTTGAAATCAGCCCATGCCATGGGTTCCTCTGTCAAATCCCGGCCGGTGATGTGGGTCTCCCACCATATCTTGGCTGCTCCTTCCAGGAGGTGAGCAGCAAAGAGGACCTTCTTTCTCGGCTATACCTCAAGCATGCAGAATCCATTCTCGATTGCAAGTAGCCAAGATTCCGCTTTGTCGACTACCTCGGTCTTGTCCTCTCCCCAGAACTTCTCGATATTCAACTTGATGAAGTCCAGGATGGTGGCCCCCAGTCTAGGATGAACCAGAAGCGGCTCACCATTCTAAGCTCTGGTTAGGTCTCGGAGGGCCAAGGCATTAATGGCCTCTGTCAGCTTCCTCTGCTTCTCCATCCACAAAGCTTCAGGGGTGTGGATCATCATGGTCGGTTCTGGACCTCTAGCTTGGTCTTCTTCCATCTGGCCTACTTCCTCGTATACATGTTTCTCTTCATACCCTTGGTCTTGCTCTTGATCAAGGTTGCCGAAGGGTATCGGGTCAGGGTTAGGGACCTCATGAGGGGTCTCTTCAGGCCTCTTTCTCTTCTTAGAGGATTCACCATCATGGTTCTTCTTCCTCTTCTCTGAAGACCCCTTTCCTTTGCAGGGAGGCCAAGCACTCCTAGTTGGGTTCCCAGTACCCTCGGGGATAGCAACTGTCTTTGTACGAGCCATCTACATAAGCATAACAAACAGACCTTTAGTTTATCATTAAACTAATTATACTTATGTCAGCGACGTCTCATTATGTATCTTTTATTAATTTGATGGAGGATTCCTTAATCCTTAACTTACTTGCCCATACCACATGAGGGTGAGGAAGAGACAGAAAAGCCTAACTCTTAAAGTCCTTAATAGAATTTGTGATGAGAAGGGATGAATAAGATGAGGAAGTCCTAAAGGTATCTTATTTTGATTCAAATCCTAGGACATCGACCAGAAAGTCACACATTCCGTGAGTCCTTGTATTCCGACTAGCGGTGCAGAGGAAAATTTTGCCAGCCCACAGAAGTGATCCTTTTCTAGACACCTCAGTCTTTAGGAAAATCCTCTAATAACTCCCTTGTGTTCTACAGAGTTTGTAAAATTTAATAATTATTAGCAATTAAGTGGAGAAACTTAGCTCTAATACCAAATGTAACGACCCCACCTTCCGGTAACCCCCAATTAAGGGAGACTGAGAGGTCGGTGCCGTTATCCAATTTCTGGATCAAGGTTCAGCAATTATCTGATAACAATTATTAAATTCTACTAGACTATACTGAAAAGCTGTAATAAATAATTTTTTTTGCATACCTTTGAAAAATTTTGGATTTCTAAACCTCTATCCAGAACTGGGACTAACTAACTAATCCTCCTTGGACTTTAATTCATGTATTTCACAATATGACGATTTACTGTTTGTCCTTTTTGTTTTGTACCTAAAACGCCGACAAACAAAACTTCGGTCAGCCAAAGCTAGTATGTGGGGGATTCACTAATCATGCAATTATCTATAACAATGTATTGCATTCAATTATCATTTAATAAACAATTTTACGTTTTAAGTATAACTACGCGATCCATGTGTACCCTATCCCCTGCGCTGTCCCTGCAGTGGACCTGGACACTACCTCCCTTATGGTAGATTCCCATTATATCCCCTCATGACTTCACCTAATAGGTGAATCAATTTCTAGGGCTGAGTCACATGGCACTACCCGTAGGTAGCCCACTCCTTAACTCATGGTATGCTAAGAGTCTCATGGCACTACACATGTGTAGCCCAATTTCTAACTCATGATACCCTAGACCTTGCTCTAAGTTATCCTTAGCCTTGGCATAGCCACAAGGGGTAGACTTGGATCTAGCTAGTTATACATGTATATTCATAGTGATAGTCATAGTCACTCTATAGTTGCATGAATTAAAACATCCAACAGTTATTTCAAGCCATGAGGGAAACGTCGATAAAATCCTCAGAAAACTAATCGGGATAATCATAAGCGTAACCACATACCTCTTATTGCAGATTCAGTTACAAAATTAACTTTGTAGAGAGAGAAAATCCAAACAATCAAGCAATTGCACAGAAACCCTGAAATAAAAGTACAAGTTTACTTTTATTAATATTTATCCAATTTCATCATATTCCTTAGGATTTCTATCCCAATTTTAGGGTTTTCTTGGAAACTAGGGTTTTGCCTTCATTCTTACTTATCATGAACCCTAATTCCTCAAAATCACTTAAAACCCTTAAATTCTCTCCTTTTAATATTCCTAACAGTCTTAGGACCATTATTTAGTAATTTACTTCCTTAATTCAAAATAACATGGTTTTCTTTTTCTTTTACCCTAAATTAGGGTTCCCATATACATTACTTTTCATTTATGGACATAAACCCTAATTTAACCAATTTTGTATTCAAAATGGATAGAAACTCCATCATAAGCATCAAAAGTTTATTACCTTTCTAATTAACCCATTATCTTGCAAAGATACATCTTTTATACACCATTAGGGTTTCTAATTACTTTTCAATACCCTTTTCTTTCAAATTAGAGAACTTTTGTAAAACGAAATAGAATCAGGTTCTTAAATCATTTTTATCAGATTCCTTGCATTTTTATACCCAACTTTCATATATAAAGTTTCTTCATATGAGGTTCCTAGCTATTACTACAATTTTAGCAAGGAAAAGCTATTTTCTGAAATTTCGATCAGAGAGGAGATTTACCGAATTATCTCAGCCATTTGATCAGTGTGCCAATGGTCCACGCTTTGATCCAACACACGTCATCGATCGACTCCACTAACTGGTTTGTGCGCCCCACGTCTCACTGTTGATCGTCGGATCACAATCGAACGCCTCGTGTTCACTGGTTCCACTAAGTCAGATGCGCACCCTGCCCCTTTCGGCCGATCCGTTGGATCGTGCTTGGGCTCACGATGGTCCAGGGATCTACGAGTGCTTCTCATCTCTTCATCCTTTCTTTGTTCTTCAGAATGCAGAGGCACCACGGCGGCGACCTCGCCTGAGTGCGAGCAATCGAGAGAGGGTGAGAGCTTTGAGGGTTAGGAAGCAGCCGCCTGGGATCGTGAGGGTGAGAGCGATCCGTATGGGGTCCTTTATATAGGCTATGGGAGACTCTCTTAGGGTTTCTAACCCCTCCGTAAAACCTGCTTTCAGCCCAATTGGGCATTTTGGGTATACGCGATGAAAGTCAGTAAAACCTGGGTCTAGACCCTTCGCCAAGGTCTCCCGAACCTAATGGGACAAAAATCCCAAGTGCACATGCACTGTAGAGATCAGAAAAATGAGGGGAAAATTCCCCTATCAGCACTGAGTCTGTATCCCTCTGGGACTCTTGACGATGAGTGGCGCGCGTTGGATCAAGATCCAACGGCCCTCATCTCGCCCGCTTTTACAAAAGGAAAATCAACTTCCTAATATTTGAATTATCTTTCCAATTTAATGATAACTTGGAAAAACCATAACTCCCAATTCTTAACTCCGTTTTTATTCAAATTTTTAGGGAAACTCTTTTATGTTTTTATCTTTCATCCTAAAAAAATTGGGATCATTATCTTAATTAAATGGTTCCTTTTCCTTAGTTGCAAGAAAACACCCTCTATTCATATTTTCCATATATTATTTATTTCCCTTGCTATTATATAATTATCCTGAGTTCCTTGAACCCCAAGGAACCTTTATAACTCGAAATTTTATTTTTGGGAAAATATCTTTTAGCCTTTTAATCATCCTTTATTCATTTTCTTATATTTCCCATTATCCTATTGAATTTCCTTTTCATTTCTTTTTCTTTTTCTTTCAATTGGGCTTAATGGCCAACAAGGCCCATCAAGAAAGCATGCAAGGCTATTATTCACGAAATTCATTCAAATTAAACCATGAAATCAAACATTGATCCTATTTATCTTTTAAAGGAGATTCACAAATCTCATTACATGTTTGGGAAAATGAGGTCATAACAGAGATACATGTAACTCGGGCCCCAAAACTACGAATTTGGGATCCAAGTGTAGGAGTTGTAGGGCAGCCACCCCCTACTGACTACACAATTTTTCTTTGATCTTTACTTTTCAATTATTATGTAATAATGTCAATTTATTTTTATCTTCCCCCTAACTGCTAGAAATTTAGTTTACCTTGCGTCATCTAGTTTTCTCTTAAATTTACATGCACTTTCATTCTCCTCACCCTAACAGCTGCCTTTGGTCCATATCTTGTAAGAAGTTGGCTGACTTACCTTGTTGCTCCTCCATGGTGTTTGATTCAGATTTTATCCTCTAAAGGCTTCCCACCCTCATCCTTCCTCACGTGGAAGAGTTGGGACCACGACCGCGGTTTGCTAGAAAGACTGTGACCGCGGTCTGAAGACAAGGACTGTAGCATGCTAGCACCAGACCGTGACCGTGAGAGGACGAGACCGCTATCGCGGATACCCAAGGTGCGAGTATGCTTTTTCGGCCTGACTGCCCTGCATGTCGGCTTGTCTCTACCTTTTTGACCGACTGTTGCTCTGGTGACCAAATTTTTCACCCTTTTTGACTGGGTCTCCACCGCCTTTTCAGGTATTTCCGCTATTCTATCCATGACCTCACGTGATCTAGGGCAAGGCTGGGGTGGTACGCCCGACCTATAAATACCACTGGGCTGAGGTATCATCTCCTCACCTAACCCCCAATTTCCCTCCGCCGCTGTGCTGCCCCCTACCCAATTTTATCTCTTCCCCTTATCCCCATCGTTGGCTAATAGGGAAGGAGTGAGCGCATCAGCACCAGCAGCAGTAACCATTGTTAGACCACGACCGTGGTCTTTAAGAAGTGGCCTAGCAACTCTGCCAACTACATGCTGCAGGCTACACCAAGTCATGTGACCTCGATCGCGGTCTCCTCGATCGCAGGTGGATCAGTGATCAAGACCATCTTGGTGGCCACAGTCGCGATCACCTAGATCGCATTCATCTTCTGCACCGCAGTCACGGTATCCAACCTACCCAGGTCGCAGTATCAAAGCCTTCTTCACAGTCGCATTTGCTACTATAATCACGGTCTTAAGAGAAGTCACGGTCCAGACCGCGGGTGAGATTGGAGCATCAGTAGCACCAACCTTCACCACAGTTGAGCCAACTGGATCTGCATTAAAAGAATTGACACCTTGGACACAATGAAATATAGCTTTAAAATCTTAAAAAGTTTATAACGTGAAAGAAAGGGGAAGGAAGCTTTGCATCACCAGTAGAATACGGGAGCCTATACCCACACCGCACCATTCAAACCACAAACCTGATATATGAAGATGAGGCTATGTTGTATACTCCAGGGTTCGGGCCGCAAGAGACTGGTTCAGACTACCGCTACATATCTGACACTCCTATGGATACCTACAGTGGAGAATTAGTCCAGGAAGCTTCCAATGAGAGAACATGGACAACATGCCGTGACACTGAGCTTCAGACTTCGACGGGACATCAGGAGAGCCTGTCAGTGTTTCACAGAGCTTCATCTGCAGGAGACCAACATTGACAGTCAGCCGAACGGTTAACATCTTTATGACGGTCAACTTCATCACGTGATTCAGTTCACGGGAACATACACCACCTTACCCTTGATGGTGTCAATCAAAGCTCACTCCATTCTCCCCTATTCATAAGTATAAAGCAAAGGTAGAGTTTAATACTCTGATTAAAGACAGACGTAGATTAGTGGGCCCGAGATATGCCGATCCTGGAACACTCATTAGGCTTGGGATATGAGAACAGGTCGACAGATATCTTGCAATTGTCAGCCTAGACGTCCTCACGTATGCGTAGTGCAATGCCTATCATAGAATCACCTGTGAGTTTTATGCTACGTTGGGGGCACCAAAGGACCACCAGCACACTGCCATAAATTTTCGTCTGATGAACCAACCCTGAGAAGTTACTATGGACCAACTCAATAGTTGGTTGTCACACTCTACTAAAGATTGTAATGAGATGTCCAGGGGCCGGATGGAGACGTGGTACGTCGACTTTAATTCAGCTCAAGCATGGAAAATGCTTACAGGGGAAGATAGATATGTTGCAAGAAGCGCCAAAGCTTCGCACATCCACAACCCGACACTTCGTTATCTGCATTGAGTGATTTCAAACTGCGTCTTAGATAAATAAGACAGCCAAGGGGCACTCAGTGTAGCAAACCTCTACATCTTGTGGTGTGCAGTAGTAGGAAAGAAAGTGAATGTGGGAAATTTCATTATTTGCCACTTTCACAACTCTTTCAAGAAACAGGTCCAATTCATGCCGATGGCGGGAATTGTCACTCTTATGGCACACCATCTTGGGATTGGAGACAGACAATTGGCACTTATGCAGGAACAAGCTGAGTGGCCAATTTGGACTTGAACCACTTGATCCACTCAGGAGTGATAAAATAATGCATCATAGGATATCTTTATATCTTCGGCTACAACAAGCATAGGATACTACTGCTAGCTAATGCCAAGTTTGCATGCCGAACGACATTCATGGACGTCTCTCGATTGGATGCCCATGGTAACGTCCATCAAACGGGCAGAGCTGCATGAGCTTCTACTTCAGCACCACCAGGGCCACAGGCTCAGGAGGGTGGACAGCAGACAAGGGCAACCTTCCAGGACATACCGTATCAGGGAGGACCCTACACAGGAATACCTACTGCAGATTACATGCAACCTACTCAGCAGAACAATATGCCCCATACCCCAATTCGGGGAACCTCTACGCATTCATGACTGACTTTAGGGATGACTCAGACAGACAAATTGACACGCTGGAGGAGGATATGCAGTACCTCAGATAGAGGTTCGACATAGTATTCCCCCACCACCTCAACCGAATTTTTAGTAGCCATTTTAGCAACCCCTTCAGTCTCTCTACCAGCCAACCCAGGATTTTGGATAGTCATTTCATTTTTAGCAAGATCTAAACCAGAACTATGAGTATACATCAAGCAGTTTAGGTGATCTGGATCATTTTCTAAATAGCGACTACCAATAGCAGCTCCTTTCCTTACCATCCAAGGCTTGAGATTTGCTCAGGGACGAGCAAATTTTTTAAGCTTGGGGTGGTAGTCATGGTGTATCTTCCACCTTTCCCTTTTATTTCTTTCATAGCATGCATGCATTATTCCTATATGTCTTTCGCATTTAGTGTAATTTTTTTTAAAATTTCAAGCTTTGTAAGACTTTGTTTTGTAATTTGTAGCTTTGCAATTAAGGCTATGCAATGCAAATATTATAACTAAATGCTTATCATTATGCCTAAATTTGCATTTTTCATCTTAAACAACTTGATCTTTTGCTTGACTTACTCATTGACTCTTTCCTTAAGTTTGGTAATGAATCTAAGGTTATGCGACTTTTTCATAGATTAAAACTTTATTCCCTTGATCTATTTTGTGAATGACAAATCTAGGACATAGGACTGTTGGAAAGAAGCTAGAGTGTGATCAAAACTCCAAGCTGCATTTTTCACAAACTTGCCTCTACTCTAAGGATCCTTGAATCATAATTACTATCTTTTCACACAAATCTCAAGTGGATAATGATGAGTTTTGAGCTATAATCATGTCAAAGTGTTTTCCTTGATGGACTACGTTCCCTCTCGCCTTAGATTGAGTCAAAAAGATGAACAATTGAAAATTTGCAAAAGAGGCTTGGCTGCCCACAAAATCCAAAATATATCAAAAGAGTTCTCACCCAAGCCTATAAATTAGAATGCAATGAATAAAAGCTTGAGTGTGATTAAATGAGCACTTGTTTTATCTTTCAGGATAGTTGAGGATGATGCCCAGTAGGTGTATGACTACACCCATGAATGCAGGTATGTCGTGCCTGGTAGTATCACTCCAGAAGCTCATTAGAGAGCCACTAGGAACCCCTAGGAGACCTATGGGATCGTCCCAGTAGCAGGGTTGGTTCGAGCACAGTATGAGGAGTTCGTCTCACTACTCTGGGCCAACTGTCTCAGACTGCAGGGACTGTTGCTCATTACATGGACCAGCCTGATGCAGATCAAGATCCTCAGATGTCATTACAGTCTTTTTTTCTTTGCTTCTTAGGACCTGAATAAGTGAGAGGCACGTGGGCCCTGATTGGTCTACACAGATACTTGATGATGGCTCATTACTCATCACCCATGTGATCGTCTATGTGACAATGCTTTGAATCTATATAATTATGATTCAAACCCTCATGAGTATCGACATGTTACAATGGACTAGCTTAATCTTGACTGATTGCCCTTTGATCTTACTTTGGTAGGATTGTGCTAGATTGGTGGGGATTTGTTCTAAAACAACATGTATTAGGAGAGTTGATGTTTTAACTATTTTTCTTAACCTTAGCATTTACCGCCAAGCTTAATTTGGATGTTATCTTTTAGTTCTTTAAACGTAGTCTTGCTTGAGGACAAGCAAAGGTTTAAGCTTGGGCTAGTTGATAACACCCAATTTTACATATTTATGCTGAGCATTTATCTATGGTTTTGTGTCACTATAGCCTTAATATGCCCAAAATAACCCATGTTTCTTATCTTTTAGTAATTTATATCTTTTTCATAGATAAAGTTTCTCAAACTAGCCAATTTTGGGACTTGCAGGCACCGAACCTGAAAAGACATCTATTCTCTAAGATTTCTCCCCAACACATGGTTTTTGCAGCAACTAGGCTTCCATCTCTCTCAACTGTGACCACAGTAAGCAAGACTATGGTCGAGGTAAGCAAGACTGCAACTGAGGTATCCACCTCGACCATGATCTGAAGTAACACCTCGATCACAGGAATGACCGGGACCAAGGTCTACACCGCGACTGTGGATCAAACCTTGATCGTGGTGAATCCTCGACTGCAACACGCCAGCGACCATGAATATGCACACCCCGACCGCGACCAAGGGAAAAAGCTCCTTGACCGAGTCACCTACCGTGACCACGCATCGAACCTCGACCACGGTGCATCCTCAACCACGGGGGCTGGTCTCACCTATAAATACCCACTCCTAGCGACCGGTCAAGGGGTTCACGAACGAGGAGTCCTAGGTTCTGATCTAGGAGCTTCCACCTCATGGTTCCAACCCCTCTTGGTTCCCAGAGCCTCGTGGGAGAGTTTGAAGGACCTAGAAAGGCCTAAGAACTCATCCTACACCCGCCTCTCCAGTTTGTTTCCATCTACTACCATTCTCCACCACCATTCACCCATATCCCACCATTCTCAACCATCTTCCACCTCCATACACCCACCAAGCTACTGTTTAGGGTAGAATCAAAGAGAAAGGAGGCCAAAGAGTCTAGAAGACCAAGGAGGACGACCCAAAGATGATATTCAGCCTATACAGAGGCTAAGGAACGAGAGCCACCTCTCCTCTATGGGCTAAATCGCTTCTCCTTCTTCTTTCTATAATTGTTCTCCTTTGTTCCTATACAAACAATGTTCTTTCATCTTTGTTCGGTGCCAACTGTGCTTGTCTATGGCTAGTTGAGCTCCTTCTTGGCTATGTAGCCCGTTTTGGGGCATGTTTATGTACTTTTACCTTAAACAAGTACTTTTATTCCATATCTAGTACATTATTTGTTCTATCTTCTCTTTCTGGTTATGATTGCTAGTTTGGTTGATCTCTTTCTTACTTGAACTGATATTTCTGCCTGTATTGAGAAATTTGTTGTGGAAATAGACAAGGGAAGACATTTTGGATCTAAACCTGAAAGGAGGACGGTTCAAGGTCGTCTGTCCCTAACATCCCAGAATACTCTAGATCTGAGAGGGTATCTAGAACATTCTAGGTTGTTGGTTTGTCATCCTCGAGAGAGGTTTCATACCATCGATGGGTTGTAGTCACGCTACGTGACAACGAGTGGGATGACCCCGCAGGAACATATACCACAATGCATATTATGTTTGGATGTCGATTGCTTGTTTGCGTGTTCGAGGGTTGCCTACATTCGAGGACGGGTGCATAGACATCCCAACTTGTGGTTACATCATCGGGAACTCCTTCTCTCTGATTAGTAGAATCCTACAGACTCTGTTTTGTTTTCCTTTCTTTGTTTTGTTTTAATTCATGACAATCCGCTAGACTAGTTCTAACTCCATACTTTTTATCAACTATCATCTTGGCTTATCTGACTTAAGAATGAAATCTCAAGCATCCTAAACGTCACCACATCCCTCTGTTCGACCCCATATATCTACTTCAACCCCATAATAAAGTTGCGGGGGTTCTTGAAGGTTTCAGATTATAAATTCAAAGTCCGACCACCCTCCTCATGAGCCGATCAACTTTTGGATCCGCTGTCGAGGAGGTGGTTTTCCACGTTTACACGCCTAAAAAACTTTGTTCTGTCACTTTTTAATCCCATATATATGTGCATGGTTTTTCTTTTGTTTTAAACATACTTGTCCATATATACTGAATAGCTTTCCTTTTCCATATACTTTTTCAGCCATGGATCTTGCTTCTGCAAGACAAGTCATCTTGTCCCCTTGTCCTCCTGAATTTTTCCATAGTTCCGACTGCTGGAAAATAATTGAAAGTCTTGCCTTACAACTCGTCGAGCTATGTTCACCTCCACCATCATCATTTGTAGATGCTCCTACAACGGAGATGTCCAGTCAGCCCTCGACTTTCGTGCTATCATGGGATCAAGAACTGATGAAGGCAGTGGAGTTGGTAGGGGAAAGTGTTCATGCACTCACACCCTTAGCTCCTCATCTCCAAGAAAATGTCAATCCACTCTAACAACTACTAGAGAAGCAAGATCACCAACTCAAAGTAGCCACTAAAATTGTGGACCACAATAGAAGTCTACTTCAAATTGCTGAGCAAGGATTTGTCCAAGTACACCAGTTTGAGGCAGCGAGTCTACGACAAGAGTGCAAGATGGAATTAACGGGTCTTGAAAGCATTACTACCCAAGTCCAACAACTTCGTGAAAAAGGCATTGCACAAGGTAGGAAGCTTCAAGAACTCATCAATTTGGTTACCACATAGTTGCAAGCGCCATTACCTTACAATGAAGACTTTAGTCATCAAGACCATTTCATTGGGTCTGAAGCGGAGTATGCCTCACCATCTACTTCGGACCCTCAACTGGATTCATCAAGATTTTTCTGTGAAGATCAACCCACCCGGGAAAGCCCTTCATTCTATCCAGATGACTTAGTTGAGCAACCAATGGAACATACAAGCCACACACATAAATGGTTTTATGATGACAATGATGAAGACACTTGCCCTCATTTTAATAGCCAAACAACCTTGCAGCCAGAATGTTGGGTTGAGGAACTTGAGTCAAACATTGATCCAGACCAGAGTGATAGCTCTCACATTGAGACTTTTCACTTAGCCTTGAGAAGTACGCCCATCATGGTTTGGAACAATTTGTTCGATGACGACGACAACTGCTCAAATTGGAGCAGTGAATATACTAATGATGACGAGTTGGAGCAGCATGAGCTGACACTTACCACCATCCCCTTAAAAGGCTTGGGGATATTGATGGGGCAGGATGGACAATCCACTACAACATGGATGCTGAGTATGAAGGCATCCTGGGCCCCACAGAAGGTGAAAAGCTTGGGGTCGTACAACAACACATAGATCCTTTTGGGGGTACTTGTTCAAAAGATGATTGGATGACCCAGACTATAAATGAGAATTTTTCTGAGTATCCAACCTCAAGTTCAGAGGTGGAGAGAGAAGAGAAGAGTCCTCTAGAAGACATCCAACCTCTATCCTCTATCTCATCCTGTGTCGACATCCTAAGACCTTCCTGTTCATATTCATATTTTGAGAGTTACCTTGAAGACGATTTGCCAAAGAATTCATCCCAGTGAAGTTCAAGTAAATCACATCATAGAAATGACTTCACCGATCACCAAATTTTATTCCTCTTTTCCAAAATCAGAAGGGGCCTCCTCTCTGCATATTCTACCACTGCAAGGTGAGCCCGAGCGGCGAGATACAGGTAACTCGGGCCCCAAAACTATGGATTTGGGATCCAAGTGTAGGAGTTGTAGGGCAACCACCCCCTACTAACTACATAATTTTTCTTTGATCTTTACTTTTCAATTATTAGATCGTTGTTTGGTTTGGATAATCTAAATGGAATCATAATGTTCATATGTCACCCCAACTTAATTGATAAGTTCATCCTCTAAATAGCCCACATCTCCCTTAATTGCTTTAAAATCCTAGTTTCCATCTTGCTTAGCTAGTGTTAGCTTAATTAGCTCTTTTTTTGCTTAGATAGCTTCTTGCCCTGTTCTTGCTTTGTTCTTGCTAGCTTAGGTCTTTAATTTCTCTTTTGCCTTGTCTTGCTTGCCTTAGTATAGATTGTTCTCTTATTGCCTTTTTGTACCTATCTTAGTCTTTTCCTGCTGAATTAGTCTTAATATAGTCTAGGGTTAACTTAGATCTCATTCTTGCCTTTAATTGCTTACTTGCTCACTTTAGTTTAATGAAATAAACCAATCAACCTTTAACCCTAGACTCTACAGTGGGAACCTAGTAAAACAAACCTATCTCTAGTGCCCCCTTTTCTCCCTGTGGATCGATCCTATACTTACCTCCCTCCTATACTACGATACGACCCCGTACACTTGCGGGTGTAGTGTTTTAGTTTGTGCAAGTGTGTTGAGTTTAGGTCCATTATAAATATTGAAAGTTTAATCCACCGTGTGCTTCCGTCCGTCGAGTTGCATCCATTAAAATCTCAATTGAGAGGTGTGTAACGCCAATGGCGGGGGCGCACCAAGCTTTCTGGCGCCATTGCTGGGGAGAAAGGCTGTAAAAAAGTGAAACCACTTCTCTACTAAAAATTTGAACAATAAAACCTCCAGTCCAAACACACCTTCAAGGTATCTTGGAGTGGGTGTAAAATTTTCAAATCTTTATATAATGGTAATCAAAAGACCAAAGTGTAGCAACGGAATAAAAACATTACTATATTCAATTATAAAACAAGGGAACATCTTAAACTTACATCACAAGGATACATGTAGAGGAAATCTAAACCACCTCAAGATTGTCTCCAAGCTTTAACATCTTAATCTATGTCCATGTCCACGATATCCTTCAACTAGGGTTGGAAGCATACCCCAGCAAAAAGAGAAGAAAAGGAAACATCGACAAAGGCTGGTATGTGCATACTAAACCTGAAATTGAGCAATATTATGAAAATAAAGGGACAACAAATATACAGGGATTCCCATGCAAGAGATAAGGACTACCCAATAGAGCATAAAAGAAAAGGAATTGAAATCATATGATAAAAAAAGAATACTTGCCATGAATAAAACAAGAAACTAGTGCCATGTAAGCACATGTAAAGATTTGGGCACATAACCCATCAATATTTTTGGGCACATAACCCATCATAAACATCATCAACCTGCATGCATGTGAGATAAGCATAGCCCTAGAACAATATAAACACAATTGGTGGCCAACCCTCAAAAAGTTGAAACTTGATAGAGAAAGGAATACTGCCAATCTCCCAAATATGTATAAAACACGGGCCAAGAATCACACATCTTACCCTGGATATGAGGTTCCTTGCCATCCCAAAAGAGCAAGAAATATCACATCTGCTATAAACAAAACCAATGCAATTACACTACTCTAGTGCTACTGAATCACATAGCATGTTTAATGTAGAGGCAAGTAGAAAAGTATAGTCAGAAGATGATACAAAGGTTGCCATCACACAATGGACAACACAAACATATAAACATCCACTTCAAAGTGGGCACATAACATTATATAAGACCAACATGCACCAAGGCACAAAATAAAAAATACCAAGAGAATATCCAAGTCCATAACAAGTAAGATAGTTCACACGAACCATGATATCAAGAAAAATAGACATATGTGTAGGCCAAAGTCAAAAGAATGATAAGATAGGTGAATTGCTCATCATAGAGAAATAGGAAATACAACATACCTCAACTTTAGAGCCAAACGTCCAAAGTCCAACTAGGTCCAAGCCTAGGCCTCCAAAGAACCTATGATGCATATATGTAGAATTAGGGTTAGGTTTCCATTACTTATTCAAAACCCTAAAAATCGCCTTTTTATTATTGGTGAATTAGGTTATAAAAACCATGCCGTATTTTAGTATATGTCATTAAGAGTCCAAAACATATTTTATTATATTTTTCTGACTAACAAATATTTAGTTACATTTGTATAGTTTAATTCATCATTAATTAGATCCATTAAAACACATGTTATTAAATATTAGATTTAGCCATCAAAGCTTATACCATTAGATATGTCTTATTTGTCTGAATCCAACAAGTATTTATTTGTATTTTTTTATCACCCATTAATTAGTTATTGATTTTTAATGTCAACCAATCAACTAATTCCACGTCGGTGAATCAATTGCAAAGAGAAAAGAGAGAGGGTGACCACGCGTGACATGGCCCAATGGGAGTCGTCCATGTCAGTGAGTCAGCAGCTTGGTCAAAGGCCAGTGAATCCACACTCAAGGAAAGCAGAGATGAGGCAAAAAGTCAAAAATGTCCTCCATAGAAAAACAAAATGAGAGAGAAAGCAAAGGGGTGAAATTGGGAAAATAACTAAGGATTCTTTCCCCATCCAGAGCGCTCGATCCATGGAAACCAAGAAGCTCCAGGCCGAGAAGCCAACCACCGCTCCGAGCGTCAAAACACCACCAAACCTCCCATCTGCCTCCGTGAGGGACCCGAGAACTCAAGGGAACCATTATCGTTTAAAAAGCTTGACAGAACGATACAGATACACTCTGAAATCAAAAACCACATAAAAGAGGGAAATATGAAATACCCACCTCAGGAACCAATTGATCAGGTTATGATCTTCGCGAGGACCTCAGCGGTGAATTTTGATCCTTTTCCAGTGATCGTGAAGATCCCAAACCCCAGCCGACCAATGAACAACCTGAGATGACAGACAAAGTTCAGAAAGGTGGTACACCAGGGTTTCACGGTGATCTAAACGTTGGCATAAGGTTCTAGGACCTTCAGCTTGCTCGGGGAACCAATTCCCTGAGGTTCGAAGGCCCCAGTGGTGAGGAGGAGCAAGCGAAGTGGGAAACGGGGGAGCAAAGAAACCCTCTAGCCGACCAAGAGACCGGAGTCTCCAAACCAAGACAAATATGGGTCCAAAAGGATCGGTGGCATGAGAGGATTGTGAGGAGGGCGATATTTAAAGGAGAGGAGGTGAGAGAAGAGAGAATGAAGCCAGAGAAGATCATTGGCACTGTAGCAGTTCAAATGGGAGTCGGTCGGGCGAGAGAGAAGATAGGTCACCGTCTGATGAATCTGTGAAATCTGAGATTAAAAGGGAGCCATCTGATTGAGCTGAAAGATGAGGAAATAAAATCCAAGCTGCGTGACAACGTTTATTTCAGAAACTATAGTCCTAATGTGAATAGGGTTAAAGTGACATTGCAATTAATGTACTTTTTCTCTTTCTTCTTTTTAGGGTGCAAACAAATCCCAAATTGAATGGAATTTTCACAGAGGCTAATTAAAGCATGTAGATTCCAATTGTGCGATTAGATTTGCCTTTTGAGAACTTTTAATGCATTTATTATTCAAAACTTAGTTTCTCTTTCCTCATGCATTAATGACACATGGATTACCCAAATTAGGTGAAACTTGACCCACGCATTATATTTGATGTGTTGAATACGAATTTGGCATTATTTCCATCTTTTAGAATTATTTTTCACTTTATTGAGCATTAATGCCTTTTATGAACTTTGTCTCTCCAAAACTTACCTTATTCTTTCAAGGTTGTCCAAATTAGATGAAAATAGACATGTACACTTATTTTGATGTGTGGATTACAAATTTGAAGTCTATTTTCACTTTTATCATTCCTTTTTATAAGATATGCTATGTGGCCCACTAGCGGCCCATAAACTTCATTATGCATCCAATTAAGTTATTTATCATCTTATTATCACCAAATGAATTATATGACATATTAGATTACATTATTTATGCATTAGATTGTTAGGAAAATTCTAACCTCAACCTTATTTGGTCAAACCCAAAAGGTCAAACTTCCAGGGTAGGGTCCAAGATGTGGTATGTTACAACACTCCACCCCTTTAAAGGATTTTGTACTCGAAATATATAGATCAAAACATCAACATCTAGCTACTCTCCACCCCTTAAAAAAAGGTTCAAGCTAACAAGTCAAACTAAATAACTTTTTAGAGCTACCCACATCTCTTAGTTGTTAAAGTTTTAGAGATTTACGTTTCTCATGTATCCAACTATCAAATCACCATCTAGGGTTGAGTTATAGGTCCTCGTGTCTCTAAATTACCAACCCTATGTGAACATTCAAAAGTCATAGGGTAGGTCAACTATACCCTTATATCAATCTTAGTCTCAGAAACTAGGGTTAGATCTTACTCAAACTAGAGTTTCTCATCATTGTGACTTAGTTTGAGAAAACATCGACAAACCAGAGAATTTTTTTTATACACATAGTAGTATAATGAAAATAATTTTTGTTGATGAAATACTTTGCGATGTAAATCCAACATGTGCACTAAAAATCAATATGAGAACCATGTCACAATATTTCCATATAAGGGTCTTCTGATAACCTAATCTCATCCTCAAAACAAACCTTATTGTATAAAAAGATTATCATTGATCAAATCTAGGGTTAACATCTCACTTAGAGGTAACTTAGCAAAGTCAAGGGTTCTAACTAGGAAGACAAAATTGAAATAGTCAGATTCCGACTACCATGGGCTCTAATACCATGTTGTAAAAAAGCAAAACCACTTCTCTACTAAAAATTTGAACAATAAAACCTCCAGTCCAAACACACCTTCAAGGTATCTTGGAGTGGGTGTAAAATTTTCAAATCTTTATATAATGGTAATAAAAAGACCAAAGTGTAGCAGCGGAATAAAAACATGACTATATTCAATTATAAAACAAGGAAATATCTTAAACTTACATCACAAGGATACATGTAGAGGAAATCTAAACCACCTCAAGATTGTCTCCAAGCTTTAACTTCTTAATCTATGTCCATGTCCACCATATCCTTCACCTAGGGTTGGAAGCATACCCTAGCAAAAAGAGAAGAAAAGGAAACATCAACAAAGGCTGGTATGTGCATACTAAATAGGAAATTGAGAAATATTATGAAAATAAAGGGACAAAAAATATACAAGGATTCCCAAGCAAGAGATAAGGACTACCCAATCGAGCATAAAAGAAAAGGAATTGTAATAATATGATAACAAAAGAATACTTGCCATGATTAAAACAAGAAACTAGTGCCACATAAGCACATATCAAGATTTGGGCACATAACCCATCAATATTTTTGGGCACATAACCCATCATCAATTTGGACACATAACCCATCATAAACATCATCAACCTGCATGCATGTGACATAAGCATAGCCCTTGAACAATATAAACACAATCGGCGGCCAACCTTCATAAAGTTGAAACCTGATAGAGAAAGGAATACTGCCAATCTCCCAAATATATATAAAACATGGGTCGAGAATCACACATCTTGCCCTGGGTATGAGGTTCCTTGCCATCCCAAAAGAGCAGAAAATATCACATATGCTATAAACAAAACTGGGAAAACAACCGAGGGATTCTTCCCCCGTCTAGAGAACCCAATCCATGGTAGCCAAGAAGCTCTAGGCCGAGAAGCCAACCGCCGCTCTGGGCGTCAAAATACCACCAAACCTCCCATATGCCTTCACTAGGGACCCGAGAACTCAAGGGAACCATTATCATTTCAAAAACTCTACAGAACGATACAAATACACTCTGACATAAAAACCACATAAAAGACAAAAATCTAAAATACCCACCTCATGAACCAACTGATCGAGTTATGAGCTTCACGAGGACCTCAACGGTGAATTCTGATCCTTTTCTAGTGATCACAAAGATCCCAGACCCCAGCCGACCAATGAACAGCCCGAGATTACAGACAAAGTTCAGGAAGGTGGTACACCAGGGTTTCATAATGATCTGAACATTGGCTTAAGGTTCTAGGAACTCGATCTTGCTTGGGGAACCAATTCCCTGAGGCCCGAAGGCCCCATCAATGAGGAGGAGGAATCAAAGCGAGAAACAAGGGAGCGAAGAAACCCTCTAGCCGACTGGGAGATTAGAGTCTCCAAACCAAAACAAATATGGGTCCAAAAGGATCGGTGGCATGAGAGGATTGCAAGGAGGCCGGTATTTAAAGGAGAGGAGGTGAGAGAAGAGAGAATGAAGCCAGAGAAGATCATTGGCATTGTAGCATTCCAAATGGGAGTCAGTCGGGCGAGAGAAGATACATCACCGTCTAATGAATCCACGAAATCTGAGATTAAAAGGGAGCCGTATGATTGAGCTGAAGATGCGGAAATAAAACCCAAGCCGCGTGACATCATTTATTTTGGAAACTATAGTCCCAATGTGATTCAGATTAAAGTGACATTGCAATTAATGTACTTTTTCTCTATCTTCTTTTTAGGGTGCAAACAAATCCCAAATTGGATGGAATTTTGCATAGAGGCTAATTAAAGCATGTAGATTCTGATTATGTAATTAGATTTTCCTTTTGAGAACTTTTAATGCATTTATTATTCAAAACTTAGTTTCTCTTTCCTCATACAATAATGACACATGGATTATCCAAAATAGGTGAAACTTGAACCACAAGTTATATTTGATGTGTTGAATACGAATTTGGCATTATTTCCATCTTTTAGAATTATTTTTCACTTTATTGAGTATTAATGCCTTTTATCAACTTTGTCTCTCCAAAACTTACCTTATTCTTTCAAGGTTGTCCACATTAGATGAAAATTGACATGTACACTTATTTTGATGTGTAGATTATGAATTTGAAGTCTATTTTCACTTTTATCATTCCTTTTTATAAGATATGCTATATGGACCACTAGTGTCCCATTAACTTCATTATGCATCCAATTAAGTTATTTATCATCTTATTATCACCAAATGAATTATATGACATGTTAGATTACACTATTTATGCATTATATTGTTAGGATAAGTCTAACCTCAACCTTGTTTGGTCAAACCCAAAAGGTCAAAATTCCAGGGTAGGGTCCAAGATCCAATACGTTACAAAGACGCTCAACCTAGCTAGTTAGTTTTGATTTGACTTTTCCTACTGCCCTCATCATTGCTATTATTTATTCTTTATCATTTGTATTCTTTGTGCATATTGGTTTGCTAACTTGTTCTCTTTTGTTTAGTTGTGCCTTGTGCATGTGACAAGCCACTCGGGAAAGACAAGATGGAAGTCCAAAATGCACGAACCCATCCATTTCCTCCACTTCCCTACCTCCAAGGCTATCAAAAACCTTACACACCCCCACCACCTCCATCGCCACAACCTTCTCACCAATTCACCTTCCAACCTCAATTCCCTCCTCCACCTCAATTCCAAGGGCCATTAATAATAGTGCCACCACCACAACTATCACATGTTCCCCCTACTTCCTATGAGCAAATGGATATGGTTTCAATCATGGGGTGTGACAAGGTTGTTGATAAACTTATCAAGGGAGGGAATCAAGTTGACAAAGATCTTAATGAAGAGACATTACAGAAAAGTCCTTGTTCGCAAGTGTCCAATATGATTGAGACCCCCCTCTCTTTGGTGCCTATGAAGACCCATTCCTCAAGAGAGAGCAAAACTATGGCATGAAATTCTGAAGGTCATAAGGCTGATTAAGATCTATGATAATGATCCTCAAGGAGAGAAAACTGCTAAAAACACTTGAGAAGCTCGCATGACCCTTGGGAAGAAGATCAATTAAGGAAAGCATTTGAGAGGATTTCCTATGATGGGGATGCAAACATTTTGTTTTTGGACAATGGTTGATGGTGAAAGAACAACAAGCCCAACTGAAGGCATGAAACTCAGCGCTTGTGGGAGGCAACCCACCTAGGTTTGGGAATTTTTTACCCAAACTTCAATTTTTGATACTTTTGCTTTGTTTTTACACTTTCTAAGAAAACACACACTCACTAGCTTGATGGTTTTGTTGTTTGCGAATCATTTTAGAATAGGTACAATGGAGGAAAGATGATGCATGGAATATCCAACCAAGGAGAAGATAATAATTGAAGAGAAGATTGCAAATCAGTACAAAAGCTATAGGAAGGAGAACAGCATGGCCGTGCCACACAACATGGCCATGGTGGAGGCAATACAAAATGGCCGTGGTGGATATCCCTTATTCAGTGGACACCTTGAGATCTCTCTCCCCAATTGGCATTTTTCGAAAACAACTCTATCCCCCTACCCTATCATCCTAGACTTCTATTTCATGTTGAGGACAACATGGTTTAAAAGTTTGGGGTGGTAGGGCGGTAAGCCCTTTATCTACCTCACTTTTCTCTATGTTCCTTGTTCTAAATTTTTGCTTAAGATGATCAAATAGTATAACCATATCTCATACTTGTGTATCAATACTTTGTGTTTTTGCTTTGCATACTTGCATGCCATGTAGTTTACTTTCTTGCAATTTTTGTGTAATTTTCAAAATTTTTCTCTTTTGTCATTCATTGCATAACATGTATATTTTTGGTAATTCTTGCATGTTTTAACTAGGATTTTCTTGTTTACAACTTTTTGTTCAATAATTTAGGCTTAGATGTGATTGAAGGCAACTTGGCACCATTTTGGATTTTTTTCCGAAACTTGAGATTTCTTGCCTAAAAGTGTATTTTGACCCAATCTCTAATCTTTAGATTAAAAATGTTGACCTTTGACAAATGCAAGTGAATTATAATTGTTTATTGCTAAATGGTATCAATTCTTGATTTTTTACATGCGCATCAGCTCTCTTGTGTTTGTGAATGTTTTGGTTGAATTGTGACTTGAGCAAGCTATGAGCGCTTAGTGCCTTTGAAATCACTTGATAGACCAGTGACCCCTCTTTGACTCAAATTTTCATTCACCATCTTCTTACCCCTCCACCTCATGAAAGGATACCAAAGTGCACATATCAGCCGTGGACACCTCTAAAAGTTTGGGGTGGTCACATATACATCTCACCGCTTTACTCTCATCACCATATGTCCTATCTACACCAAGGGCAAAGAAAAAAAAGAAAAAAATGCAAAAAGAAAATCAAATATGCTCCTATTTAAGAGCATCTAAATAAAGAAAAGACGAGTGTGTGAAAGCACTCCAAAAGCTCACCGCAATCCTTTCTTCTATTTTCATACCCATTGAGTTAGGAAACATCAAACCTAGCTCATTTTGCCCTTTCCACAGCCATGTGGGTCATTTAGTGTGATTTGAAATATAAGATTGAATACATGAAGGTGAAACAACACTCCTAGTCATCCTTGAATAACTCCATCATGAAACGGTCTATCTGGAACTACATGAAAGAAATATGGATAACTTGTGTGTTTCATGCACTATATTTGAAGTTCATATGCTTTGTGCTCTTTTAATAATTGGTTTGTGAAAGTAGGAGATGAGAGAGGTGGAATGCATGTACTTAGTCACTATTGATCCCATTCAGCAATAATGATCTTTTGCGTTACATTTGTCATTTCTTGATTGTGGAAAAATTACAGAGAGATTGAGTTGGAGCATACTTGATGACAAGTATGTTTTAAGTTTGGGTGGTGATTCAGCCCTATTTTAGGGCTTCATTTTGTGTCTTATTGCACTTTAATCACATCTATACCTGTTAGATTACATGTTATTTCCCTCAATATGCATATTTCTATCAAATGCACTTATGGAGGCTTTTTGCATGTTTTATAGGTACTTTGGCCACTACTTGATGGAAGGGAGAGAAGGAGGAGAATCTAAGGGTTTCTTCACCCTTGTAGGAGCCTAAAGAGAGTTCATGAGCTTCCCCAACCTACCCCAAGTGGTCAAGAGTCAACCCAAAGCAAGGAGCATCAAAGATGAGCAAGTTGAAGGTCAAAGTGCAAGGAAGAAGCTCACGGCCGTGGCACAAATGCCCCATGTCACAGTAAAGTGCAAGTTTGAAGCTTCTTTCCACCACCCCCGTGGTGATTAGACTCCACCACCCCCATGGTGACCAAGCTCCAGAATGGCCGTGGTGACCACCACGACCGTGGCCTTCCATTACAAAATTGACCAAATCCCTATGATTTTCCACCATTTTTCACATTTCCCGTGCCCATACGACACAACCATGTTCCCCTACAACCACCACGGTCATGGTGACTCACCACCCCCATGGTGGGCATCAACCCTAGCCTATTTTTGCAATGCTTTACCTATATTGCCCCTACTTAACCCTAGACCCTATATAAATCCTGGGGGCAACTGGTGCTCGAGGTTGGCCACCCCTAGCTACCTTATACCACCTCTTAGCTCCCCATTTCCCCCCTTAGCCATTCCACTCCATTTCCACCTCCATTTCACTCCATTTCACCATTTCCACCATTAAAACCCTAGTTTCCTCTCATTTACACCCATTTCCACCATCATTCCATGCCCCTACACCTTGGAGGAGAGAGAAGGACGCCCTACAACAACTGAAGTGGAGGATTTCTTCATATACACTGAGCTCCATGACTTCTTCTATCTCCTTCTCCTTTCTTTTTTTACTTTGCATTGTTATGAGTAGCTAGGCCCCTTGGGTGGATTGTTTGGGGTGTAAAATGTTAATTTGATACCATGTTTGAGGAAAATGATATGTAAACTTTGTAATTCCATTTGATAATGATTATGTTCTATTTCTATCTCAGTCTCCATGAATTTCTTGTTGGTTTATGCTTGAAATCACCTAGGAATTTAGGGAAATTTATTATATGTGTGAATTTTGGGATTTGCTCCTAGGTCCAATTCTTGGATCCCTAGCTAGCTACCCATCCTCCTACATCTTAAGTAATCTTCCTAACCCTAGTTGAGAGATCTAAGTAGCTAGTTTAGATGGAATTGGTGTGTTTAGCATGGAGCTTTCTCAAGGTTAGAATGTGGATGATGGGAGGCCTAAAACCTCACTTCCACCCCCATAACTAATCTCAACCCCTAATCAGTTTAAGATCATCTAACCTAGAAACCTAGGCTTGTTTAGACTCTAATTGAATTACACCCAAGCCTTAACCCAATTGAGTCTCGCAAGGGTAGTAGGGAGTGTTAGGGACTAGTTCCCCTACACACAACCTAGCATATCCATGGCCAGTTAGTAGCTTAGGTTAATTCATTAGACTCTAACTTGTTGTTTTATTTGATAATATAAATGGAATCATAATGTTCATATGTCACCCCCAACTTAATTGATAAGTGCATCCCCTAAAAAACCCACATCTCCCTTAATTGCTTTAAAACCCTAGTTTCCATCTTGCTTAGCTAGTGTTAGCTTAATTAGCTCTTTTCTTACTTAGATAGCTTCTTGCCACAGTCTTACTTTGTTATTGCTAGCTTAGGTCTTTAATTGCTCTTTGCCTTGTCTTTCCTACCTTAGTATAGATTGTTCTCAAATTTCCTTTTCATACCTAGCTTAGTCTTTTCCTACTTAATTAATCTTAATCTAGTCTATGGTGAACTTAGATCTCATTCTTACCTTTAATTGCTTTCTTGCTCACTTTAATTTGATCAAATCAACCAATCAACCCTTAACCCTAGACTCCCGCAGTAGGAACCTAGAAAAACAAACCTAGCTCTAGTGCCCCCTTTTCTCCCTATGGATCGACCCTATACTTGCCTCCCTCCTATACTACGACACGACCCCGTGTGCTTGTAGGTGTAGTGCTTTAGTTTGTGCGAGTGTATTGAGTGTAGGTCATTATAAATTTGAAAGTGAATCTGCCCATGTGCTTTCTTCCGTAGAGTTGCATCCATTCAAATCTCAATTGAGTGGTGTGTAACGCCATTGGTGGGAGAGGACCACTCCTAGTCTTGACCATAGACAATAGACTTGGATGGCGTCTGTAGCAGCTCCTCCACAGACTGTAGGCTGATGTTGCCCTCCTATTGATGGGAAAAGACCACCTCACATCTATGGAAATCCACACAGACCACCTAGAACTCATGTCATTCTACTAGAACAGACATGAAGGAGTTGTCTCTCCCGTTGGTTTACTAGTCACCAACTTGCTCTCCCACAATTGTTCTCCCTTGTTATCCCTCCCATTAGCAGGTAGGACTTGCTCACACATATTCTATTTTTAGCCCTTTTCCAAGCTTTTCCTATGTTTTTTGTCCTTTTTGTCCTTAATGTTGAATTAGTGGAAATTATAGTGGTTTGGTGAACATTTTTCCACTGTTTTTTTTCAATAAAAGGGTTTATGGACAAATACCTCATTGAAAGTTGATTTAAGGATCTAAAATGCAAAATCAATACTTAAGTAGGATTACAGTAAATAAATTCATGCTAGAAGTTTCTATGGCCTTTTGGAATAAGAAAAAGAAAAGGAAATCCTAGGATACTGAAAATATGTCATTAAATGAATTAATTAGACAAATAGTGGAAAATATGAGCAAATTGCCTAAAATTCATAAAAGGCAAACTCAAAAGATAATTCTAAGCCCAAATTCATTTTCCTTGAGTTAAAGTTACTTGAATGACAAGTTTCATAATTTTGGAAATTTAATAATTATCGTTGCATTAATTGTAATTGGAAAATATGAGTTTTTCTCTAAATTATTAAATAAATAATTATATGACTTCAAAAGTGGAAACAAACCTCAAATTTGTATTCTACATGTTAAAATTAGTCTATGTACGGATATTTTTTCTAATTTGGACAATCTAAAATATTTTATTTTATCCAAGAGAGCAAATATGATTTAAAAACCAAAAATATTAAATAATATGTTAAAAAGTTAATCAATGGCAAGATTGTATTCCCCATACTTAGTATCACTTGTAGACCAAGTTTTATATTTTTATAAATTTTCTAGACGCCTCTAATTCATTAAAAGGATAAAATAAGTGATAATATTTAAATGTATTAAATAAAATAATAAAAGACTTAAAAAAATTTACTAATGCTAAATTCGTATACAACATGTTAAAATAGACCTTTGGGTAAATTTTCATCAAATTTGGAAAATCTTTGATGGAAAGGTGAAATTAGGAGAGAGAAAGTGTGTAGAACCTTCAAATAATTAATTAAAATAACAAACAACTTTAAAAAATGAAATCAATGACAAATTCGTGTCCAACACACTTAATTTAACTTGTGGGTGAAGTTTCATCAAATTTGGAGAATCCAATAGTTATTAATGCATAAGGAAATAGAAAATAAGATTTGCTTAATTAATGAATCAAAATCTTCAAAAGGAAAATATAATTGTATATTCTGATTCTACATACTCAAATTAGCTTATGTATCAAATTTCATTAAATTTGGAATTTGTTTGCACCCTCAAATGAAGAAAGAGAAAAAGGAAACTAATTTAAATGAAATTTTATTCAAAATTGAATAGAAATATATTTAATGGCACGCTTGGCTGAGGCGCACGATCCTCGAACATCGTAAGATCATAGGAATATATTTAATGTCACGCCTCTTGGATGAGGTTTACGATCCACGAAGACCATTGATCATGATCCGACGGCTCATATGTTGTCATCAATCTCTAGACAGATGATGCAACATGCCACAAATTTATTGATTTTTATTTTGTGGGTATCTAAATCGTTTCTTCATCTTTTTCGAAAATTCATTCGCCTACAAGTTAGAAATTAGATTCTACTTCTTTCTAGCCATTAATCACATGATTTCTTCATGGTTTTAAGAAATGCCCAATTTCTCCATCGTAGAGTTGTGCGACTACCTCCCTATTCTTTGCATCTCACTTCCCCACCTATAAATACTAGTACTCCCACCTCCTATAGCACCTATTCACTTATCCTCTTGCATCAATTTCTCCATTTCTTATGTGTATTGTTGCTCAGGGATCATGGGATGATTGAGCTTTTTCAGTGCCAATCCCTTCCTCCTCATGTCGCCTTGGTTCAATAGCACCTACCATTAAGTTCTCCAGACCATCACCTTTCTTTCTATGCTCATGGTTTCACAAATTTCTGTGGGTTTTCGATTTGCCCAAATCTTCCACAAGATGCTTCTTGTGGGTGGTCGGCCATGGCATGACCGTGTGAGAAGGATGGTTTTCCGGATTGAAAACTCTATTTTGCCCTCCTCATCTCTTTTTTCTGGTTTTCTTATGTCAGGGTGACTTAGTCTTTTGATTTTGTTTCTTCTTAACCTTAGACACGGCCTAGTTGGCATTGACCAATGAATTGGCCACCCGTGATTGGGCCAAGTCATTGGCCCGACTCCTCTCCCTCCCTCGCTTCTTCTCTTGAAATGTATTTTCTTATGTGGCATTTTCTGATTGGTCTATTTTGTAAAATTCATATCTTTTGATCTGCTTGTCCAAAAATTAAGTAAAAATATTTTGGAATCAGAAAAATGTGTTCTCTATAATAAAAATGGTATCAAGGTACTATTTACATGTTTTTCAAATGATGATTTTTGAAGTATGAATTTAATGCTTGAAATCCATAAAAATTATAACTTCAACATATTAACTCCAAAAATTACATGAAAACATGTTTTCTTGATCATGAGAACCTAATAAATCGATGGGTGAAGTTTTCAGAGAATATTCGAGCTTTGTTAAAAAATTCCAAAATTAGGGGTTTATCTACATTAAGTTGCATTATGTACCCTAACACATGTTAATGAATTGAAATAGACAAAGTTGAACTTGGGATCATCTAAAAGTGGTGAAAGTTGATAATTTAACTCTGAAAAAGAGGTATGTGCATCCTTACATCTTAAGTTGAGAAATTTGTGATCCAAACCCTCAATTCCTTAATGAGGCATGGATTGAGCCCTAATTCTCCTATAATTGCTTCCTTTGCTATTCTTGCCTCAAAATCAGTATTGATAATCTATTTCTTGGGTCCCTTACCCCACTGCCATGCTTCAATTTTATTATGCTTCTACTTACATTATTTTCTCTTAACATGTTTATTTTATTAGACTATTTAGCTAATGTAGTGGTACTTTTATTCAACCACCCATAGATAGGGCATGTGCTATTTC